>CAOKZL010000569.1:232500-585646 GCA_948472985.1 Iguana delicatissima | reverse complement strand
CCTCCGTGGGTTTCCAGGGGATTCTAGTCTCTATTTCCTGAGTTTCTTCTGCCTCCTCCCTGTCTTCTGCATTGTCTCTGGGAACCACCCTTCTCTTGGTCATGGACCAGGTCTCAGCTGGGTGAACTGGGGCATTACTCTCAACCCAGTCAGGATTATAGGAGTGTGTAGCCACTGCATCTTCAGGCAGCTGCTCCTTTAAGGTGGCAAGGGGAAGAGAGGGGAGGAACTCCGGGCAGACCGTTGAAATAACTGCCTGCCTAGCTTGCAGCTCCTTCTCTAATTCCTCTACCCTCCTTTGATAAGTCGCATAGGTAACGACTTCTTACTGTTCTTTAAATTGCTTAGCAATGAATTTGGCTGTGTTTTTTGACTGAGCTAATTCTTCTTCTAACGCTTCTGCCTTTTCCTTCCAAGTCTGCTCTTGGAGTTGTGATGCACTAAGTTTATGGGCTGTTGTTTGTGCGACGGATGTGAAGGTTAGTTTGTCCACTCACATTACCACCATCTCAGCCTGAAGCTAACTCTATGTTCCTAGCTCTAGCTGTTACCAGGGCACTTGATGCATCCCTTGCAGTAAGCCACAATCCCCATGCTGCCAGAGCATCCTTGAACGTCCCAAAAGGTGTCTTTGATGTCCTAGCTTTAGAATACATCTCCTTCAAGGATGAGAAAGGATCGGGAGTTTGGAAGCTTGAATACTTCCAGGGGCATTTCCCTGTATGGATGACCCAGTGCTCCAGGTTCCCAGTAACTTTTTCCTCCTGCAGGAGATTTTTCACCTCCATCTCTATTCTCAAAACACTCTATTCTCAACACTATCACTCCTAACAAGTGCAAGCAGGACCACGTCTGCAGGGATGAGAAGGATCACTGGGACCCCTGGGGGGATGCTAAGGAGATAAACCTTACAGAACCTTTTCTAAGAAAGAGAGTTAGAAACCAATCTACAACCTGCCCCAAAATGTCTCTTTTGCTGGTCTAAGCCCAGCCTTTCACCTCAACAGCTTAGGGCAAAAAGACAGAGAGTATGATTCAGGAACTTGGAAGATCACCTTGATCCTGGGGGAAAACCTCCACCTAGACTCCGCCTAGCAATGAAGGGGGAACATGAACCTAATGGAACTTACATTGCCGCCTGGCCAAGCAGCACGGGAAGAGGGAGAGGAACCAAACTGAATCGTCCCTAAGTTAGCTTTTCAGGTGAGGGGCACCTTCCTCTACCTCGGGGAAAACTTTTTAAAACCCTTATTTAGGTGGGGAATCACCACCCACACCTATATTCAAGAGCAGTCCGGGATTCATCCGTGATCCTGCTGTACAGGATTCACCGCCCGTTTTGTTTTGGGATGCTCCCAGTGGTAGCGTGTGCCTACACTACATTGTGTGTGTGAGCTGAACCTAGTCTAGCAACCTAGTCCTCAGAGTTCCAACCCACAATAGTCCCCAAGATTCCTGGGACAGTCACGTGCGCAGCCCTTGCATTCTATCCTTTTGATAGGGGTGGCTGCCACACATGGACCAAGATAGAAAGGGGGAGAGATTCCAAACCAATAGAATAGCCCTATGGCTCAAACACACAGATTCACATGCATTCGTGTTCCTATCACTCCCAAAATCTCAACTGGCCGTTCCCTACATCAGCACAGACCTTATCCAAGTGGGCTGCAGCTTCCACTTAGATTAGGGGGTGCAAGGGTTGCCCGCATTCTCCACCAATCTGTTACCCTGCTTGCTGGGGGTCCCTTAGGGCCTGTCAATGCCTGTCAAAATTATCACTTGTGGGGAAAATGAGCTATGAACACTGCTTTAGCAATGCAAAGAGGGCAGGGTAATTAAGGATCTTTTACCCAATGTTTACAGGGTCAGGCTCAATCAGAAATCACACAAAAAGGTCCAATGAATGACTTTATTGAATAGTAATAGTTCACACTAATGCAAACACGCACACATGCATCCAAGGGTAATAGAAATAAAGAGTGGAAATAAGATAAAGGGATTGTTGAAGGATTCGCAGCTTGGGTGATACTGCACCTCTTCCTGCAGTCCTTGATCCGGGAAGCAGTGATAGAACAGCAGCTCAGCGAAGACACTCTGAGGAGATCGCACAGCTGTCGAGAGGGGGGACCAGTCAGTTGGTAAGACCAGGAGGCATCATACTCCTTCTCCTTGCCTCACCTCATCTTTCTCTCCTAACTAGCCCAAAAACACAGACTATTTGTAGGAAAAAATTTACTTTGAAGGCAAACCCTTTCCCAGGGAAAACAAACAGGGACAGAAAAGAAAAACAACTCCACACCTGGCATTTCTCTGATATTGGAAGATAACAAGATGTCATCCCAGTAACAGGATCTTCCTCACTTTGAGGCTGTGGTGTGAGTTTCTGGAGATGGATTTGATAAGGTTTTATTGCTTCCAGTGCCCAACTTTCCAGGAACACTTTTACTCCCTTCAAGTGGACTCCTTAAAGGTTAAGGACCATTTGTCCACCATGGGTTATCACAACATGAGGTCTCCTGTGGCTACGTGACTGGGGATTTTACTGGCCTGATCTGGTTCGTTCGATCATACGACCATTATTGCCTACGTGCACACTTGGGTGACCTCTCTGGTGGGTCAGATTAATTTTATATCAAAGTTGTAGACCCTGGGACAGGGTTCATGAAGGGGGCAACAATGCCAATGTCTGTCTTACTGCCTCATCACAAGGTAAATGCGAATCTGTGAGACTGATAGACAGGGTACCTTAAGGGATGCACTCACACTAGACCATTATTTAATTCTCCTTATCTGCTTATCAGAACTTGCCTGCTGCTGGACCTGGAATGCTGATCTCCACCACTTTTTTCATCTAATACCAAATCCTGGATTGCACAGCTCTTCTCAGTCTCTTATCTGGTGTTAGGCAACAGCACATTTTAACCTGGGGAAGTTCCAGTGGAGCAGTCAGGAATCCAGTGTTTGGATGTAAATCAGGAGAAGGAACAATTGCAAGAAATTTCTTCTCCCTTTCTCCACTTCCACAGCCTTTCCTCTACCTACCCACTAGAAATGAAACAGTAGAACACTCTCTTGCCTCCGTCCCATCCAAATACATGTGTGGTTTAACCAAAGAAACCTTACATAAAGGCTTTGTTACCCTGATTTCTGGGGTCCCGTGAGGGACACATCTATGTGCTCCAAATAATGGGGACTGGGAATTAGCTAGAGCACAAGCTAAGCAATGCAAGAGGC
This sequence comes from Iguana delicatissima, assembly GCA_948472985.1. Lineage (NCBI taxonomy): Eukaryota > Metazoa > Chordata > Lepidosauria > Squamata > Iguanidae > Iguana > Iguana delicatissima. Next base: position 582,412 of record CAOKZL010000569.1, on the reverse strand, counting down.
AGGGCGACCTAGCGAGATCTTGGACCCAATGTTTACAGGGTCAGGCTGAGTCAATAATCAAGCAGAAGTAAATAATAATTGTTTTTCTTTATTAAAAAAGACAGTCAACATGCACGTATGCAATCACTCACACAGACCTAAGAAGATAAAAGTAACAGTTTTGATAGAGGATTTTGAGAGGGATTTTTCAGGGGAAATACTACACTTGATCCCGTCCATCCATAGGGGTAGTCAGAAGAAGAGTCTGTTGGAGTGGGGATTCTCAGTACATGGAAGCTGAGGGGAAGGCTCGGCAAACGGAGCGACAGCAAGGTGGGATGGAAGCCAAGAGTGATCCGAAGAAGCGCTCAAAATCAGGGGTTCTTATAGGGGAAAATGTGCCTGTAGGGTAGTCCGTTGCCGGGGAAAACAATGGGTTTCGGGTTGGAGACAAAGCCTCTGAAAGGCCAGTATTTAGCATGATTGAATTATGACAGAGTTGTCAATAGCGCAGACAGTAATGCAAATGAGGAGTGCGTGACAGTTGGATATTCAGTTCGTCAAGCTGCCTGCTTGGGGCAGGGGATCTTTTGTATGCTGCATGCATACATAATGTGTTTTCAAAGTGTACTTGCCTGGAGGTCTCCTGGAGCTGCATTCCGGCAAATTACTGGCCTGCCTGTATTTATCAGCTATTTCGGCCGTGCCCGTGTGCATGCTTGTCCGGGGGCCTCGCAAGCATGTGGAGAGGAACGGTTTGTGATGGCCAATTTCTTGATATTAAGTTATATTTAATACACCACAGGCCCGGACTATAAACTACAGTAACAGCTTGAAAAAAACAAATGCCCCCACTTAAACAAGCTACAACATTGACACACTAAACGTCATTCAGTGAACTGAGACAGAGTCACAGCACAACTCAAATGCCTGCGTCACCACTCTTCTCATCATTTCTCTTTCTTTATTCAGATGGCAGCATGCCTGGAAGGGCTAGAAATATATCACTGGCCCCAGCAGTTGTTTTTTGCACTGGCCTTTTACTCTACAATCTTTGCCTGTAAACGTATGAAGCCTTCCATTTTGTCTATGCTATTAGCATTATATTAATCCCTATTAAGGCAGTCTGTATGCAACTCTAGCACTTCACAAATAAAATGAAGGTTACCTTCTGCTGCTAGTGAGATACCTTGTTTAGCAGTCTCTGGAATGTGTCAGAGAAATGAGATAATTTTATCGCCAACTATCGTACTGTCTGAATTGATGGAAGTGATCTTAAAAGCAGTGTTGGGTTTCCTTAAAGTGATTGTGTTCACAATGAGGCCCCCTCTTCAAGAAAAGCACAGAGCTATACAGCTCCCTTTCACAGCCACTAATATTAACTGACATGGATCAGCATTAGCTAATATATGGACTGACAAATGTGGCAAGGCAGAGTCTTAATCTAATTTAGTTGGGATGCACATAGTGAAGTTTCAAAGAAGTGCATTACCATGGCCAGATCATTGTCTCATAGAGTTTCAATCTGCTGGGACTCCTAAGCTCTACAGAGCTAAGAGATATTAAAATTGTCTATTCTCGGAGATTAATATATTCCAAAGTGGGATTTTTCTAACCACTGGAGTTGGCAATCCTATGCAAGCTTGACCTGTGGAAAAGAAAGATTATTTTATACTTGATATAATTGTTCTATTATGTTTTTCTCTCTCAGGCACTTAGGGGTGATGAAGTCCTGGGTAGACAATTAGAGTGAGGGTGAAGAAATAGTCAGTTGAATCCGACTGATCACAGGTGAGTTCCAGTTTTAGGACCTGCTCCATGGTAGAGAGCGTCAGAGTCCAACTCCCTGCCTGTGCCTCTCTGCCAGCAAGGGAGGAGAGGCGAAGGTACTTGCCCAAGAGGAGGAGGAGGCAGCAGCAGGGAATGTCCAATACAAACCCCAAGTGGAAACACTGAGCCAAACCAAGTCAAGGTCAAATCCAAAAGGTCCAGGAAGCCAAACGTCCATCCATAGGGGTTGAGGGAGCTGGAACACAAGGGTTGTGAGGGCTTGTGTAGTAATTTGCTACAAGCAAATAGCAAACCACACTGACTTGACAGCACACTGTGGTTGTAACCAAGATAGTCACTGTCCAGTTTGGATGAACAAGTGGAATAGAGCAGAGACTGGTAACTGTGGAAGGCTAGGAGCTAACATGGCCCCCTGGGAGATCTTGAAGGGCCACACCCTCCCAACCACAACAGCTCCGGGAGAAAATATGCCCCCAAATGCCTTCAAGGAGAACTTCATCATTTTTGGAGACCCTCTTGGGCCATTTTAGGCCCAGCAGAGGCCTTTTTTACCAACAAGAAGTGAACATGTCACTTTCTTTTCTAATCTTGCTTCGAAAAAGGCCTATCCTGAGCATAAATTGGCCCACTTTCCCCCCTAAATGTGGTAGAATGACCCCATACTTCCTAGAGGTGGCAAAATAGTGACTTAGGGGGGCAGTGCCCTCAAACACAATAACAGTGCCCTCCACACCCCTTGGAGGTCATTTGGGAGTATTTTGAGGCATTTTTTTGAAAATAAAACTTTTGCACACAAAAAATTGACATTTTAGAAAGTAGTCACTGAAACCAGTCACTTGATAAGAGCTGCCAAGTGAGGGCTGACAAATTTAATGGTGGAGACTGTAAACATTTATTGAAAGAAGATAGCTTGACTCCTCCAAAAAGGGGGGCATAGCTTAAGATGCCACCACCGTCTTAGATAATTACTGATTAGTTTCCAATCTTATTTTCTAAAAATGATGTTCAAATGGTGATAGTGCATCTCAAAGTATACTTGGATGAAGATGCTTGCTTGGATCTTTTCAAATATTGACTCAATGCAGGTTTTGGAAGGGATATCACTTTATCACCTTGTCAGAAAAACTTCACCTAGAACTGAAACTGAGTGAACTTTTCCCTGTTAGTTCTTCTCTTTCTTATTGATTTTATATCCTACCGTTCTTTTTATGAAAGATCCAAGGTAATCTCCACAAATTTAAAAAACATGTATCATTTTAAAAAACATTCATACAAATATTTTTTTACAAAGTTTGTTTAGTTAAAAAAACCTCCACAATGTTTAAACAATATACAGATATTAAGAACAGATACAAACAGGATAAAAACACCATCCTATTATAAACTCTTTTTGTTCTGGCATTCGGTGTCATTGAGAAGAAGAAAGCAAAGGTATTATTTTGAGATGGTTGGCTTATATGGAACTTGGCAGTTGTTCCTATCTGGTTGACTAGAACATGGTGTTCAGCCCCTTTGCTTTTAGCCACTGGAAAAGGAATCCATCCAGCTTTTGGGGGATGGATATCAGTATGATAACCAATGAGTTTCTCTCTCTCTTTAAACTGATGCCAGGTGGCTCACCTAATGAGGAGGTTTAGAGCGGATTTAGAAACTTATATTTTAAATTTTAAAACAAACTACCCAAAATGCAAAACCACTAATTATATAGATTTTTATATTTGCTAAGAAAAAGAAGAGTTTTATATGCTTTCTTGATATTTTGGAAGAACTGCTGTCAATTTCAAGGCTTTTGGACAGCATCCAAGTGTTAATTTGGGGGGGGATTACAACCTCCAGTATCCCAAGCCAGCAAAGCCTTTGCAGTCCTCACAATAAAGTAAAATATATTGCTGTGACAGGACAAATAGCTATCAAAATGATTGGGTGGAATGTTGTCAGGATGGAGCATGACTGAGTATTGGGAATAACGGGTTTTGCCAGGAAAAATAACTGAAGGGGACATGATCCCTTTATAAAATTAATGTGAGGAGAAAAGAGTGGACTTTTTTCCTCCCGTTTCCTAATTCTAGAAGCATTTTGAATCTGGCTGGCAGAAATCTAAAAGGAATACAAAAGAAATGATCGTTTCCATACCATATACTGTGGTGACAAAGGCTGCTAGGTGTAGACAGCTGAGCCTTTTTCTAAAGGACCAAACAAAACTGTGAAGGAAGGGGAGATTAATTGCATTTGACCATGACTAATATAAACTGCTGGAGCTAAAAGGGGCTCTTAGCATCATGTCTTATCAAAGTGGCATTAAACTGCTCTAATTGTACAGTATGGGGAAATTCATGGGTCCTCTCTCCTCAGGCCAGTGTAAGTAGGAGGTGCTTTTAACTAGCGTCTGGTTTCTCCCATCACACTTAGGCCATTTCCGCACTAGACTGTTATAGTGCTATTATTCCATTTTCAACAACATCCCATGGAATCCTGGGGTCTGCAGTTTAAGGAGGGGCCTAAGGCCATTCCATAAGATGTTGAAAGTGGAATAATAGCACTATAACAGTCTAGTGCAGAAATGGCCTTGTGTATCGGTGATGGCATCAGGAGCCTTCAGCCCCCTTCTTTGGTTCCAGTCCTGCGCGCCAAGACTCTTTCAATTTCTGTTTGCCCCAGAGAGTAGTCAGTAGCCCCGCAATGCCCGCCGCCGCCCCCTCCCACTCGGCCCGCGTCTCCTGAGGCGGCGCCGCCGCCCACCCCGCGGTCGTGGGCTTCCGTCCTGCCCCTCCCCCTCCAGCAGCCTCCTTGGGTCAGACAGCTGGGAGCCCACCCCACGGCGCCTCGCCTGGCAGGAGCAGCAGCGAGCGCCGCCGCCGTGGCTGGCGCACAGGGGCGCGCCCGCCTGTTCTGCCTCCCGCCGCTCGAGCGAGAGCGCGGCCCGCGGCGCCCGGAGAGCAGCTGCGCGAGCGGAACCATCCAAAGCCGCGGCTGGCCGCTGGGAAGGGAGCAGCAGCAGCAGCCTCGGACGGAGAAAACAGGCGGCGCCAGCCCCCGCCTCAGACCCCGGGAGTTTACATCCCCAGAGCAGGACCCTCCGGGAAGGGTGCCACTGTTTAGTCCATTGATTTACCCATCTGGAATTTTCAAATTGATTTAATTGCCATTACCGGGACCATTTTCTTCTTCGCTTCGGTTTTTGTTCCCTTCGCTCCGGAGTCGCGCCTCTTCAGTTTGGGTTTTTCCCTTCGAATCCCCCCGCCGACCGAGCTTTGGTTTTGGATACTCTCCTACCTGCCTGTCTGCCGCCACCTGTCTCGGGTCATCTTTTCGACGACACACCCTTCCTCATTTCGGCTCTCAAACACAGACAGCATTTTTGTTTTGTAAAGGTGAGTTATGTCTTTTCTGCACTTTTCTTTATCTCTTCTTTTGGAGAGGGGCGGGGAGGAGGAATTGTTATTACTATTAAGAACACCAAGAGCATCTAACAACTTGACTTTCCTTCGTACAGTTTCAGCAAGATTCCAGCCTGATCCCTCATTCCAGAGAAGTGGGTCGTCCACTCCTTAGGGCTGATCTCTCCGGTCTTGCATGTTTGAGAACAACAACAGGGAACTCCGGATATCTCTCCCCCTCCCCCGCCCAACAAACCCATCGGTCTCTTTTTCCAGTTTCCACTTTAAGGAGTTCTCAAGAGACTTGCCTCAGAGCTAACAGGGAGGTATCTGTGTTTGACATTCGTGAGACCACAGTTTGCCAGCTAAGAGGATGGAACCATTGATCCGGCCATTTCCGCACTGCACTGTTATAGCCATTTCCGCGCTACAGTGTTATAGCAGTATTATTCCACTTTCAATGTCCTTTGGAATCCTGGAGTTTGCAGTTTTGGGAGTCGTGAAACTGCAAATCCCAGGATTCCATAGGATGTTGAAAGTGGAATAATAGCACTATAATAGTCTAGTGCAGAAATGGCCATAGTATTATTATTCTGCTTTCAACATCCTATGGAATCCTGGGACCTTATGCCCGTCCCTAAACTGCAAACCCCAGGATTCCATAGGAAGTTGAAAGTGGAATAATAGCATTACAACAGTGTAGTGAGGAAGGTTGTGCAGGGCTGGTGAAGTGATCCGCTCCGGGATTTAGTAAGATGTCTTTTCTTTTGATCTTCCTCAGTGGCTCAGAAATAATTGTGCCACCCACCCGCAAAATACAGCCTTCCAAATTGGCTAATACTTGAAAAATCACTTCAGTGGCCATTCCATATTTAGAACTATGCAATGACCATTCGGAAAGGAAAACAATGTATCTTGATCGTCTATCATAATTAGCCACTGCTGTAACACCACTTCAGCCAAAACTGTAACAGGTTCAGTTCTGCAAGGACTGTATTGCTGTAAGGAAAGTTTTCAGCTAACGGGGGGGGGGGGTTATTGGTAGGATGTTTCCATTTCCTTCTCCAACTATCATTTTAAAATCTGAAAGGCAATAATACTTAAGGACAGTCAAACATGATGTTAAAAAAAAGTTTTCCGGCTATACTTTATCTGGATTTTGGAATACAATTCTGTTATAATGTAATGATTATATGGATGTATGTGAGAAGGTGTGATAATGGGTGTTGTAGTTTGAGTCACAATAGTACTGTACACTGAAAGTAAAACAAAAATATTTGCATAATTCATGCCCTCTTTTGAAGCTGTAATAGTAATAGTCATGTAGATTAGAGTTGTGATGCTAATAGTGGATGTGATGGAAGGCGAGGAATGAGACCAGAAATGACATATGGAAAATATGGATTTTGTTAAAAGTCTATGCAAACTCACCTTTCTTTTGCAAATGTTGCTTAATTAAAATATCTACATGTGATTTTTAGTAAACTATGAAGTAATTATACATGCTGGGAGTCAGATGAAACATCTTTATATGTTCAATTACTCTGGTATAAAAAGATCGTGACTCATTTCAGACTCTGATCTGAGACCTGAAACAGAGCCAACAAAAACCTTGGAGATGAGCAGAGTCCCGTGTTTGCCAGTGACAAGTAATCCAGACTTGTTACCGGTGACATTGTCTGTCACTTACAAGACTATAGAATTCTTTGCCCATGTAGGCAGATTTTTTTGATGATCTAGCCTAACAACACCTGAATCTTTTGTTGTGAAAAGAGAAAAGACAAAAATTGCAAGGCACTTCTAAGTAGAGAACAAAATAAATGTAAGAGGATGTTGTCCTCTGACTTGAGAGATATTTGCTATTATATCAAAATAGCTATTTCACTAAGTAGTTTGCAATTTCAGTAACATAAAAATGTCTGACTGTTTACGTGGTTTATGCAATTCAGTGCTCTTCAGTTTTAGGAAATTCATATTTCCTATCTATTTAGCAACACAGACATTACCAGAAATCTGTTTTTATTAATACCTTCTTTGACTTCTTTACTCTGTATTTTTTGCCCTGCTGGGGATTTCAGGGATCTGGGAGTAGCCCAGAGTTTGCAAAAAACCCCTGGTGCGTGATTCCTATCAATGCTTATAGCACATTTTTTACCATACTCTAGTTTGAACTAGTTTGGATGAAGTTTCCAGGCAGATAACTGTAATTATTTTGTGTATCTGCTTTCCACTTAACTGATCTGTCTTTAAATAATATACAGAGTCTTTACAATTACGTCTGTGAGTCATTGGTCTGCCTCTGAGGAATCTCTAAATATGAAATTTAGGAGTGCCTTATAAATGTTTTCTTTTGGCCATAGCACCCGAAAATATAGTATAATAGGTAATGTAGTGGTATCATAATGCTTGTTCTGTGCATTCCAACATGTAAAGTGCCGCAGTTGCAAATGTAGGACAGACTCCAACTCAGTTTGAATGCTTTTACCTCATTGTTTTCACTGAACATTTAATGAAAAACTTCTCTACAAACACAAATATAAGTACTCAGTTTTGAGTGTGTTACATCCATGATTAATATCTGTAGATCTATAATATCTTAAACTTAGAGAAATGAAATGATCTCATTATGTCCAGATAATTAAGAACAGGTCATATGGATGCCATTTTCAAACGTAATGGTACTCTTCATATATCTTCTTATGAAACAGATGAATTCAGAGATTATTTAAGTCACTATTTGAAGGAATGATTTTTTAAACCTTTGAGATGGGTTAATAAGTTTTATATATGTACTTTATATAATAGTAGAACCAAGTAGGTCAGATTTTTAGGATGTCCTATTAGTCAGTGTATGAAGGTTTGCTTGAAGTCATGTCAAAACTGAATGGAGAATCGAGCTAAATAGTTTTATTATAGGATGAACTTCTTCCACCATCTGACCTACCTTGTTGAGAGTAGCCACTATACCCGTGGCTAAAACACTTGAGAATGGTTCTGAATAGTTACTGTTCTTTTTCTGAGTATTAAGGATTAAAGACTTGTGATGAGCCTTTTTATCTTTTGATATAATCTGAGGTGAAATAGTTAGTGCCCTTGAACTGCAGTTTGACACAATCAGACTGCCATCCCACTGGCAATAAGTCCAATTTTGCCCTCAGGTATACAGCTGGCAGTGAGCTAAAGCCAACTGAGAATCTCTGATGGGAATGCCTGTATGAGACATGGTTCCACAAATATTTCTTTGGCATTTCAACTATATTTTTAGGTGCATGTTTATCACAATTTTGCGGTAAATGCTAAAGCATAGTGTAAGAATGAACATATACGTTATGCTGTAATCTTTTTACGAACTTTTTATGAACTTTTTTGAACTAGAATCAACTTCTTTATGCCATGATTCATTTATTATTTTTTAATTATTCTTTATGTTGCTTGCTACAACTTTTTGGGGGGAGGCCTGCTAAAGACTCACATGGGTGTTTCTCTATAAATTGTTTTAATGTATGAAGTACTCTATAGACTCTGATACTACCTATGGTAATAACATCAATGTCACATTGCATGTAGATATGATTACTTACCCATCCTTGAGAACTATTTTTTGGGCAGTGATTTTTTTTTTCAAAAGCAGTTTCTGGTGCTGGTGTCTTCTTTTTAAAGGAAAAAAAATCAATAATCTTGTAATCTTCTGCATGACTCACTTCCTAGGACAATCACACTTTTACAGTGGCTGTGTTCATGCATAATATTAAGCCAGGAGTTATATTGCCTATTTCTAACTTCTTTAATACTGGAACATCCCCACCATCAATGGTTTATTTTATGGTCACAAGATGTAGATCAGTGGTTCTTAACCTCTTCTTTACTGGGAAACCCCTGTAGTTATAATTTGTTGCTGGAGACACCCAAGACTTAAATCTAGATTTAAATATTTATTTATTTATTTATTTATTTATTTATTTATTTATTTATTTATTTATTTGAGGCTTCTGGAGATGAGGATTCAAATCCCTACTCAGAACCTAGGTGATCTTTGGCAAGTCTCATTCTCTCAGCCTCAGAGGAAGGCAAAAGCAACTCCCCCAGAAAAAATCTTACAAACAAACAAACCTGTGATAGGTTCATCTTAGAGTTGCCATAAGTCTGAAGTGACTTAAAAGACACAACAACAAAGTGCCATGGACAGGGGGAAGTTCTTTCCAACCATCATGTCTCTCTCATTTGAAAACTGACTTATGGTGACTCTAAGACAACCCTATTATGGGGCTTTTCTTGGCAAGATTTGTTGCCTTTGCCTTTTTCTGAGGCTGAGAGAATGTGAATTGCCTGAGGTAACCCAGTGGGATTCCATGAAAGAGTGCGGATTCAAACCCTGGTCTCCGGTGTCATAGTTTGGGCACATGTTCATGCCTGCCGCTGTGCCCTTTCATCAAAGACACAGCAGGGATGGGTGGGTGCTAAAACTGCTCCCTCGCTTTCAAATCAGGGACCAGTTTGTATGAGTGCACATGCCTGATGCTGTGTTCCTTTCATCAGGGATGCAGCAGGAGGGAGCATGCGTGCAATGGACATCACAGAAGGTGTGTGAACACACCCAAATTGCTCCCTCAGTTTCAATCAGCAGAGCAGTTTGGATGCATGTACACGCCTGCCACCATGTCCCTTTTCATCGAGGATGTGGCAGCAGGGGGTGTGGGCAGAGAGGGACACAGCAGCAGGTGTTTGCAAATGAGGGAATAGTTTAGGTATGCACACATGCCTGCTACTGGGCCCCTTTGCACCCGTACACCCTATTGCTGTGTCCCTGATGAAAGGGACACAACAGCAGGTGTGGGCACATGCCCAAACTGCTTCTTCCACAAAGTCCTAAAACTTTTGGCCCATTCAAAATGGGATGCAATTTTCTTTATAGAAGACAACATCTTCTGTTTGGTAGAGGGATAACCACCTTAAAAACAATAGTGCTCCTTACTGCAAAGGGTAGATAATGTTTTTAGTTAAAAAAAAATTATCCAGTGCAAAGCACCTGCAACCTATGTACCTAAAATATTTTAATGGAAACTTAGAAGTACTAATTATTAACATAAGAGATGTTTAGCATCAGTTTGAGCCAGGAAGGTATAGTGGTTTGGGCACTGGACTATGACTCTGGAGACCAGCATTTGAATCACTGTTCAGCCATGGAAACCCACTGGGTGGCCTGGAGCAAGTGACACCCACTGAGCTTCAGAGGAAGGCAAAGTCAAACCCCGTCTGAACAAATCTTGCCAAGAAAACACCATGATAGGTTTGCCTTAGCCTCATCGTAAGTTGGAAACTATTTGAAGGCACACAACAACAACAAAGTAATGGCTAGTTATAAAGAGAACTGGAAGAAAATTTAGGGAGGAAGCCCAGTTTAATTTACCTCACGGGTCAAAATTCCCATTGCCCTGGGAATGGTAATTGCTTGGAAGTGAAGGGGCAATTACTAACTTTAAACTGCTTTTTTGCAGGAGTGAGGATCATGCAACCTTTCATTTGCTATTGGACCATAATGCTGGAAGTTGCTGTCCAACATTTGGGAGGTTGCATGGTTCACATTCCTGGTTTAGTCATTCACACTGTCATTATACTGGATCATCTACATATTTGTTATTCTCCCTGGATATTTGGACCAGTTATTGGCAAAATGAATTAAGAATTTAGGATTATGTATGGGAGGGAAAATGTCCTCCTTTGGTAATTACAGCTAACCAGGTGTGTATCCAGAGATATTTATACAGGTCAGTTGAAAAATGATGTGAATTTTAGCAATTATTTTCAAACAGGAGTGATACCAAATGACTCTCTGCTAAGTGTATATGTTATTGTTGTCAGTGAAATTAGTGGGTTGTGGATTTAAGCACAGAGGAGTACATTCATTGGTACTTAAACCATAGAAGATAAATGGTGATATAGATTTTCTTTGTTGACTTCAGTGACAATACAAATTTGAGAGAAAATGTAAAACGGTGTCTTTGGTATGTGACACCTGAACATCTCTATAAAATACATAGACAAGATTCAAGAATGTGTTGGAGATGGGGAGCACCTGTTGCTGACTTTTCTCATATTTGGTGGAGATGTACATTGGTTGTTGACTTTTGGCAAAAAGTAAAAAAAAATATGATTGACTAGACCCCTTGACCCCTTGGGGCATAGCAAATAGGATGTTGATCTGATGCGTCACAAGCCACTGCAGAATGTGCTGTGTAAGGTATAAATAGCTCCAAAATGGAGGAGTCACAAAAGTAAACTGTCTAAAAGTATAGCTAATTAAGGTATGACAAAATGCAGCCTTGAAAAAGGAATTAGCAGAATATATAAACCATTAAGGAAGGTTGTTTTTCTCTCAGTAACTAGAAACTTCTTTTGGAATATATGAACTAAGGAGTTATAATGTATTTACATGAGGGATAACTAGTTGATCATGCTACATGTGAGGGCAGTTTAAAGATAATTACCTGTTATATCAGTATGGTACTACAATTGATGCTGGTTTTCATTTTGTCTAATTTGAATGGCAGGCATCTCCTGTTTATTGCATGCGGCCATATGTTCTATGTAAATTATGACCTGTTGGAATTGCTTAGAATTTTTTTCATTGTTTGTATTGAAAGTGTGCATGTGTTTTATAAAAAAAATTGTTTGGTTTGGTTTGCTTGTTTTTATATTGTAATTGTTTTATGTGTTTAATAATTTTAATATATTTAATAACATTTTTAATAAAAGTGCTCAAGACAGCTAACATTATTTTAAAAAACTGAAAAAAACTAATAGAATAAAAATAATCAATAAATATGAAAACAGTTTAAAATCCAGAGTAAGGAGATGATTCTTAAGTGAGAGAGTTGGAATAATACGATCTCAGTAACATGTATCAGCTACTGTCCTACATTCTGAATGTTGAAGCCCACCAGTCACAAAATGGAATTATCACCTGACTGAAGCAACTGGCACTCTTCAAGAGTACCTTCATATCTGTTGATTAAATATCAATATAAAGCTTTTATTAACCGGCAGCTGATAATTGCATTTTGTGACTGGTGGGCTTCAGTCATTTCTATCTCCCACATTGGTCTTGATGATTTAATGTTTGCAGAACTGTGGGTTAGCGTATAGTGCTAACAAAGTCAAAGTACTTGGATCAATTCACATGAAGGCCAATAATTTGTTCTCCTTTTTAATCTCCTTCCTGCCTGTACTGCCACTTGTTGAAATTGCAGTCCTTTTCCCTTTCTCTTGGAGACATAGTGCCTGGATCTTTTCTTTGATAGTGGCATGGCAACAACCGGAAATGGGGGGGGACCCTGGAAATAGGGAAAAGTTGTTTCCTAAATTGCATTTCCATGCTAAAACAAGGCACACAGGAAGTACATGCTCATTTTAATGGAAAATTGTGTTTTCTAGAGGCTTTTAGGGGCAAGTGTGAGCAGCATGCCAGGAGCATTAAATTATGTCAGTTCCCCACTGTAAAGGCCCCAGTATTACTAGCATGAACCTCACTCTCTCTTCCTATCCAGCCTTGTTGCCATGTGTGTTCCCCCTCGACTCTAATTTCTGTCCTTCATTAGCTGCCCCTCCTTCTCCCCTTCTTTGGGGCTTGTACTTCTCATGTTCTCCACCTTTCCAACTTCACACCATGAGCCCTTTCACTCTACACAATTATAGCACTATGATTTCTATGGAATCCTGGTATTTGCAATTTGGGGGGGGGGCTTAGATCTCTCAACTAGAGAGTTCTGGTGTCTCACCAAAGCACAAACCCCAGGATTCCATAAAATGTAGCTATGACAGAATGGAATTGTAGCATTACAAATGTGCAGCATGAAAGGGCCTCATGTCTTCATTAACAGCTGACAAGGCAGGAGTTTTTGAGGAGCTGAGAGGCTATGAGTAAGGAGCAGTGAAAGGAACTGGAGGAGTCGTCACTACACCTCCACCTACAACAGTGGTGGGTAATGATGATGCTTTTCCCGTCTTAGGGTACAGGAAATTTACGTGGATTTTTCCCTCATCATTGGCCACACAGCACAAAAATTCAGTGCTGTGACATCAGATTCGGTAGTGGTAAAAAGAGCAGTAGGAACTGCTGAAACAGCTGTGGGGATATATGTCACTGGTAATGAGATAAATCAATAGTCCACCATTACAACCAGAAAAGGGGGAATGCTCATTTTGCCTAAAGGTTTCTTAGACAGCATAATCAGTACTATCCAGTGGGGTAATGAGGGGAATAGATTGGGATGGACTCCCAGGGATGGAAAACACAAGGCAGGAAGGAGTTATGTCGTTTAAGATTAGGTACTTGGGAGAAAAAGAAGGAAACAATATTTAAAGAAAATGGCCATTTCTATACCATATAGTGCTATTATTCCACTTTCAACATCCTATGGAATCCTGAGGTGTGCATTTTAAGCAGGGGCATTTAGAATTCTCAGCCAGAGAGCTCTTTGGCCTCAGTAAACTATAAACCCCAACATTCCACAGGATGTTGAAAGTTGAATAATAGCACTATAACAGTATAGTGTAGAAATGACCAAAATTTCACCACTGTCACAGTTTTCCTTCTCAAGCTGGCTCTGTAGTTCCTAACTTTGTAGACCTGTCACTGTCACCTTGCCCTCAGGTTCCCTTTTAAAATCTCTCCTTATAGAGTCCTAGGCTTTCAGGAAATACGTGTGCTTTAGATTTCCTTTCTTTATGGTATGTGTGATTCACCCCTGTTTCAGGGTCAGTGATGCTGTCCACAGTCAGTTTTACAAAATAACAAATAGCTTAATAACTTTATTTAATAACAGATGGAATTATTGCTCTCAGATTCCAGTTCTTGTTTCCAAATGATTAACACTGTTCAGATTATGTCAGACCTTTTTCTTTAAATCCACTCAGACACCCAGAACTCATACAGTCCCCTCAGACTCCCACAGCTGACTTCTTTATCAGTCTGTGCACAACTGTCACCCTGTGTTCTTTTTCTAAAATCCTCCTCCCTCTCACTGGAGCCCCTCCCTCTCCTCACTTTGCTCTCTGTGCTAGGATTAGCCGCTCTCAGTTATTCGTACTACACTCTTGTATCCAGGAGTTCTCAAGTAACGTTTTATCAAGTTCTCTTCCTCTTCAACCAAGTTATAGTATATAGTATAGTATATACTAGTTATAGTATCACAATCACTCTTCATTTTTTTCTTGGTTTGATTTCTCTGGTTCTGTGTGTGTGTGTGTGCGCACCCACTCATACACACAAACACATATATGCATGCACAATTCAATGTGAGAATTGAATTGAATTGAATTGAATTGGTGTTCCAAGAGGATAATGGCCACTAGTTTTTTCTCATTGAATGCTTCATTTTGAGGTGTACTGTGGGAAAATCAAAATGGCCATTATAGGATAAAGACAGCAGGGCAGGGTAATTGTTATGTTCATGATTCTACAGTTATTCCATTCATTTTTCATATTCCCATGACTTTCTGCCTTCAATGTATCCTTCCTCAGCAAGGAAGGCTGTCTAGCTTATCATTTTGTATGTTGGTTGTGCTTTTTGAATTCAGAGATATTGGCTGCATGTCCAAAATCAGCATAGAACTATTTGTTTGCATTATAGGCTTTATGTCAGATGTTATCTTTGCGTTACCCTAAAATATTGTAAGGATGTTTCTGTGCCTGTTCTGGAGGGGTCTGGGATGAGAAGACTGAGATCTACCTGTTGGTGTCAGATATTCCAAGGCTGTATGAGCACACAGAGTTTCATCTTTTATCTCAGATCCCTGAGGACTGGGCTGATCAAAGCTAGCAGGAAAATGTACCTTGCATATGCTCAGAAGCAAATTCTTCTATTTCAGCTAGTTCATATATTCTGGACAAACAGACACATGTAAGTGATTTAGTTTTGTTTGATTATACTGTTGGCTTAGAGAGAGAGAAAAGAGAGATTGCTTCTGAATTGGAGGTTCTACTTTGCTGTAACATAAGTCAGGCATATACCATTTTCAGTTTTCACAACTGGGAGCTGAAGGAAAAAGTGAGTGAGCTGTTCTAAAACTGGAAAAAAAAAATCAGTTTTGAAACAGTTCTGAAGCTCAGTGGGGGCTTCTCAGTCAAGGTATGAGGAGTGACATAATTTAATACTCTTGGCGACATGCTGCCTGAGGTGACTGCCACACCCTAGCCCCTAGAAGCCTCTCGGGGCATCCAGTCTACTAACTAGGTAGTAGAACATTCATGTTCAGGTACTGTCACTTCTGAATTATGTCATACAGTAGGCTGTGTCTGAACATAGAGGATCTTTTGTCTAACTACCTCTGGCAACTCCTGTTTCCTGTTGAGACATCGTACCTCAATAGGGGTTGTTTTAAACAAAGGACAATGGGATGTATTTGCCCAGAAGAGTCACTTCAGTGGGTTTTTTAAAAGGAAAATGTAAAAAGCAATAATCCTGTCTCCTGATGTTATAAATATTTTTAGTTGCCAGTTAAATGATATATGTTTCATGGAGTATGCCATTTCAGGCATCCTAAATGACAGTATGGAGTTGTTCTAATTGAGTGCTGTTAGAAGAATAACTGATTTCATCCATTGGTCTGTTAGCATGGTGCTGAAATCTTTTAATCATTTTAATTTTAATTAAACTTTAATTGTTTTAATAACTAGGTAAATATAAAAGGGTAGTCTAAGGCCCTTTCTGCATCACGCATCCATTCCCAGGTGGCACAATCACAGAGTAAGCTGTTGATGGGTTTTCTCCATCAATGACCTGCCATTATGCCACCATCACAGACTTTCCTGTCCTGCAGAAGCCTGGGAAGTGCAATGGCTGCGCTTCCTGCCCCAGCACAACCTGAGAAAGTACTCAGCTGTGCTGCAGAAGGAAGCAGCATATCCATTGCACTCCCTTCCACAGACAGCCAGTCCCATGCGGAGGGGAGCACTGCCATTGTGCTCCTCTCCTGGCAGAGCCGATATTGAGATCCCCACCAGAGGGCTCCTCAAAAGGGTAGGGTGTGGAAAAGGCCAAGGTGTGTGCAGCATGACATCTGTAAAAGAACTTGGTCAGCTGAAACTATTTTCTTTATAGCACCTCTCATGATGTTTTGCACATTGCTATTAGAAGAATTGTTATGTGCCTTCAAGTCGTTTCTGATTTATGGAGACTGTATGGTGAATTTATCATGAGGTTTTCTGAGGCTGAGAGTGTGTGATGTGCCAAAGGTCACCCAGAGGGTTTCCATGGCCAAGCTGGGTATTAGAAATATTATCCTACAATTATGATTTAGACTTATTTCAATTAGCAAACATGGCCACTTACATTTGCTGTATGAGATGTACACTTAAATACGTTGGCACACTTTGAAATGAAACCATGATTACCATTAGTTAAGGATTTATAATTCTATATTCTATGTTGGTTGACTTGTAAGAAGCAGACTCGAATACACTGGGTATAGTATAGGGTTACAAACTCTGTAGTGGTAAATTTCCTCTCCAAGATGCAGGAAGAATCAATAATTAAAATAAACCGCTTACTGAAAACAAGGTTAATTTGTGATTTGATATGTAAGATGACCCACCTAGGATTTTTGCTTACTTTAGTAGCTGGCATGATGACTTACAGACTGGGAGATGGAGGTGTCCTCTGATGGGGTTGGAGTGAGCCTGGTACTGTTTCTTGCAGTGTGGTGCTCATAAGTGTACTTTCTAGCACTACTGTACTTGACAATAGAGCATAATGTGATCTCAAAGCAAGTTCTGAATTCATCAATTTCATTGTTTTTTTTAAACTCAACTCTAATTAAAAATGGCCTTTGTTTTGCCTTATATAATAGAAGGAAGAAGCTAAACATTAGTATAAACTCAATTTACCAATGCTTGAAAGAGATGGGTGTGAGCCTTCCTAACTTCAATTTATGATTTAGTCCAACTGAAACTTGTAATAAAGCACAGATTCAAGCATACTTCATAATGAGGAATCCGCTCAATGAATACCAATCAAACTCTTTTATTACTTTTTCTAATTTTTAATTTTTTTGGTGGAGATAGGGGTGGTTGAAGGTATAGCCCTCCAAGGTCTCCTGGG
This sequence comes from Iguana delicatissima, assembly GCA_948472985.1. NCBI lineage: Eukaryota > Metazoa > Chordata > Lepidosauria > Squamata > Iguanidae > Iguana > Iguana delicatissima. The sequence continues at coordinate 565,167 of CAOKZL010000569.1, read as the reverse complement.
GAACCAATATGGCCCCTAGCTTCCACAGTTGCTCTCAAGTTAATTGCTATTTACATATTAGCTTCAGTTGTGTTTTCCTAATTGTTGCTGAAGTGGCTCCAGTATCTGATCCCAATATTGTGACCCATGCCATCCTAAGGCCTCTTATTATTCCACACACATGTTTTAATAACAGTCCATGAATACAGCAAGCAATGCCCTTACGAGTTCCTTTTTGTCCATAGACAAATAGCTAGAAAGATATATGATGCTTTGGCCCATATACTTTAACTAACAGATTTAGTCAAATCTTTGTATGTGACAACTTAAAGGCAAAGGCACCTATTGGTCTAGTAGCATCTCTTGTAACTTCTCAGCTCTCAGTTGAAACAACCTTATCTCTCACAGTCAAATCTCTTATTCTAACTGTTCCTTCCAATCTATAAGTCCAAATATGTCTGTCTAGATTTGAGGACTAGACATGTTCTATAAAGAGTAAGGAAGTGGGAGTGGGCTTATTCCACTGTTTCACTAAAGACTTATTTTCAAGAGGAAATTTTGATTCCCTGATGGCATATTTTATTTAATATTTTATCATATGTTTATCACCAGATTTTCACATGTGTGTGTGTGTGTGTTTGTGTGTGTGTGTACGTGCGTGTAAAAACTAAATATGCAGCAGCAAAGATTCATCTTACTTCTCTGATGTTTATTTTACCCTTTCTTCCCCTAATGACTCATTTTCTTTCCGTTTAATATTCTTTATCTTTCTTCTATACTTAGTACTGATATATTTCCCCATCTTGCTTTCAAATAGTTTTTCAGGCAATCCCAGTCTTCTTTGAAATTGTTAAGTGTTTTATCTTCCCCTTCACTTAAGAGTGTGGTAAATTTACCCATTTCTAATAGGTCATATAGTTTCAGCAGCCATTCTTCCTCTGATGATAATGAGTCTATTTTCAGTTTTTGAGCATAAACAATTCTAGCAGATGTTACCATGTAAAATAGTATTTTCTAATACTTCCTCTCTATTTTAACATCTGCATTATTTATCATATTTAATAAATACATTTCTGCTCTCATTGGAAAATTGTATTTTGAGTTTCTGCTATTAATGTATGTATTTGTCCGCAAAAGTTTTGCCTTTGGCCCTTTCCACAGGATGGTGGTGTCTCAGCATGGGGACGCAAGAGGCACAGGAACACAATGATGATTCCGCATGATGTCGTCACAGTCCCACCCTTCTTGCGTTGCCAGCCAGCACAATCACTGGAAATATCATTGATGGAAAAACTCTGTCAATGACTCCGATCACGTGAGCCTTCCCTTGCCACCAGCCATGCAGAAGTATAGTCACATGCTTCCTTCCCCACTGCAGCATGGGAAGAAGGCCAGCTGTAGGGTGGAAGGAAGAGATGTGTCCCTAATGCTCCTTTCTGCAGGTAGCTGGTTGAGTGCAGAAGGGTGCACTGGGGACATGCTCCCGTCCCAGCAGAGGTGCGGCCAGGATTGTGGCGGGAAGAGCGTTGTCCTGTGCAAATGGCCTTTTGAAAATGTCTTCAGCAACCCAAGCACACTTCAAAGTAAAACACAAGTGTTTTGCAGCTTGCAATATGCAGGCCAGCATGGAATCGAAGACATTCTCAGAAAATAAGGATGGCTGGTAAGTAGAGGTCTCTGTTTGTTTTGAACAATACCCAACCACCTGTGAAGACGGCAGGTAAGGGGATGAAGGAAGATGGCAGAGGGATAACCAGAGCTAGGGAAGGGAGGGACAGAGACCTCTGGGGAGGCTAGAAGAGCTGCAGGTCTGGGAAGGCCCAGGAAAACTTTAGGTCAGGAGATCCAGAGTTTAGAGGCTGCTGTGGGCTGATGAAAACTGTGGAAAAATGAGATGTTGAGCAGGGTAAGCGGATGGGGAAGGCAGAGCTGTCAAGAGGTTGGGGAGATCTATAGAGAGTGAAGGTAGTCTGGGATGGGGGATTTTTGAGGGTGTGTGATGTTTCTGTGTGAGAGAGAAATAGGAAAGGGGTTCTAGAAGGAGGGAAAGATAACAAGTGTGTATATGCATGTGTGTGCCACAGCAGCCACTTTGGGAAAGGACGTGTGGCCCCGTAGCAGCCATTTTATTAATTCCAAATGTACTAACCAACTTTAAAGTATCTGGGATCTGTTCTAGACAAAATATTTCAAAAACTTGCACTTCACAGCAGAGATGGTCTATGGCTACAAAAGGACTTGACAAATGAAACAAATTGACAACATTTTCAAAATGTTTGGGGAATATTTGATTAGCTGGTTTTAATTTGGATGTCTCTGTTTAAATGAAAACAAGGGATAAGCTTGAAGTGGGACATTAGTAAGGCAAGAGTTTGTTCCTTTTCTCTCCTCCTTTGTGAGTGTCCTTCTGGAACATCAAATTTTCATTATATTTAATTATTGATTGGAAGCATATTTCTTGCCAGAGCAGCACTTTACACACAGTGAAATCACTTCTCTGGAGGGAGGGAGGGGGAGAGAGAGAGGGAGAATATTTCAAGTATTCCTCGATTTGGATTCAGTTTTGAAGATTGTTTGATTCCTTCCCCTCTTTCTGTGTATCCGGTAAATTAAACATAAAATGATAAGAAAAATTATCATGATTTCTTGAGACACTAAGTTCAAATGGCCTTCTGGATTGAACTTTAATTAGAAATACTGTATTTTTCAAAAGATAGCACTGTGACTGAAATGCAGATGAACCTTGTTTTATGTACTGGCTCCCCAGAAGATTTTAAACTCATTCCTGCTCCTAGTATACCTCTAAATAATTAACACAACCATTTCAAGATTTTAGAGAAAAAGCTATTGGTTGCTACTAAAAAACCAATACTGTGTCAGGTAGTATAGGATATTGTTTTATTGGCTGTTATGTATGCGTTAAGTACACATACACCACTTTCCAAGCACCAAGAAGTTCTGGAGGCACATTAGCAAGGCTGATGTTTTTTTGAGAGGCACAAGTACTGAAGATTTAAGATTTCTGTAATATTTACAAATATATATGTAGAAGACATTTGAAAGAAATTAGAATTCTTTCAGCAGAGAGCAGTCAGCTTATCCTGCATCAGATTCACAGAGAGGGTTCCTGAACAGATTTCAGCTTTCTCTGTCTTTTCCTAATGAAGAGAGAAAAAAATTAGAATCATTTTTAATTCAGAAAGATTTTATCTACCTGTTCCTATCAATTGGAAGATGTTATCTTTTCAGAAAATTACTGGGTATCAAATTCTGAAAGCTCAAGAGAGATCTCCAGCTGTTAAGGGATCAGCTCCTGTCATTAGTTCCCAATCCACTGTTTTTCTGGAATGAAAATGTTTGTTTCTGAAATTGCAAGAAGCTCTGTTTCAGTAGAAACATGCTGAAATGTTGAGAATATCCTAATATGTGTGCAATTTAGAAAAGGCTACTTAGGGCCTCATATTCCTTTCTGGTAACTTTCCCCCCTCCCTCTTTCCTTGAGAAGAACAAAATAGCTTTCTGTGATGATACAACCTCTCTGGGAGCTCTTGTCAGGGGTATCTGAGCACACTGCTGTGTTTATTGGAGGAATGTGAAGTGAAGATGAACACAGTTGTGTGCAAGAGAGATCTACGATGTGGATGACTTTTTACTAGTTACTCATAAAGAGATGAAGATTATGATTTATTCTAAACTACAGAGGGATCCTGAGAGAGCTAAGAACTCTTCAAGTATCTTTTTGCGATCAGTGTCTCTCATTTGTGATGACAATGATAAATCTAGGTAGAATATTTAGAATAGGGAACTCCCTTTAGCTGCATAATTTTGTTCTCCAAGTGTTTTATTTGGTATTGTTATGAACATCAAAAACTATAACCAAAGAAAAATGGTCAACATAATTATCAGAATATTCACTTCTCAGCCTGTTACAGATTGAAATGTGTTACATAGGTGTGTAGTTATGAATAACAAGCGGAGAGGCCACAATGGACTCTTCATCCTAACGTCTGAACATTGCAGCACAGCTAAGATTGTACTCGTTCAGATGGAAACCACTGGGCTTTCATTCTCTCACTTCTTGGCCTAGCTATGGGAGACAGAAGAAGGAGAGGAATTGGCTACAGTTGCTCTGCCTCTCCTTTCTGGGAGCTTCTAGAATGGAGAGGAGAATGCACTAGATTTCCTATATTACAGTGGCTTTTCTCCCAGGAAGGGAATATATATGTGCATTTGGGAAATATTGGTGGTGAGGGGAGGAGATTCCATTGTGATTTGGAAAAACACAGGTATACACAGGGTTCAAGCAATCTCACAATCAATCACACAAGGGTAACCGAAGTAAAGGAGGGAAAATTGGATAGCAAGAAGTTGGGGCAAAGCAGGCAATATTTACTTATCCTGAAGAGGAGAGACAAAGTGATGTGGCTCAGACTAGGGATCTGAGGGTAGCAGAAGAATGGGAATCTGAAGAGTGGACTGATGGCCCACATCTAGTTTACTATGGGTTACCAGACTTGGAACCAGGGTTTAAATACTCTGAAGGGTAAGGTGTTAATGACTTTCTGGTAGAGCAAACAATGGGGTCTGAAACGGACTAATGGTCTTAGCATTAGGTAACAATGCTAGGTGGGAATTGTGATAGCTTCTTAATGTCTGGACAGGTGAGGAAACAAAGCAGAATTTTGGCAGGAAGAGGGAACAGGTTAATGACCGTTGGTTCTTCTATTGAGAAAATTTCATGTGTTATTGCATTTGAAGGTTGGGTTATTGGGCAGATTATCACAAGCACAGCAGCACCAGAACTTCCCAACTGATTCCTTGAACTTATGACCTGGCCATGCCCTAAGGTCCTACTTTTGCACATGTGCAGCCAGTCTCTTTGCCAGTGTGGCTTTTCAGCCATAACAGTATGTGGTTTATATTTTATATGCCAGTTAAATAATATTCATTGCCAATCATATCATGGAGTGGGGGTATATGGCATGGTAACATCCAAGCTGTTATGTCCCAGGCAGACCACCCAGTCAATTAGGAAAGCAGCAGAGCAAAGCTTACCCAGTGTTGAAGCCATGAGGATCTGGATGTCCAGGGGCATTGTCCAGTAGTAATAGGACCTGAAAAGCCTTTTCTTTTAGTGGCAAGATATTTCCCGACCTTTGGCACAAAACAGTGATGAAACCACTCTAGGAAAAGTTTTCTTGTTGTGTCCAAACCTTATTATGCATTCAGAAATCTGGCAGCTGGAACTTATCCTTTCCCTTTAAGGCTCAGGAGTTAGAGGCTTTATAAATTAGAGTAGGCTTTATTATGTGCCTGGCTGTGCTTGCACAAAACAGCATGGTTGGTCTGTCCCTTAGTGCCTTAAAGCCTGGTGCTTGCTTCTCTTCTTTGTTAATAAATGTCCTCTGTGGCATTTTCTGTGGCAGAGTGTTTTCCTTGGCACTGAACATCTACTCAATTTCATATCCCTTCTTTTCAATACGTTCCCTTATGATGTCAGGAAACTTACTAGCTACCTCTTGATCAGCAGAGGCCTGTTCTCTTGCAGCTTTCACTTTATGTGGGGCAAACCTTTTCCTAAAATTATCAAACCAGCCTTCACTGGTACAAAACTTTGTAGATCTAGACCCTTCACCTCCCCGTTTCTTTACGGAAACATATAAGGACTTTGCCTTTCCTCTTATCATATTTGGACTTAAAGGAATGCCCTTTTTATAGCCATCCTGCATCCAAATAAAAACGGCACTTTCTACAGGAGAGATATATGGATCTCACACTTGATGCAGAGTTGTCGCATCCAGTGGCACAGCTGCAGTAATGGCTTCACAAATTTCTCTTTCTTTTTTCTACCCTATGGTTGATTGATGCCATAATGGCAGGCAACTGGAACAGCTGAATTTGCTGTACAAAGCATATCAATAATTCAATCTTTTTTTGCAAGGTCTTCACTTTCTTTTGCCTCTTCAGAGCACTTTCAGAAATACTAGAAGCACTATGCTTTGGACCCATGATTACTGTTCAGTTGAAGGTTTTGGTTGTGAAAAATCTGACATACACATCACATTGAGAGAGAAAACATAGGAGAGAGGTTATTGTGGTACTTGCCAGCCTTACTCATGTGTTTTGTTGGCAGGAAAGGAGATGAAGAGAGTGAGGAGGACAAGCTGCTGCTGCTGCTACTGCCACCACCAGCACCCCAGCACTGTGAGAATCTAGGGCCTTTTCTAGGGGAAGGCTTGGAGACTGACCAAGGTGGTTGTGATCTGGCAGAAGCCTCTTGGGAGCTAGGTGGAGGCGTTATGGTGATGGATAAGCTGTTGCTGCCACTACTTCTTGAGTAGGATGACGAGAAGTTTTTTGCAGCAGCAAAGTCTGTGGCATGCATGTCTAGGGGACCTAGAGATATTCATGATTTTTCTTTTCTTTTTTAAATTAATTTTTATTAACATTTAAACATAAACATGAAAGACATAAAACATGAAAAACACATACAAAACAATACACCAAATCAAAGATATGAAAAAATAGAACACAGTAAAATAAACACTACCACTAACTCTTATAAAATCAAACTATAAATCAAATCAAAACTTAATAAAAACTAAATGCTTATTTTTGTAAAAATCCTGAATTATTTTTACTAGGAATTTGGGGAGAAGATGCCAGTATTGACAAACAATGACAGAAACTTCTTCAATATATATTGTTGACAGCCAGATTAGTTTATGGAAAGTATTGGAAGAAAGCAGAGATCTCATCAATGGCTGAATAGTTTAATAGGTTGATAGTAATAGTGAAAAAGAAAAAGACTATTTAAAAGAAAAGCGACTATTTAAAAATTAGTTCCCGCCCTTATTACAGACAGCTCCCACTAAATAAATGTACTTAACTTAAAATCATTACTTAAACTCTATTTTAACTTAGTTGCTCAAAATGTTTTATACTTTTTGTCAAATATCTTAAAAGAGATAAACATTGGTATGATTCTATTATTTTAGTATTGAACTATTCTAATTACTATGTTCCCACTTATATGTTTATAGCATTAAAATAAAATCATATTAATTCAAAATAGTTAATTCTGTAAATTACCAAGAAATTCTAACACAGATTCTTTAAACTAAACTTTACTTATGGTTTAAATAAATATTAGAGTAGCAACAACTTAAAGATCTATTATTTCCATAGCATCTTTCTTATGATGACACAAAAATAAGCATTTAAACATAAAAAACAAGATGCAAGTTCAAAATCCTAAAATCATCAACTCACTCTCATTTTCTCTTAAGTAATAATTAGAGACTTCCATTCCAAAACAAAATCTTCTTCAGTATGACCCTTTAATCTGGCTGTAAGTTTGTCTATTTTCACTGTTACTATCAACTTATTAAACGATTCAGCCATTGATGGGATCTCTGTTTTCTTCCAATACTTTCCATAAACTAATCTGGCTGTCAATAATATATATCAAAGCAGTTTCTGATGTTGTTTGTCAATATTGGCATCTTCTCCCCAGATTCCTAGTAAAAATAATTCAGGATTTTTGCAAATTTGACATTTCATTTTTTTTTATCATATTCTGTATTTAAATCCAAAACTGTTTAGCCTTATGACAAGTCCACCACATATGATACAAGGATCCAGTATGGTCTTGACATTTCCAACAACTGTTCTTCATGTCTTTATGAATCTTTGAAAGTCTGTCTGGTTTAAGATACCAACATAACATCATTTCTTAGTAAATTTCTTGAAGATGATAGCAAAGTAAGTTTTTAATTTCTTTTGTCCATAGTCTTTCCCACTGATGTATATATTATATCCAATATTCTTTGCCCAATGAATAATATATTCATTGACTTGTTCATCTTCTATCTCCATCTTCAGTAGAAATGCATATAACTTGGCAGCCAGATGTTCCTCATTAATCCATATCAATACTTCAAAATCTGTTTTACTCTTTTCAAAACTTTTTTATCTTCCATACATCTTAAATAGAATTGTCTGTGTGTGAGCCATTGCATATTACAACCTTCTTCTTGTAATTGCTATGATGATTTCATTTCATAATCCTAATCCATTTTCTTTAATAAATCATTATGATTTATAATGATACTAATTATGTGTTAACCATCATTGATCAGTTCTCATTCTGTTCTGTAAACGCTTCTTACAGAGAGATCCAAAGAGGTGTTCTTGGGCACAGTCTTGATTTATATTTATTCCAGAGTCTTAGTAAGGCATGCCTAATACAATGGCTATTAAAGGCCTCATTGACCTTAATTTTATCATACCATAAATGCCTATGCTATCCATTTTTAAAGTCCAAGTCATGCATGAAGCAACAAAGTGAATTTTTACATTCAGTAATCCAAGGCCTCCCTGATCTTTTGATTCTTGTAGGACCTTGAATCTTACTCTAGTTCTTTAGTCAAAATTGGTATCATTTGGAAAAGGAACATCATCTTCAGAAGGGCATTCATCATTATTCCTGAAATCCTTACCAGTAAGGATAAATTCCATTTTTTGCCATTTTTTCGAGTCTCTCTGAATCTCTTTCTTGATGTAATTATTTCCATACGATTGGCTCATATTTTGAGTTAATACCTAAATATTTTACTTTCTTTTCCATTTTAAAACTGGTTTTTAACTGTAATTAATTCTTGTCATGTGTAATCATATTTTTGATCAGTACTTTGATCTTTTTCTTGTTTATCTTCAGACCAGCTAGATTTCCAAATTCTTTTATTTTCTCTTGCAATTTCAATGTCAAATCTAATGGATTTTGAAGCATAATCACCAAATCATCAGCAAAGGCTCTTAGTTTTAATTCTTATTTTCTAACTTTAACCCCAGTCATCTCGACATCTTATCTAATTGCAGAATTCAAAACTTCCATTGCTAAAATAAACAAAAGCAGGGACGGAGAACATCCTTGTCTTGTCCCTTTCTGAACTGCAAAAGACTTAGTCATGCCTCCATTAACTATTATTCTTGCTGGCTGATTTGAATCTATAGATCTAATGCAAGTCAAAGCATTAGGATCAAAATTCATCAATTCAATAACTTTGAAAAGAAAGTGCCAATTCAAATTATTGAATGCTTTTTCCACATCGAAAAGAATTACTGTGCTTTCTTTTTCATTATGACTTTCAAAGTATTCAATCACATGCAGTACTATTCTAATGGATATGCAGGTTTTTTTCCAATTTCTTGGGGATCCTGTGCCATGAAAGTTGAGGGGCGATTGTATGTGAAATGAGATGTCACTTGTGCCAGTACGGTTTTTATCCTGTTAATTGCTTTGCAGAGTAAAAGGAGCTATAACTTAACCATACCTGCAGAATTCTAAACACACATGACATTATTAGGTCTGCTGAGTAATACTCCATGTGACAAGATTTCTAAAGTTTGACAAGAATTTAATCAGTGAGTAGAACATTTAGGTATTTACTCCACAATTTTTGTTGAAGTACCTATTCAGGGTGAGTTGATGATATCAGGATGCTTTGGGTTATGACAAGTTATGTCCCTTGGTGCTAAGAAAATTCTATACGATTATACTGAGAATGATGAAAAATTATGAAAGAAACATTTTTCCAATACCTGCAATGTAATAAGTATCTCTCTCCAGCAAGAAATTTTGAAATAATTTAAAAGTTTTCTCAATTTGCTGACATTAAACTGCTTTCCCTTGAGAATTCTTTTGTTAAAGCCTCACTATTAATAAAAATGTGTTCAAAAGAGCAACAAAAGTTTTAGTAGGTTGGACTAAAAAAATGAATCCGGGTGTGTGATGTGTAAATGTGAATCATGGAAAAGAAAAGGGCATTTGTTAGATGAGGAACTTACCTTTCTTGCTTGCTGTACAAATCTAGGAGTAAATAAACAGAATGATAGTAGTACTCGCTGTAATAATAACAGATGACCCCTTTGGAGCTCTTTTTTCAGAGGTTTTGCTTCACAAAGAACTTTCAGTCTATTCGTAGGCATAGCTGGCAACAAGCATGAAATTATTCAGATTAGGAAATTTAGAAGGAAGTACATCCATCTAGCTTCCCTGCCATAAATATCTCATTGTGATTGACTGGCAGCTCATGGTCCACAGATGGGAGTGAAGTGCACTTTCTTCCAGTTGGACCACAGGGCACTACTTAGGCAGACCTGGGGTGAGGGGACAGAGCAATGGTGTCTTGAACACATGAGCTGTGTAAATGTATATACATTTAGGCTGTGCGTACGATATTGTAATTTATACATGTAATTTTAATTTTGCTAGTTATTTGTGTCATTACTATTGCCATTACATTCCATGATATATGGGAATTATGATTTATGAGTAACATTAGCACAAAAACCATTAATAAGGATTCTGTATGATCTGATAGGGAAGGAGGTTCATGAGTCAACACCAACCCTAGTAATGCCACTGGTGGTCTCACCATTTCCTTGGTCCCCCTGTTGCTTTAAATATACTTGAGAAATTGTTTTTTGTTTCTCCTTGCATGCCTAGCCAGTCTCAACTCATTTTGATGTTTAACTTTCCTGCAAGCTTGGGCTACACATCTGTATTCTTCCTTGGAGATTCATCCTTCCTTCCATTCTTTATACATGCTATTTTTTCTCTTCACTTCTTCCTCAAGTTTCCTGGGTAGCCACATTGACTTTTTCAGATGTTTTCCATTTTTCTTCCATGGAATTGTCCTAATTGTGCTTGTAGCAGTTCTTTTTTCATGAAATCCCACTCATACTGAGTGTCTTTTACCTTTAGCATTTCTGCCCAGTACCCAGCTTAATAAAATCAGCTTTCCTGAAATCCAACATTCATGTTTGACTATACGCTTCTTTGGTCTCTTGCACAATGACAGATTCTAATATTGTATAGTCCCTTCTCCCTAAAGCATCAATGGCTTTGATTCCAGTACCTGCTCCTCCCTGTAGGTTAGGATCAAGTACAACTTTGCTGCTTCCTGTGTTCCTTCCTCTACTTTTTGAAAGAGGAAATTATCTGCACCACGTGTTTGTGGGAGAGCTTGCTCTTAGCAGAGTTAATCTCTCACAGATATCATGGTAATTGAAGTCCCCCATCAGTACCAGTTCTTGCATCTTGGAGATTTCTGAGATTTGTTTGTGAAAAGAATCATACACCACCTTGCATTGGTTTGGTGGCCTGTAGTAAAGGCCTACCACAATGTTTTTATATCTTTATATCAATGTTTTTATATCTTTCTCCATTTATGACTATCCAAATGCTCTCGGCTGGTCCAGTTTGATTCCTCATATGCTTTCTGTACAAGTGAATTTGTCTTTGAATATAATGCTACTCTGCCTCCCCCTCTTTTTTTTCAAATTAGATCCATCAGTTGTTATATTCCAACCATGGGAGTCATCCAACCAAGTCTCTGTTGTGTCTATAAAATCATATTTACCTTCCTACATTAGGATTTCAAACTCATTTTGTTTGTCTCCCAAACTCTGTGCATTAATGTATGGATATCTAAAACCTTGTTTGTTCACATCTTTTATTTTACTGTGAGTTTTAATGTGGCTCCCATCTTCTGCCTCTGCTTCTCCTCTAGAATTCATATTCTTTGTGTTCAGAACTTGCATTTGGACATTCGTTTGAACTGTCATCTCTAACCCCCTCAGTGATTTAATTTAAAGCCCTCTTGATCAGATTTGCCCAGCTTCTGCCAAAGGCATTCATCCTAGTTCTTGTGAATTGCAGCCCATCTGTAGCCAGCAACCCTCATCTAAAAAGTAAAGGCCATGGTCCCAGAAGCCAAACCTCTAATGTCAACACCATCTGCATCACCCCTCATTCACTTTCATTATTTTCCTGTCCATATGTGTTCCTCTGTCTTTCACCCCTAAACTCTCCACCTTCCTTCTCGGGCTTCATAGCCCGAGGTGATCTGTTCTTCTCAGTGTCATTGGTGCTCACATGGATAAAGAGAAAAGGATACTGATCTGTGTTCTTGATGAGATTTGGCAAGTTGTCAGTGACATCCCAAATGTGTGCACCATGGAGACAGCACACTTTCTGATTCATCTTATCAGGCCAGCACACCCCTATGCCCCTGAGCAATGAATCCCCTACTACCAGAACCGTTCTTTTATTCTTGCTGTGGTGGTTAAGTTGACCCTTTCCTCAGCTTGCAGGATCTCTTGTTGCTGATCTCCTGTTTGGGCATGTTCACCATCATTATCCCCAGGAAGATGGAGGAAGCAATTGCTTCACTGGAGTGTTTTTGATTCCCTTGTATATGGCTTGCTCCTAACTGACTGTCCTCCAGGGAGCTCCTTCAGTATTACAGTTCTCTTCATTTTCCTTGGCAGTTTCAATTCTCCGTCTTTTCTGTCCAAGAAGTTCTCATGTTTTCTGATGCATTGAAGAGTGTCAAGAGTGCTGAAGTGTGTTGACCTTCTCTTCTAAGTTCTTACAAATGATTTTTGGGGGAATAACTTTGTGAACACCTTGTTTTAAACATTATATGTTCCAAAACATCTAAGTGTGACACCAGAATAGGGAAAGCTACTCTGAAATTACTTTCTTATACTGAAAAACAGTGTTGGAGAGACTGGGAACTAGCAGTGGCATGCTGGGATAATCTTTTGGCACAGGAAATTGAAATGGATGGCTTGATCAAACAATGTGGTGGTCTAAAAGATCAAGGTTTACTCACATTAGCTTTCGCATTGGCTTCAGTCAGTTTACATCAGCTAACATCAGACAATTTCTGCATGAGTGGAACTTTTGGACTATACAAACATGCATTTACAAGGACATATTTTATGTCTGGCTGCATATAAAAAAGTTCTTTCCTCAAACTTGAGGCACCTATGGGATGGTTTCTTTTAACTTAACTACACCACATATACAATATGTATTGTAACTATGACTGTGATTAGATTGCCTATATTAAATTTAATAATAGTTTAATAGTAATAAAGAAGTGTGATGTTGGTCTTAGATGTTAGAATATGCACTTTCAGAGGGGAAATAGACCATTTAACAATAAAGCTATATTAACTTCCATTACTAACTGTTGAGTGGGAGTAAAACATCTAACCTTTCATCAACAAACTGTGATACAAAACGTAATTTGCCTTCTTGACTTTAAATACAGCTTTCTAAATTAAAAGTTTTGCTGTTAGAATGATCATGAAATGAGCAAAGCTGAACCTGAAAATACTTTCAGTGTAATACTAATTACAGTGTTTTTAGCTCAGCCTTTATATTCAACTGGTTTTAAATGGAATGTATATAGAATATATAGAATATAGAATATATATATATAGAATATATAACTATGTGCACCCGCATTTGTTATCTGTAGCTTTTTGACAGGAGACTAGATATAATGATCATATAGCTTTTGTAAATAAAGCTTTTGCAAAACTGCTTATATTGCCATATAAGTTTGAAATAATTTAATCGGCATTAGCTGCTGACTGCATCAGGCACTTTGATATTATCCAAACAGCAAAATCGGACTCTGGTTGACTTTGCAGAGAAAACTGCATTCTAAAGGTTTTGAGGCTGAGAGAAAATATAATCCTTATTCTGAATAATGTTCAGATCACTCCCCACCTCCCCTCAATGTCATAAGCATGTGTCCATTATCCACTAATGGGCTGGCTAAATTAGATCCTTTCTAGTTGTTTGCTCTTAGCTCTCATACCGTGTATAAGAGCAGCAACCTGGTTTCTCGCATTGGCTCCTAATGTAGTTTGCCAGCTCTTGAATCTGTCTAATCATCCTTATTGACTACATCAGTCCTTTCATTCTGGGGCATATCTTTATATATGTATATGTATATGTATTTATATATTCCACATTCTTGGGGTGGATGAAATGATGGTCTCCTTCAAAACTTTGTATATATATTGTTGTGATATTTATATGAAGGGAACCAAGAGGCATGAAATTATGCTAGCTTTTGAATCACACTGGCTTTTTCCTCAGATAAAGATGATAAAACATTATGCTGGATTCTAGTACTTGATTCATCCACCCTCCAGGAATAAAATTCTGCTTTTAAGACATATAACTGAAAAGCAAAAGGCCTGTCTGGATGTATTCTGTACCTTCAAGCCAGTCCTTTAGCAAGACTTTAGTATATAGACCAGAAAGTCATCATATACCTCTTCCTAAATGCCAAATAAATTGAAATTTGGAAGCTGTATATCAGTGAATTTCACAGATGTTATCTTTCTATGACTTTAATGGCAGCAGTTACACCAGGTTATATAATTTTTTTTATTTTTTATTTTGGCAAATATTAACAAAAATGGTCTGGAAACTTCAAATGAACCAAGACACAGTGCCTAGACTGCTAACTGATCATATTGTTATGGTCCTTCAAAATATGCAGTTCTTTTCTTAGCCCATTTCAAAGTTCTGGTTTCAACCTTTAAAGCCCCAAATAGCCTGGAGCCAGCTTACCTGAAGAATTTTTCGTCCCAGACACACTTATCCAGACCATAAAATCATAATCTATTACTTCTTCTGGGTGCTCCCAGAAAAATAGCTCTCTACAAGTAGACCTTTTTCAATAATAGAACACCATCTGTGGAAAGCTCTCCCCAGAGAAGCTCAGCTTATGCCTATATTCTGGTCTTTCCACTGTCAAGCGCAGATCTTTTCATTTTCTCTGGCATTTTAACAACTTACCTGAATATGTTTTAAGTTTGTCATATTTACACTGCTCCTGATTTTTAATCTGTTTTTATGTGCTGCTGGTATTATCTTAGTATTATTTTTTCAAAGATTTTTGTGTATTTGCTTTTTTTCACAGACAAGTAAAGACATTTATATTCTGTCAGGCATTTGATGAGTGATTGTACAAGGGTCATCTCACCTAAACTGGATCTTACTAATTACTGTGCTGATGCGTGTGTACATGTTTAATGATGTGTGTTTAAATCTGGTTTTAATGTTTTGATTGCTCAATTTTCACTTTTGTCTCTTGTGGCTTTTTAAAAATGTGTGCTTTTTTTTAATTTGCTGCAAGCTGCTTTGAGCCCTGAACTGGGAAGAAAGCAGGGTAGAAATAAAGATGATGATGATGATGATAAGGATGACGATAAACTATTTAATATTTTAATGGATTGTATATTGCTCAGAGACTTTAGTAACTGGGTGGTTAAAAATGCATTAAACAACAGACAAAATTGAAGGTACACATCCTGATGTATAAGCATCATCTGAAGTGTGCTGCAAGACTTACCTCGTGGTGCCAGTTGCGGGGTGGAGCAGGAGGCAAAGATGGCTGCCTTGCTGGTCTCCTGGCTGGTAGAGTGGGTCATTTCTGGGGGGCAGGCCTTGGGGGGTGCCCCAGATGCCCAGGAGGCAGCAGCCAATTGGAGCACACCTCCCGTACTCCGATTAGCTGCCTTGGCCAGTTGGGCAGCCATAGGGGATCGCCTCCCCTGCGGCCACGTGGGAAGCTAGCAGTCTGCATTCAGGCTGCTTGCTTCCTGGCTGTTTCTGGATCTTTGTTTGTCCCACGATGGCAGCAGTGGTCAGGCGGCAGCAGTTCAGGAGGTTTTTCCTGCCAGCGGGGGATTCGATGGAGCGGCGGTCACTACCGAGGGATGGGTTAGCAGCATTTTTAGCAGGTGAGAGGCGGCATGGGTTGGCAGCGAGTAGTGGCAGTCTGGAACAGCGGCAGTGACAGTTGAGTGGCGGTGTGGGACAGCGGCCAGCTGGTGGGGCTTGCAAGTGACGGAACAACGGCGCTCCTGAGTGGTGATGGCAGCGGTGGCGGATGAGAGACGGTAAGCGAGCAGGACAGTTGGCAGCTAGGCCAAGCAGCAAAGAGTCAGTTAGTGGGTGGTCCCCTTGGGCCTAGGGGGTCTCGGGCTGCCTGGACAGTGGGGGTTGCAACCATTCAGCCATTCTGGGGGTGGTAAAGAGTGGCATTCAGCTGGGCCGGGGTCTTGGTGGCTCTGGGCTGTTCCATCTGGGTCATCAGCCAGGGTGGCCTGAGGGCCCAGGCCACAGTGCAGCGTGGTGCACTGTACTTTGAGTTAGCTTTCACCCCCCCCATAATTCTGGCCGCCCCCTCCCCCAGTGGCATGGTCCTTCGCCCCCTGCGTCCCGGCCACCACCACCCCTCTTCTCCTCCATACCTGTCCTCCCCTTGGACCTGGTCCCTGCTGTCGCTGCAGCTCAAGGGAGCATGCCTTCCAAGCATGCACCTCCTGCGCAGGAGCCTCTGCCTTGCACTCAGAGCCAGGCGGGGCGGCAGAGGAAATCATGGGCCAGCCTGGCCCCGGCCTCCAGGCAGGCCTGCTCTGCGGGGACGGCTGGGCACTCCTCGGACTCTGCAAGGGACTCTGCCTCGTGCAGCATAGGAGTCTTGGCGGGTCTCACTCAGACAATAGAGTTGTTGGCCGAGAAAGTGCAATGGCTGGAGACGTGGCCTGTGCCTGCCTCTCGGCCCCCTGAAGCCCAGGGTGAGGCTGCTGCACCTTTTGTGCAACCACGGGTTCCACGGGGCTGTCGGCAGCAATCACCATCTTCATCACCCTCCAGCACCTCATCCTCATCAGATTCCAGCTCTGCATCCTTGAGCTGGGAGAGGTGTGGCAGGAGGAGGAGGAGGAGTAAAAACAAGCGGCACAGAAGGAGGAGCAGAGGGGACTCAGACAACAGCAGGGCATGAGGTGGGTCCTTAGCCAACGGGCTGCGGGCTCCAGAGTACTGGAAGGCCGCAGAGCATGTGCCTGGGCTCCCTGCGTGGGCCATCCGCGGGCGCTTGGGTGAGAATCAGGAGGGCGTCGGGCCCAAGGCCATGTGGGATGGCACATCAGGGACCAAGGGGGTGCCCTTTTGCTACCTTCAGGGATCACTAGGATCCCCCAGGGATCCATTTAGACAGAAAGACTAGGGAGCGTATTCTGGATGGCTATTATGTGGACATTTTTTCTCACTTCAAGCCTGAGGGAGAGGAGGCGCGGGTACCCAAATCCAGAAAAAAGCATAGAAAGGAGGAAAAAACCCGAGTTGGCTGAACGCTCGTTCAGCAACTGGGTGGTGGGTTATAATGTTTCCATGGGGGTAGTCTTGGCAGTGCACCCTGACAGAGGTTGGCACCTTTCCAACCATTTGGATAACGTCCTCAAGGCTAGGTACCTGGCGGGCGAATCGGCAGCCATTGAATATGACTGTGACTTCCACAAGTGGGCCTCGCAGAGTGAGTCTGCATGTTGGGACCTGATCAGTGACGAACTCTGGCTTGTGATTGTTGGCCCTCACGTTGGGACAGAGTGGAAGGTAATAAGCTTTTTCGTGGGCAGGGGAAAAAGGATTCAAGGCGGCTGGTGTGCTGGGAGTTCAACCAGGGCAAGTGTCAATGGGCTCAGTGCAAGTTTGAATACAGCTGCGAAGGCTGCCTGGGCTCCCACCCCAGGGTGTCCTGCCCTCATCACGGGGGAACCTAGTTCTCCCGCTCAGGCCGTGGTGGCAGCAACCAACCCACTAGGAAGGATGGTCCCCTGTCTGCTCCCCCTGCCAACAGTGCAGGGAACACAAGGCACTAGTTTCACCCCCTCCCATTCCCCAGTCTGCCTGCCTGTGCTCCACCCCCTCCTGGCACTTTATCCAGACCAGAGGGTGGCACATTTCATTGAGCGTGGATTCACAGTGGGCTTCCGCATCCCGGCCATGGGGCCTTGGTTGGCTTTGGGGCTGGCAACTTGAAATCGGCCCGTGATCTTCCACAAGTGGTTGCCAACAAAATTGCTAAGGAGGTACAGGCAGGCAGGATGGTGGGCCCCTTTTCCTCCCCACCTATGTCTAATCTCACGGTTTCTCTCCTTGGCATGGTCCCCAAAAATGCCACTGGCGAGTTCAGGCTCATTCATAACCTGTCCTTCCCGAAGGGTTCATCTGTAAGTGATGGCGTTCCCCGTGACCTTTGTTCAGTTCGTTATTCCTCTTTCGATCAGGCCATTGGTCTGGTGAGGTCATGCAGACAGGGGGTGCTCGTGGCCAAATGTGATATCCAGTCCACTTTCAGGCTACTTCTGGTTCATCCAGATAATTACTGTCTCCTGGGATTCAAATTTGGTGGGTTTTGGTACTATGATAGGGCCATGCCTATGGGGTGCACTGTCAGTTATGCAGCTTTCAGAACCTGCATTACCTCGACGATTTTCTGTTTGTGGGGAGGAGCAGGTCAGGGGATTGTGCCAAATTATTGGAGGTTTTCCAAGAATTGGCATATGAGCTCAGGGGTCTGTTGGCACAGGAAAAGAAAGAAGGCCTTTCCACATCACTTTCCTATTTGGGCATCCAGCTTGACTCAGTCCAGGGAGTGTCCCTCCTGCCAGCTGAGAAGCTGGCGAGCATCAAGGAACTTCCTTCATGGAGCGGAATAAGGCCTCCATGAAGGAGGTGCAGACCTTGCTGGGGCACCTCAACTTTGCCTGCAGGGTCGTTGCCCCCAGGAGCGCTTACTGTGCCAGGCTAGTGAGAATTACATTCAGTGTGAAGGCCTCTCATCATCGTATCTGCATCACCAGGGGTGTGAAGGAGGACCTTGGGGTTTGGCTTTCCTTCCTTGACAATTTCTTTCTTTCTTTTCTTTTTTTTTTAATATTTTATTAAAGTTTAAATTGAAAATAAAAAAAAACAACCCTTCCTCACTTCCAAGCTTTTTCTCCGGTTGAGTCTGCTTGTTTACATTCCATTCGTACATAGTTTCTGCTTAAAGGATAATCTTACATTGTTGTATCTTACATTGTTACATTGCTGCTCTGTTACATTGCCTTATTACATTGTTGCCTTGCATTACATACAATCTTGCTTTATTCCTTTTTCTTTTCTTATGCTATATCTTTATCCAATTCAAGACTTCTCTCCATTCCCTTTCAAAGTCTGGATAGGCTTATTTTTCAGTGAAAATGTTAACTTTTCTATCTCTATCATATCCAGGACTTTTAATTTCCATTCTTTTACATCAACATAATTCTTTTCTTTCCAGTATTGCGCATATGTCAGTCTTGCAGCAGTTTTTAAATATAACAATATCTTCTGGTGGCATTTTATTTCTCTTTGTTGCCCTAGCATATTTAACAAATAGAACTCTGGCTTCATTTCAAAATTTAAACTATAAATTCTTTGAATTTCATCATGTGTTTCTTTCCAAAATTTCCTTGCTATCTTACAGGTCCACCACATGTGAAAAAATGACCCCACCTTTTCATCACATTTCCAACATCTTACATTTCCATTTTTAGTTATTTTTTGCAACCTTTCAGGTGTCATATACCATCTGTGTAGCATTTTATAAAAGTTTTCTCTTAAATTTAGACTTGGTGTAAATTTTATATCTGTTTTCCATGCCCTCACCCATGTATCCAGCTCAATTGAATGTCCAATGTTTTGTGCCCATCTGACCATATTATCTTTAACAGTCTCTGATTCCATTTCTCTTTTTTTTGCAACAATAATTTGTAAAGTTTGGGGATTCTCTTCTTCTGGTCCCCTTTCATCAATACATCTAATTCATTTTCTTTTCTTTCAAATCCATATAATTTTTGATACATTTTAAATCTCTCTTTAAGTTGTCTCCATGGGAACCAATTAAATTCATGTCCTAAAACTTTTAGTTCTTCTTCTGTACACATTCTTGGCTTATCCCCTTCCCATTTCAGCAACTTTTGATAAGTTAATAGATTTCCTTGTTAGGGCAGTTTTATATGCTTCTTGGGGTGAAGTCCACATCAGAAGTCTTCTGTAAAATTTGTGCTTTATTTGTAACCAAACTTTCAATAATGTCTTTCAAATACAATGATTATTAAACTCTTTATTCACTGTTATTTTGTCATAGCATAAGTATCCATGCCATCCAAACCTATTATTTATTCCTTGCAATTGTTTAATTGTTGTGTTTTCTACTTGTGTCCAGTCTTTGATTAGGTATAAACAGCACGCTTGGTAATAGGTTTTTAATGATGGCGCATCAAATCCTCCTCTCTCTTTTGCATCTTGTAATGTTTTGAATCTTATTCTTGGTTTTTTCCCCTGCCAAATAACTTTTCGTAGCTCTTTTTCCCATTCTTTAAAAATCTTCTCTCTTCTTATTATTGGTAAATTCTGAAAGAGAAACATGAGCTTTGGTAGTAAGGACATTTTAAAAGCATTTATCCTTCGCAGGAGAGACAAGTTTAAATGCATCCATTTTCCCATTTCACTTTTAATCTCCTTCCGTATCTTCAAGTAATTGTTATCAAATAATTCTTGATTTTTATTTGTTATTATCATACCTAGGTATTTTGCTTTCTTAGTGATTTGATATCCAGATCTTCTCTCCAGGTCCGCTTGTTCTTTTTTTTGTTATATTTAATGTCGTCATCATTGTCTTTTCTCTATTTATCTTATATCCTGCCATTTGTCCATATTTTTGTAAGATGTCCATCAACGCCTATATTGATTCTTGTGGATCCTCCAGAAATATAATTACATCATCAGCAAAAACTTTGTATTTTATTTCCTTATTCTTTATTCTCAAACCTCATATCTCTTCCTTCACAATTTCAATGGGGTGTCGGTTTGGCAGGACAGATTTGAACCTGGTTAGGCACTCCAGATTCAGTCCAATGCAGCTGGGTAAGTTAATTCTGGAGTTTTCTTTCAAGGGTGCTGGTGCGCTACGCGTTAGCTGCAGGCATGGCTGGCGGGAGATGTGGTTAGAGACCTCACTTTTTTGGATTTTTTTCTAATCCTGGTGGCAGTTTCCATTTGGTCTGAGGAGCTCAGCAATAAGAAGGTCTGCTTTTGGTGTGACAATCAGGCGGTGGTGGCTGTCATTAATCGCCAGTCATTCAAATCAAACAGAATTATGAGACTGGTTAGGTGGTTTGTTCTTATGTGCTTGTCTGCTAACATATCCTTCTCAGCTAGATTTGTTCCACAGCTGGACAATGCAATTGCGGACTCTTTGTCTTGCTTCCAGGAAGAGAGATTTCGATCTTTGGCCACAGAGGCAGACCTTCTGCCAGCAGCATTCCTGGAGGAGCTCCGGGACCTTGGGAACAATGAATAATGGAAGGGTTTTTCCAGTCCATTGCACCTAGCACCTTTCGGGCTTACTGCAAGGCATTCAGCAGGTTCCAGGACTTTTGTTGGCTCCAGGGGTATCATCTTGTGGGCAAGATCTCTGAGCGGCATGTGTTGCATTTTATGGCTCACTTTTGGGACTGTGGACTTTCTCCCCATTCTCTTGCAGCTCATCTGGCTGGCATCTTCTTCTTCTGCAAGGCCATGGAGTGGGGAGATCCCTGCGCATCCTTCTGGGTCCACGGACACAAGGTGGCCTATTTCATACAACCTTCTTGGAGACTTGAGCCGGTCCCTGCCCGTAGTTTGCTGTTTCCGCTTTGAAATGGCACTGTTCAGGGCTGCTTTCACCATTGCTTTCTTTGGTGCATTCAGGGTGGGTGAGCTTGTGTGCAGCTCCAAGGGGGACGCGTCCAACAGGGCATTTTTGGATGGAGATGCTGCCTTCCATGGGTCTTCTCTTGCCTTGTGGTTAAGGTGCTCAAAGAATGACCAGCAGGGGCAAGGGACCACGGTGTGACTCCATATATGGTGCAGGAATGGCCCTTGCTGGGTTAAGGCATTGACCAAGTACCTGCGTTTGAGGCCCAAGGGACCGGGCCCCCTGTTCAGCCACCAGGATCGCACCACATTGTCAAGGTTCCAGTTTGTGGCCATCCTACGGGAGGCCCTGGCCTGCCTCAGGCTACCTCCCATGCAGTTTGGGAGTCACTCTTTTCGGATCGGGGCTGCTACTGTAGCTTCGGAGTGGGGTCTGTCGGATGGGGACATAATGAGGGTGAGGAGGTGGAGATCCAGGGTGTTTGCAGGTTACATCAGGCCTGAATTAAAACTCTGAGCTTCCCCTGCTGGCTTTCATCCATGGCCGGGGGTGGGGGCGTTCCTGGCCCGACACGACTCTTTATTGGCTGCAGCTGTGGGGTTGGTGATAGGCAGTCCCCCGGGCAGGCCCGCCTTGTTGGCGGTCACATGGGTCTTGGATCCAGGTTGGTTGGGGCCAATGACCTTTGGGCAATGTTCATTGGCCCCTAGCAGTTTGGAAGGGGGTGCAAGGTGGCAGCGAGCATGCCCGGCTCGGGGGGACATGCCTTGCTTGCACTTCCTGGTGACGGGGGTTCCGCGGTGAGATCCCCTGGTGGCCAGTTGTGATTCTGGCACCGGGTCGGATGCCTGGGTACATTAGTCAGCAGCAGGCTGCTTGATGCAAGGATCCAGACCCATGTTTGGCCAGCCCTTGGTATGCTGTAGCCAATGAAGTCGTGGCCTTTGTTTTCCAATGTTGGCGTGTGTTTCATTCTGTAGCCTCATTGCCCGTACCCACGCAAATGGATTTCATGTCATATAACAATCAGAGTGATTTTGTCTCATCTGATCAAACCAAAGAATGGGAACCAATAGAAAATTTGAAAACAATACTGATAAAGCAAAGCAGGTTGAAAATAACAAAAAGGGACAAACCATAAGGAAGATGGTTTCATCTACAAAATTATATTCAAGGCTGTTACAGATAGGGAATAACACTGAATGGTAAGTGAAGTTGGTTATGTGTGTCCACAGTCATGCAGTTGAAAACTAATGGCAGTTTCAGACGAGGCTTTTGTCATATACGCCCTCACCTTGCCTCATTCACTGAATTTTACAGGAGCTTCACACAACATCCTCCTCTGTTTGTAATACTCCCTTGTTTCTCCACTGCTCTTTCATCTTTTGTGCCCTGAGACAAGATCTGGCTTGAAACAGTAGCACTGCATGACTTCTGAAAGCACTAGCTACACATCTTCATGAGGGAGAATCCTATGACATTCGTATTCCTGTTGATCTCATGAGCTGGCAGTAAAACACCTGGATTCTGCAGCCTTGAACCCTTGACTCAGTTTCCCGAGTATTTAACAGGGGGATGTGTGCCTTGGTGGCAGTAACTCATACTTTGACCACCAGAAAATGAATTACAGAAGGCTCATATATTCAGCATACAGTGATACTGGGAAGGAAGGAGAACAGAGACTGTCCTTAATGCATCTAACTGCATCTGATTGCTTCATACTCACAAATTACTTTTAAACACAAATTTTAGAAAGAAGTTTCCAAGCTCTTTTGGTTCTTACCAAAAGCCTGTGCGATGTCACATGTTCTCAGTAACATATGCATGGAAATGCAGGTCTATATGTGAATGGCACAAGTACGTTGGGATTGTTTCCAGTCTTGGCACACACATAGTAGGAGAGGCACTATCCTTGGGCAAAGCAAGTAAACTAGTTCAAAAACACTGGCAAAGGTACAGCCTGCAAGTAAATTTTATGGAAGAGGGTCTAGCATGTAGGAGGCCAGTTGTATAGGTTTAATAACACTAATGGAAATGAGGGTGGAAATCAGAGTGGGTATACTTCACTGTTTCAGAGGGAAATAATGGGCTTTCCTTCCAAGCTGGTCATTGTCAGACGGAAACTTGCATGATTATTTTGGGCATGACAGCTTACACATGCACATATAATGTTCAGTTGAAGCCTGTCTTCATGTCCACTGTGAATTCAGTCTCATGGATGCCAAGACTACTGATGAGTGGCTAAGCTACAATAGGAATCCCTGAGAGGAATGCAGTTACAAAAATAGAATATGTAATGGAGAACAGTAAAGCACTGAGAGCCCTTTGTCCTGAACTAACCTGAGAAAAATAACAAACAGAAGAGGGCAAGGCCACTGAGTAAAGGCAAGCAGGAAAAAAGGACAGCTAAGGGCCGGGCATATCTGGCTCAAGATCCTGCCCCTCCACCGCTAAACCCAGTAAAGGATGCACCACTGACCTTAAAGCACAAATCCCCTAACAGTCCTACTCCTCATTTTCACTCTGTGACAAGGGGGTACCTCAACACTGTGTAACTACAATGATCTGTAGCTCTGGAGCGATCTAAAGAGTAACCCTCACATATCCTTAGATAGACAGCTAATTTCTGTGTTGTTGGGTAGTACCACTAAAATAAATCACTGCCTGAGGAGCTGAAGTGACCCAGCAGCATAGGTCCTGCTGGCTCCTCAGCCAAATCTGGGACAGAGAGAGAAGTTCTCTGCTCAGAGCAGAAAGGAATGAAAGCATTTCCTGAGCAGGAGAAGATGGAGTATTGTCCCTTGTCCTAGGTACAGACAGCAGCAACAGCAGCAGCAGTGGGAAGATGAGAATGGAGAGTGGAATTGGCAGAGATTAGCAGCAGCTGTTCAGATCTGCCAGTCCCTGGATGAAGTCATTGCTGGCACTGGGTCGGTTTCAGACATGTAACCATAGGACCCACAAGGAGAGGCTGACGAGGAGACACTTTGCCCTAAATCATCTATGGGAGAACTTGTAGAGAGCTCTTGTAGTAAAACAAGTGAACTCCGATGCTGTAATGGTTCAGAGTATGGGCTTTAAATAAACCACATATGAACACCTTAATGCAATATGATCATGGGATTTAGCAGAGGTTTAACACTTGTCTGCTGAAAAGGCCAGAACACACATTGCCTAAACTTATTATCAGCAGTTTTTGCAGGACTTACATCCTGTCCTGGCTTAAATAGAGTTAATTCAGCAGGCTTTGTCCTCGGGCTTACCAGCTAAACAAGGCAAGATATACTGATACAAGGAAAAGAGGATGGTGAGACTGGACAAATGGAGTTCAGTAGCAGCAGCTAGATCCAGGCAGGGTGAGGTAAGCCTGGCTGCTCTTCTGTTCCTTCTGCGGCCGGAGCAGTGAGAACTGGAAGGCTGGAGAGCAGGATCTGGGACAAGGCACAATGGAGGTTAGTCCAAAAGATTCCCAGAATGGCTTATAAAATAAATAGTAGACTAGTACCCGCCCTTGTACTTACAGTCTAAATTTAAAAGGGGTCAGATAAGGAATAAAGGATGAGGAGGGAGAAGGGGGGAAGTGCTTATAATGACCAGTTTGTTCTGGCAGCCTTCTGAAATAGTTGCTGGTATTTAATGGCTGGTGGAGGCAGAGGTATAATTTCTTCCTGCTGCTCATTGTTCTCTCTATTGTGTCTCAGTAGACATGTAAAATGCCCTCCCAAGCCTGCTGCACAAGAAAACAGTTGAAGATATAAGCACAAGGATTCATGACTTAATCATCCCAGCTTCCACTACTGTAATGCAACTCTATGAGGGGTTGCCTTTCCTTGAAAAGTGTTTGGAGATTAAGGTAGTACAAAATGTAAGAGCCAGATTTAACAGGAGCGTGCTTTAGGGCACTTTATCCTTGTCTGGGATCCACTTCATTGATTCTCCATTTGTTTTCCACACACAGTTGTTGGCTTTGGCCTAAAAAATACTTTAAATTGGCTTATGATATCTAAAATCTTGCCTTCTTCTGTATAAATCTGCCCATAATTTGCTATCATCATCAGCGCCCCTGTAAAAATTCCATTACTCAAAGAAGCTGATGTAGGACATAGGACCTTTTTGATAGCAACGCCCAAATTGTGGAACTCCCACATAAGATAGGAGAAAATTTGTTCTTTCGTCACTTTGCTTTAGTCTTCAATTTTAATCTTGCCCTCAGATTGTATAGTATGGCATATGTTTGCTCCGTTAGTTCTTGGCTGTATTTGACATCACCCTAGGAATTTAGTGGCCAGATATTACATTCCATAAATTTACGAAACAAATTAATAATTCTTTCTTACTTGGCTGGCTGAGCTTATATAAATGTAAAGGTAGTTTCATGTAGCTCCTCAGGGATGATATTTCAATCTAGACAGCTCAAGACTTTAAAGTTCTGTCTTGTAAATATTTACATGGCAAAATTACAAATAAGCTTTGTATATTAAAATCATTTATTGTGTTTCTTTTTATGCTTTGTAGTCATGGTAGCATTCTTACTAAAACAGTTTAATCACCAGGGTGTTTATTTAAAAGAAAACATATGTGTTTTTATTCTTGGTATGCATTTCTAGTATGTATATAACAATTGTTCTGTTTGTTAACTAAAGAGATTATTGTTCCTGATGTATAATCACAATATTCTGAAATGTGGAGCATAGAAATAGATTTATTTCACTGATGGGCTCTCTAAATGACTGCCCCTTTCTTCATTATTTCAAAGAGCATTTTATAATAGTCTGGATTACATGACCAGTTTTTGTCACTGAAAAGTGAGAATGTTGGCTTCCTGAGGCACTGCAACATCTCTTTACAAGAAGCCAAGTCTCTGGCAGTTAACAAAACAAAGGAATGGCTGTTACAGCTCCTTTTCAGTTCTCAAGTTATTGCAAATTAATAGTTAAATACAGGCAGCAATATTAACTGCACCTAGCACATTCTCCTTGAGAAAGTGCATGGAAAATTTTTATACTCTCTAGACATCAAGTTAAGCAGAGAATTTTTAGAGGTCTGCAACTACCCCAATCCCTCTGAACAGTTTAAGAATGACATAATATTGTTCAGAAGGCATGCTAACTCTCTACTTAGTGTGTAATGTCAAGAATTTTATCCATCATTCACACTAGAAATTATATTTGCCTTGAACAGGAGAATGGATCATTACGTTCTTCATGGCACATGCATTGGTCTTGTTTCTAAATATAGTGTTCCCTTTGGAGTTGTGTACAGGATTTCCAAAATGTTTTATACATTTACACGTAATCCATAGTGTTGCTACATGACAGTTATCTTCTGATCAATAAAATTGAACTCTGGCAGGCCAAACATCCAAATTTGGTAGAGCTGAGTGTCTGCTATGGCTCGAATGTTGGTAGCAGGCGGCCTTACATTGGCCACCAGAGAACCCCAAATCATTACCTTAACTTTACCCATTTTTACTAATGTTTGCTTTCTCACAGCTGAAGTGAGGGTATGTGTGTAAAAAAAGGTGCCTGGTTTTGCTCAGCTACACATATTAATTGGTAACAATGGAACACTTACTTGATGAGTTGGGCTGCCTCCTCTGAATACTCCATAATTTCTTTTTTTGTTATTTATTTATTTGTTTGTTTGTTTATTTATGTATTTAATATTTAGGTAGCAGTTGGGTTGAGTATTAACACAGATGAGATAGCACTGGGCGGCTGCCAGGCACTACCTGCTATAGTCTTCAGTACAATCCAGTATAGGGCCTACTGGAGCTGTCCTTTCTGGAGTTAGGTTTTCACTTCTTTGATGGTTTTTATTTATGTGTTTTTCAAAAAATTGAAATATTCTTGTTCCTTCTTATGTCATTGTGTGTATGTGTGTGTACTGTATATCCTCAAGTCGTTTCCAACTTATGAGTTGTCTTTTACTTCCTCTGAGGCTGAGAGAGTGTGGCTTGCTCAAGGTCAGTCATTGGGTTTCCACAGCTGAGTGGAGATTCAGGCCCTGGCCTCCAGAGTCATAATCCAGTGCTCAAACCACTACACCACTGTTGCTTTTTTGGTGGTGATCAAGCTAGTAATAGTCACACTGTTATTTTTGTGTACATTCTGTTCTCCTTGGCTGAGATGCTGGTCCTGATCATTGTCTCTTACAACCATTTTCCAAGCACTAGCCCTGCCCTTTGTCTACTGTCTACATACATGGTACCATGCAAGCTGGCCAGCATGTCAGCTTTACCCATATTTAGGGTGCGTGGGGGTAGAAACACCGCATTACAAAGCCACACTTGTAAAGTAATTTTGATAGCTCAGGCAGTGAGTGAGAAGTGAAAAGTTGTGAGGCTCACAGACTGCAAAATTAAAGCTTGAACAAAGTTTTTTTGTCATCCACGCTCAAAGTAATTCAATATATTAGATGCACAAAGTGTGCAGAAAAGGAATGTGTAACAGCAACAATCAAAATTGCAGATATATGCAGACTTTTGCTCCTGCCTGCCTTCACAAAGCAAATATTTGATTGCACACTTGTGTCTATGAGACAGAATGTACTTTGAAAGTGAAAAGGTCCAGTTAAAGAGATGAACAACTTGATGAATGTCATTTTTCCCATTCCAGTGATCATTGTCTTTTCTTTTTTGTAAATACTGCTGTTTCTATGCAACTCCCTTGTTACAACAGCTCTACTGGCTGCCAGTCTGTTTGTGGGTTCATTATGACCATAATAAACCTGGAAACAGACCAACAGTGTTCATTATGACCATAAAGCCCTGTATGACATGGGCCTAGGCTGTTGGAGGGAGCTTATTTTCCTATATAAGCCTGTCTGGGCTCCAAGATCGCCAGGGGAGGCCCTTCTCTTGGTCCCACTGCCTACCGAGGAGTGTATGGTAGGAACCTGAGAAAAATCCTTCTTGGTGGCTGCTCGCAGATTTTAGAACTCCCTCCCTAGGGAGATTAGAATGAAGCCCTCTTTGCTCTCCTTCCTTTGGCAAAAGAAAACTCAGATCTGACCATAGTGACACATACCTTAGTTACATCCTGGTTGTATAACTGCAACACAGTCTACATGAGGCTGCCTCTGAAGACTGTTTTGAAACTTCATTTTTTAAAATTAATTTTTATATATAAAACATTCACCATTACATTAACAGACAAGACCATTACAGACTTTTTCATAAAATATAAAGTATATATCATTTACATTTACATTTCTAGGTATTTCATGTTTTGTAACCCCCTTCAACTCTCCCTCCCATTTGGCTTATACACACGTTTGATATTTTACTCCTATGTTTTATTTGGAAACTTCAGTTGGTCCAAACAGCTGCAACAAGATTGCTAACTGGGGAGCACACTTTTGTTGCAACATCTCCATTGGCTGCTCATTCATTTCCAGGCAAAATTCAAAGTGCTGGTTTTGAAATATAAAGCCCTAAAGTCCAGGTTATTTGAAGGACTGTGTTATCTCTTATAAACCTGCCCATATTTGGAGATCTGCTAGGGGAAACCTTCTCTCTTTCCCATTGGTTCATTTGGTGGGAACGTGGAAGAGGGCCTTCTTGATGGCTGTTCCCTGGGTCTGGAACTCCCTTCTCAGCGAGGTCAGACTGGCATCCACCCTACTTTCTTTCTGCAGACATTTGATGACTATTCTGTTTCAACAGGCCTTTGAGGACTGAATGTACAAGGCCCATCCTACCTAAACAATATGATAGATTTTCTGTTCCCTTTTTTTTAAATATATATTTTATTGAATATATAAGACAAAAGAAACATAAAAGAAAGAACACAGCATACAATAACCAATACAAACAAATATAAAAAATATTGACAATACAGCAAACAAAAAAGATGTATAAAACTATCTAAATTAAACTATCTAAGCTATCTATCTAAAAAAATTAAACAATAAACAACAAATCTAACTATCTAAACTAAATAGCCAAACAGCTAACAAAAATCAAATACTAACACCTAAATAAAAAGTGGTTCCGCCCCATCTATCAACTACCCAAAGTAATCTATAAAACAAGCATAGTAAAACACATATATTCAGAGTTAACATTTGTTGCTTAATCTTATTGATTTAATAAACAATATTTGGATTAATAAATCAATATATATTTAGTATCTATATTATATCTATAGTATGAAACTATAAAAACTAAACTGATTAGTCCGATAAGTTGTGAAAAAAGCAGAAAAGGTTACAGTATAGTATGACAACAAAGAAGAATCATCTAGAATTTTTGACTCATTTAAGTTATAACATTCTAGATACAAAACAAAGCAAAACAGCAACAGAAGTTTCAGAACCCTAAAATTATGATTTTCTCTCAGATATTCAATCAATAATTGCCAATTTTTTTTTTTTACAAAATCTTGTTCTAAAGAATCTTTTAATCTTTCTGTCAATCTATCCATTTCCCCAATTGTCATCAATCTACCAAGACATTCATTCATTGTTGGGATTTCTGTTTTCTTCCAGTACTTTACATTAACTAGTTTCACTGCTAGTAATATATATTGGACCATTCTTTGATTTGTTTGTCGTAACTGGTATTCTCCTGCCAAATTCCTAATTAGTGATCTGACATTTTAAAATCTTTTGAATTATATTCAGTATCATCTTCCAAAACTGTTTAGCTTTTTCACAAGTTCACCACATGTGATCCAAAGATCCAATATGGTCCATGCATTTCCAACATCTGTTATTTCTTTCTTTATGCATCTTGGAAAATCTCTCCAGTGTTGTATTCCACCGTAACATCATTTTATAATAATTTTCTTGTTAAGTCATAGCAAAGTATGTTTTTGATTTCTTTCATCCATAGTTTTTCCCATTGATATATTGTATCTGGTGTTCTTTGCCCAGTTGATCATATATTCCTTCACTTGCTCCTCTTCCATCTTCGTTTTCAGCAAAAGTTTGTATACCTTGGCAGTCAAATGTTCCTCATTGTCACATAGTGCAAATTCCAATTCACTTTTGGATCTTTCAAAATCTTTATCTTCTAAAAATCTTAGGTAGTGAGACATTGTATAGAGCAGTGGTTCTCAACCTGTGGGTTCCCAGATGTTCATGGACTTCAGCTCCCAGAAGCCCCAGCCACTATGGTCAATGCTCAGGGCTTCTGGGAGCTGAAGTCCATGAACATCTGGGGACCCACAGGTTGAGAACCACTGGTATAGAGGGACCTTCCTCTTGGAGTTGTAATGTTTTCATCTCTTAATCATGGTCTCTTTTCCTTAAAAAATCATAGTATGTTAGCAATATTTCTGTTCTGCAAAAGGCTTCTTGTGGTGAAATCCAAAGTGGTGTCTTTGGATATAATCTCAATTTATATTTATTCCATATTTTTAGTAGGGCACATCTTATACAATGATTATTAAAAGCTACATTGACTAACTTTTTCATACAAGTACACGTGCCATCTAACTCTTAGATCATGTCCTTCTAAATTCAGAAGTGTATTGTCTTTTAAAGTTAGCCACTTTTCAATCCAGGTAAAATATGTAGCTGCAAAATAAACTATCAGATTAGGTTATCCAAGACTACTTCGCTCTTTTGTATGTTGCAATATTTTAAATCTCACTCTAAGTTTCTTGCAAACCCATATAAACTTTGAGATCAATTTTTGCCGTATTTTAAATGGTGTTTCCTTAGTTAGAATTGGAATGATTTGAAAAAGAAACATCATCTTCAGTAACATATTCATCTTAACTGTGGAAATTCTTCCCAATAGGGACAAATTTAGTTTCTACCATGTTTCCATATCAGCTTTGATTTCTCAAACCTTAACATAATTATTTTCATATAGTTGGCTTTTATTTCCAGTTAAATTAATACCTAGATGTTTAACTTTGTTTTCAATCTTAAAACCAGTCCTTAAATGTAACTCATTTTTATCTTCTACAGTCATATTTTTAGTCAGTACTTCCGTCTTCTCTTTGTTTATCTTCAGGCCAGCCAAACGTCCAAATTCTTTTATTTTCACTTGCACTTTCATAATTGATTCAAGAGGATTCCGAAGCATAACTACCAAATCATCAGCAAAAGCTTTTAGTTAAAATCTGCTTTTCTGATTTTAATTCCTGTAATCTCATCATCTTTTCTAATCACAGAGTTCATAACTTCCATCACCAAAATAAATAAAAGTGGAGACAAAGGATGTCCTCATCTTGTTCCTCTATAAATCAGAAAAAAACTGTTGAGTCTCCATTAACTATAATTTTAACTAATTGATTTGAATTAATAGCTTTAATCCATGTCTGAAAGTTTGATCAAAAATTCATATGCTCCAGCACCTTAAAAAGAAAATTCAGGTTTAAATTATCAAAAGCTTTCTTTGCATCAGAAGTGATTTACACCTTGTTTCTCGTTATGACTTTCAAAGTATTCAGTCATGTCTATTACAATCCTAATATTATCTTTCATCTGTCGGCCTGGCAGGAATTCACTTTAGTCTTCATTTATATATTACTTCAGTAAATTCATTAATCTTTCCACCAGTTCCAAATCAAATATCTTGTACTCATTATTCAGTAGTGAAATCAGTCTGTAATTCCTTGGTAGTGTTGAGTCTTGCCTTTCTTTCAGAATTAGCGTAATCGTAGCTTCTTTCCAAGAATCAAGGATTAATCCAGTCTCTAAAATTCCATTCATTACCATTTGTAAGTGAAGCAATCATTCTTCCTTCAAAATTCTGTCTATTCCTGGTGATTTCCTCATTTTTAATTTTTGGATCACTCGTTGTATCTCCATAATTGCAATCTTACGATTGAGAGATTTGTTTTCTTCTGTTAGTTTAGGTAAACTTTGTCTCTTCAAATATTCTTCAGTCCTTACAGCTTCTACATCAATGTATGAGTATAACTTAAGAAAATAATTTTAAAAATCCATTATAAGTCTTTATCTTTAGTATATTCTTTATCGTAATCTTTTAATTTCAAAATCATTCTCTTCTCTCTTTTCTTAATTAGTAAGCTAACCATTTGCCAGGTTTATTTGCATACTCAAAATTCTTTTGCTTCAAAAATTTCAGATATTTTTCTGTTTCTTCTGACATCAATATTGAAAGTTGATTTCTCAGTATTCCCAGTTTTTTCTGTACATTTACATGTTCAGGAGATTTTTAAAATTTCTCTTCTTAATTTTTAATATCGTTTAATATTTTCTGTGTTTTCTCCATGTGTGTTCTCTTCAATTCTCTGTTTAGTTTAGATAAAATATCCTCACATATATGCTTTACTTGCATCTCATGTGGTTTGAAGATCAATTTCTTAATTTAAATTTCTTAAGAAAAATTCTTTAATCTGTTTCATCACATCTTGGACTATGTATTCTTTAGTCATCAGAAATTCATTCAACCTCCATTTGAAATCTCTAGTTGCCTTTCTAATTATATGCATTATAACTGGGTTGTGATCAGATGTTGTCGTTGATAAAATCTGAACATTTTGTATCTTATCAGGCCAAGTCCTTGAAAAGCCATATCATATCCAATCTTGAAAATGACTTATGTCTATCAGGAAAAAAAAGTAATATCTTTTTCATTTGGGTGTTTCAATCTCCAAATCTCAACAGTTTGCAAGTTTTCCATTAGATTAAAGAATTCTTTCAGTACCTTCTGATTTCTTAGCTTCTTTTGCTGATTTTCTATCCATGTGTGAAGAAATAACCACATTCCAATTCCCCATTAAACACCACTTATCATAAGATATCTCAGTTAGAATATCATTCCATTTTTGAAGTCAAATTGATTTCTATAAAACAGGTACATAAGGCACCCATTTGCAGTAATCTCAAGAACCACATATCTGCTCTCTTCATCAGAAGCAATCATTGTCATGGACAAATTAGATCTTACATATAACACTACCCCATTTTTCTGACTTCCTGGTAGAGATAAATTCTTCCCCCAGTTTCTTTTCAATTAACAGTTTTTGGTCCTATCTGCATATGTGAGTTTCTTGCAACAAATCATGTCCAAGTTAATTTTTTTTTCCAAATCAACGAAATATCTTATTTTTCTATTGGAGGGTGTTAACCCCATTAATATTCCAACTCAAAAATTTGTAATTTATATTTAGGGTGTGTTGAAAAAAAGTCTAAATTGGTGTCTACTCCACTTGGTCTTTTTTCCTCCAGGACAGTGGCAGAGGCCAACAGTGTATCTCCTGGATGATCTGTGTCTCCTGGGTGATCTATATATGGGGATTTCCCTTTAATATCCTCTTCTGATTTTGATAATTTTGTCGATTCTTTGACCTCTTCTTGAAATTCTTCCTTACACCTTCTTATGAAATCATTCATCTTCTCAACTGAGTTTAGCTGAAACTGTTCATTTCTATATGAGAAAATCACACCTTCAAAGCAGTCCCAAGTGAAAGGGATGGTCTAACTTCTACGTGTGTTTACTAGGGGGATTATAACTTTCACTTCCTTAAAAGCCTGACAGGAGTCTCTTTCATCAATATTAGCTGAATCCCTTATATTTCCCAGGGTGTTTTACAATGAAGTTCTAACATATGATTTTTCCATTTTCTGGATGAGATCTGGATTATTACATTTTTAGATACATTCATTCTTCTTGTGTATGCTGTATTCAGGAAATAAGATGCTGTTATGTTCAGTTCTACAATGTCCTCATCTGTCCCCAAATATTTGACTAAATTTTCAATTATCCTAAGTGGTAAATTCTCCTCCTTCTCCTCAGGTAACACTCTTATCCGGAAATAATTTTCTTTGTCTCTTAACTCCATTAATGCCATCTTGTCTAGGTGCTTTTCCAGTTCTTGTTGTGTTGTTGTTTCCACTTGTAGCATCTTTTCTTCTATTTGAGAAGTCTTTTGTTCCAGTTCTTGAGTCTTACAAGTCAAGATACCTATTGCCTTTTTATTCTCTTGCACTGCCATAGTTGTCTTTTGCAGCATCTGTTCTTAACTTCACCTGTTACTTGTTGCATCCACTCTGTCATTGATTGCATCTAACTTCTGTCTAAATTCAATAAGACACCTGGCGAAGTAGTCAGGAACCTTGCCTAAGGAATTGTTCCTCAGTATCATTCTGTCTTTCTTTTGTCCTGAAGCCATTGTACTGTTTTCCACTTAATTCCGATGAAAAACACAAAAGGAAAAAAATAGCAAAAATATAAAGGAAATAATCCAATACTAAAATCCAATTTAAATCCAAAGAAGAAAAGCAGAATCCAAAATTGTCCAAAACAGCTGAATAAAAATAGTAAGTATTACTACTCAAATTCCAAAAAAATCTCAAAAATTCTTAATTTTTTTTGTCTGTTACTTTTGTTGTTCTGTTTTTTTTAAAAAAAAGTTTATGTTTTTAACTGTTTTTTAAATAGTTTTATCATATTTTAACTTTTGCATTTTGTGGGATTTAACTATGTGTTTGTTGTCTATTGTAATCCCAAATGAAGAAAAAGACAGGATATAAATAAATATAACAAGAGCAGCAGCAGCAGCATCTTGCTTCTGACAGGCATTTAGGAAGGGACTATAAGGGCTTTAGCAGTGTGCTGTTTTGCTGATTTTTATATATCATCTTTTAAGAGTGTTTGTTTTTCAGTTCTATGGATATTTTAATTGTATTTTACCAAGAACATTTAATATACCTTTACTTAAGTCTTAATGACTGGTTATAACTAACTAACTGACTTACTGTTACTATTGCTGTTATGAAGGCATAAGAGAAGGAGAGGGAAGAAGCATAGAAACAGAGGAAAAGAGGCTGCAGATACTAGGATGATGAGAGAATGGCAGCAAAAGTTGACCCTGTCAGGACTCAGGACTTGATAGGACTCAGCAGAGCAGGTTTATCTCCTGCCAGCGATGACCTTTGCTGCTCTCCTGCCACCACCGTTATACTCTCCAGCTAAAAAGAAAGGACTTGTGCTGATCTAATTTATTCTTATGTGAGTGTAAATCACCAATGGGATTCTGACAACTGTAAGATGGACAATCCAGCAAGGAAAAACAGGATCTCTCTGCTAAATTTATCTGGCCTGATCACTTTAATAGCTACAATAAAGTGACAGGACAACTAAATGTGATGTTACATTTGAGACTCAAATCTGCTTTGAAAAACAACTGAGCCTGCTTTTCTCCAAGTAGCCTGTACAAAGTGTTTCTGAGAATGTGTAGAGAGCATCATTTCTCAATATTACTGCTGCAGCAACATTATGTATTACACATGTTTCATTACATGTTTAATCCATTTTAGATTAGTACAAAAAAAATGGAATACTCAAAATGTCTACTTTCTTGTCACTGAGCAATATCCTGGGATAGGGTAGAGTAGGAGAGGATTGAGACAAAGTTGCTGCCTATTGGCAGCAGGACTGCAACAATGCAGTGCAAATGCGGGACTCATGGACCAGCAGCAACATACCCCTATTGTGGAACAGTGACGTGATGTGGAAACAGCCTTAGATTTATAGGACAGAGTCCCTGATTTATATGGAGTGGACTCGTACAAGACCACTCTGTGCATAGGTGATTTCATCCAGTGCAGCAATAACTGCTTTGGAGGTACCATTGTAATGAAAATGGTCTAGAGTAGTAGTTTCTAGACTTTTTCAGGCTGCTGCCCTTGGCTCCCAAGCCATGTCCCCTAGCATGTACATCCTTGTGAACACACACCTATTTCTTGGAACCTTTCTGCACTACAGTGTTACAGTGCTATTATTCCACTTTCAACATCCTATGGGATCCTGGGGTTTGCAGTTTAGGGAGGGACATTTAGAATTTTCAGCCAGAGAGCTCTTTGGCCTCAGTAAACTACAAACCCCAGAATTCCACAGGATGTTGAAAGTGGAATAATAACACTATAACAGTGTGGTATAGAAATGACTTAGGTATTAGGTCTACTTAAAATTCAAAACAATTAATCTAATACACACATATATATTTCACTAGTAAAACTGAACCTAGTAAACCAATTTATTTAGTTGTTTTAGCAATATGGAAGGGTAAATTTACATCTAGCTGTAGCTACACTGTCTTTACAGTTTTAAAGGGATGTATGTCCTTGGTGCAGGGATATCAGCTTCTCAACAGCAGGCTGGGAGGCACTAAGAACAAGTCTTGCACTCCCACATTTAGTAATTTTTAGTTGTTTTCTGTGCTTTGAAAGAAGCTGGGTGACTTCACTGTAGCCCCACTATATTAAATATGATGTTGGTCCATCATATTTACATCTTGACTTCGGTCAGAAATGGTTCTTTGTAACCAGAAA
This sequence comes from Iguana delicatissima, assembly GCA_948472985.1. Taxonomy (NCBI): domain Eukaryota; kingdom Metazoa; phylum Chordata; class Lepidosauria; order Squamata; family Iguanidae; genus Iguana; species Iguana delicatissima. The sequence goes on along the minus strand of CAOKZL010000569.1, from coordinate 528,538 downwards.
TCTTGATCTGAGCTTTTGAACTTCAACCTCAGCTCATTGTCTTTCTAGGGTGAAATTGAGGGTGTTTACTAAACCCTTGCCTTTGCTGGCTAAGGGCACCCTGCACTTCCAGTGGCAGGGGGAGGAAGAAAAGAGAGAAAAGTCCCAGCCAGACCAGAAGCAACAAGTAGTTTTTGGCCATGTCTGGCCAACCCTTAATGCCCGGTGGTGAGCATGCTTGTTCCCAGGATACTTACATGACCTCACATGACCTCCCTGTCCAGGCTGGTGGCATCTTATGAGTATTGTCCTCTCCCCACTGTGCTTTTCCCAACACAACCAATGAAGCTGCAAAGAACTGAAGAGAGAGCAGAGTGGCTTCCTTCAATGGGCAAGAGAAAGCTGTCTCAGACTTGGCCACTGAATGGCTTCAAGGCAGCTATGAAAACCCTTCTCTTACCCCTGCCTCAGCAAAGAAACAGGAGGGATTTATGGCATCAGTAACAGGAATGCAAAGAGGTACCAGAGACGGAGACGGGGGGGGGGAGCAGTAAGAGGGTAGGTAATACAAGAAGTGCAGCAGTGGAAAACTGGGAGAGAGGGTGGTAGTGTTTGGCAGCCACTACCAACCAGGTTGCCCTAGACCAGCTTCTGCTGGGTTGTTGGGTGGGAGGGTTGAATGGATTGTTTGGTGGTGGCTGCAGTTACATGATAGCTCTTCAGGAAGGTGTATGGATTAGTGGGGGGCTCATGGCTGCTGTAGCCATCATGTGCTGCTCAAATAGATCCATGACTTAGTGCAGTGGTTCTCAACCTGTGGGTCCCCAGATGTTTGTGGACTTCAGCTCCCAGAAGCCCCAGCCACTATGGTCAGTGCTCAGGGCTTCTGGGAGCTGAAGTCCATGAACATCTGGGACCCACAGGTTGAGAACCACTGACTTAGTGGAATCTGGGCTGCCCTGATGCTGTAGCTTGCTGTAGTTCCTACTGCTGGGGAAAGGAAAGAAAGGAGGAGAAAAAGGGAGTGAGCAAAGAGGAGGAAAATTAGAGGAAAGGAGTGGAAGTGGGGAGAGGAGAGAGGCACAGTGGGTGTTCTGTGCTGCTACTCTGTGTATCTCAAGAAGAAACATGTACACTTTCCATGATGTTTATTGGAACACACAAGGCTTGTTAACAACTGTTGCTGGAGTCAATAACCTGCATCACTCATCTGGTTATATAGTAAAACACAATGGTTCATTACCCTCCATGCAAAATGCCCATTGGTAGCTTCTCCAGGTTCACCTCCCCCCCAACTTCTAGCTTCTTTTCTTTTGTTGAAACAGCCCTTCTCCGTTGGATCCTTTGGATTTCCTGCCCTGTCCTTTGATATTCTACCTCCATTCCCTACCCTAGTAACCTGCAATCTAATCCTAGTAAATCATCCATTGATTGCTATCCTCAAACACAAAGAAACATTTCTTAGCTAGACTAGCTAAGTCCTTTTTACTGCCCCATCTGGTAAACAATGTGTACCATTTGGTAACACCTTGTGTCTTTAAGAACTTTCCCATTCATACCTGTCATGCTCAACACATTCCACATACATGCACGTTTCCCACATCCTACATACAATCCCATGGCATGGAGAGAACATGACATAACTGTGAGCAGGAAGCCAAACCACTTTTTGGCTTTGTGGAACAGGCAGGACTTAGCTTGGGGAGCCCATGGCACCCTCACCAACTTAGCTTGGGGAGCCCATGGTGACCACACTACCTCCCAGCTTGGTCTTGCATTGCTCAGGCAGTGGGTGGGCAGTGGCTGCTGCCCCCCCGTGTCCAATGCCCATCTGGAAAAGAGAGGTAAGGGTGCTGTCTGGGCTATCTCCCCTTTTCTGTCTGACTGCCACCCTGCACCCTTCTGATACCACCTCCTTTTTCCTTACCACCCTCTGGATCTTTCTACAGCTTCCAGGGGAGCAGTGCCACCCACTTTGGGAATGACTGATTTAGAAAGATTATTAAATATTGTTTAAAATCAAGGGGAGCCATTTTCAAGCAGAAGGAGGGGACCACCTTTTTTTTTTTTTAAGAGTATGAAGAGGCAACTAGAAATGGTGTTTTTTGTGACGTTTAATGGAGCAGTAGAAATCAGTGCTAGTTGTCAGTCTGGACAAGCCTGATGAATGTACTTCCAGCAAAATCCGTCAGGCTGGCCAGAACACAAAGCTTTTTTTTTTTAAATCCCTGTGAGGGATTTAGTTCCATTAGTATGGAACTCACTACCATGGGGAAATTGTATGTGTTTTTCATTGGGGCTTAAAAACTTGGCTGTTTATATCCACTTTTGATCACTGATTTGATACCAGCTTGTTCAAATGATAGTTTTAAAGTTATTGCTACTTGTTTTTACTGTTTCCTTTGGACAGATTTTTTGTGATTTTTATGCTGATTTTATATTATGCTAGTGCATTTACCCAGCGTTGCCTGGGATTTTGTTTTCCTCTTAAAAACCCACCAAACTGTCTACTCCAGTACCTGTAACTTTTTGCCACATTTCCCAATGCAATCTGTATTCATAGTTGTTAACATACAGAGGTTGGGTTCCTGAGGGGAATACACTGTCCTCCTCTTTGCTGCTAGGCCTCGTTTCCATAGCAACCAGCCTAAGACCCAAGAGCTCTCTGGCTGAGAATTCTAAAGGCCCCTCCCTGAACTGCCAACCCCAGGATTCTATAGAATCTTCACAGCCAGCCAATCATATGCGGTCTTCATATGAGGTCTTTGCCTGCCTGATGCAGACAAACAGACAAACTCACTCACAAACTTTGACTTTTATATAGTAGATAATCAAACACTGAGAAGCCCCTTGATGATCTTTTCCCCTGAAATTGCCACAATTTGAATGATGTAAACACTATCAAGACAGATTTGTAGCACAATCAATGAAAAGACACAAATTAACATCCCCCCCATATTTGGGTGAACAACACTTTTATGAAACGCTTTTGTAGTAGAAGACCTGTTCTGTCAGGATCAGACTCAAACACAATATCAATAAACTTGCTAAACAGTTTTATTGAAAGGTTTCAGAGCAGTGAACACAGACTTCAAAAGTCAGAAGTGGGGAAATATTCTCACAGTCTCTATAGTTAAACAATTCAGTTTCGCACGAGAGATAAGCGGAGGCATATTTTTATCTATCCCAGGTCAAGATGACCACAAGGTCACTATGGTAACTATCTGTTCCCTAGCAAATGTTTTGAGAACCGCATGCTGAGGAATGTACACCTGCACTGGCATTGTTATAATACATTTTGGAAAACTACTAGCAGTTAAACATATTCTAACTACACCTTAACCCATAATCCCCTGTATATGGAGGCCGTATAAAAGCGGGCATTCTTCACATTCTTATAACTTCTGCATACAGTCCCTTTATCTGTCTTGCATTTATGGTTCAGTACATACCCCCTTAATTCGCATTTTATGTTTATAGGACTTGTTTTATTTTAAAAGGTAGGGAGACCAAAGAAAGAAGGGTGGGAAAGGCAGTGCCCCTCCCAAAGTACAGAATTAGAGAAACAAAGTCTTCAAAACCTGGTGTACTTTACATCTTCAAAATGCCATACCCCTGCTTGAGGAAATTGCATTTGTTCTTCCAGAACCTCATTATGCATACCAAATAAAGGAAACAGCTGCCTCTGCCTCCATTATTATCCTTGGAGATAAGAAAGACAGAGTAGCCCTGCTGGGGGCAGAAAATTGTTAAGGTCAGAATGACTAAGAACAGTTCTTCAGGCAGAACAGCACTGATGAGACCACTCACAAGTGTTTTCAAAATGTGCCAGCCATTTCATTAAGCCTTGTATTTTGATTTTTTAAAAAATGAGAAAAATAGAATACTTTTAAATATATGTATATAACAAGCGGGCATTCTTCACATTCTTATAACTTCTGCATACAGTCCCTTTATCCGTCTTACATTTATGCTTCTAATGGAAGAGAAGAAATTCCACACTGGAGATAAACTGGGTCAAAAACTTCTGTTTGAAAGGAAATACCAAGTTGAGAATCTCTCTGATAAATAATACTGCATTTTTTATGAGACTATCCAAGACTTTGAACTAATATTAAAGGATCAAAAATCAGAGGCAAACCTAGATTGGTTAGGTGTAATATGTCAAGTAGGCCAGCTTAAATGGGTAGCAATGAGTCTTTACATTTGCATTTTAAAGCACTCCATGGGAACCCTCATCTCTCTGAGATTATACTGCATCAAAGGAAATGCAGTTCATATGATCTCTGTAAGAATTCTGTGCATGCGCGCGCACACACACACATAACACCTTTGGCTTTTTTTAAAAAAATCAGATAAATCACAAAATTCTTTTACAAGGTAAAAGAAATGTAGGTGCATGAACTTGAAAATCCTTTTCCAAATAATAAGTTAACTAGGGCTGCCATTTATTCTGTAGTATTTAGAATGGTCTTTGTAAAAACTCTTGCTGTGCATCGTTCAAATACACTGGGATGGTCCTAAATATCACCACCTCATATAGCAGAGCTGGGAATCATGCATTCCTCTAGAGCAGTGGTTCTCAACCGGTGGGTCCCCAGATGTTTGTGGACTTCAGCTCCCAGAAGCCCCAGCCACTATGGTCAATGCTCAGGGCTTCTGGGAGGTGAAGTCCACAAACATCTGGGACCCACAGGTTGAGAACCACTGCTCTAGAGGATGTTGTTCTCATTATTTCTTGCTATTAGCTATGCTGGTGACATGGGCCATTTCCACACTACCCTGTTATAGTGCTGTTGTTCTATTTTCAGCATCCTATGGAATCCTAGGGTTTGCAGTTTAGGAATGTTGAAAACGGAATAATAGCACTATAATAGACTAGTGCAGAAATGGCCTAGGACTGCTGGGAGTTGCAATCTAATAACATCAGGATGGCTACATGATTCTTATCCCCAAACATTGCTCTTTCAGCCATCAGCAAATGCTTTTCCATTTAGGAATAGAGCCAGATACAGTTACAATTGTAGTTACATGTATTTAGCCTTATATATGGAGTAATACCTGTGGCTTAAAGGAAGAGGAATACTAAGAAGGACCAAGGAGCACCAAGGTTGAGAATAATTTTTGCAAGCAGGGAAGTTCTGAATGGAGGAGCAAAGCTCACCGACAGGGAGAGAGCAGAAAATGTGAACAGAAAGCTAGTAATTGGCAGGATTGTGAATGGCTTTAAAGTGTAGTGCCAAACAATTGGCATTCCATATGAGAGGCATTTATCATATGCTCCAAATTACTAGTGGTTCCTTTATGAGGACCACCCCTTTTTATGAATGAAGTGCTTCACCACCAGCTCTCTCCAGAATGGTTCTGTCCCAATGCTGTTAGTGTTGTTGCTGTGAAGAAGTTATCACAAGCCAGCTGTGTGGCTCACTCTAAGTGAGTTCTATTTGCTCGTCATTTGGATTGGCAATTGCATAATAGCTTCAGTTGCAGTTGCAGAGATTCCAGATGTCTCTTCTGATGAACAGGCAAAACTTGTATTTAGATTTACCCACCTCCTCCCACTGACAGCCATCTGGCTCCAAGGTAGTAGAGGTTCTGAAACTTGTTTCTCATCTGAGGAAGACCAAATCTACCTCAGAAACTCTCAGACCATTTCTTCACTACACTGTTATAGTGCTATTATTCCACTTTCAACATCCTCTGGAATTCTGGGGTTTGTAGTTTACTGAGGCCAAAGAGCTCTCTGGCTGAAAATTCTAAATGCCCCTCCCTAAACTGCAAACCCCAGAATCCCATGGGATGTTGAAAGTGGAATAATAGCACAGTGTAGTGCAGAAATGGCCTCAGAAAAGAAATGGCTTAAATCATTCAATATGATGGTTTCATTTTATTTATTTTCCTTCCATCGCAATGATGGTTCATATTTCACCAGCTCTGACAGCTTCTATACCTGTTGTCATCCCCTCATCCCAATTTCTCTATCTTGGTTGTAAGATGTTGATGGGCACCACAGATTTGTACTGAGCATGTACGTCAACATTTCTATTGATCACCATACCCTGAAATTATTTAAAAATTGCACTTACAAAACAAACAAACAAGCAAAACTCGTGTGAGCATGTGTTGTACTACTATAAGGACAACTCACACAGTAGACATTCCTCTTGACCAAATAAACACAGAAAATCAGTTTAATAAGCTGTGTGGAAGATCTGCTGATTAAAGTCTAACCTCAGCAGTCTATGGAGGCGGTGATGACATTGTTTGCTACACTCATGGGAGTCACTTATCAAACATTGGTCTCTTCTAAATAAGCCACTTACTACCTTTTTATGTACCATTCTTACATCTAGTTCTCCTACACTGCAAATTTCAGGATTTATAATCCCACTCTCAGTACGAATTTTCAACCGCACACCTGTAATTAAATTACATCAATTTTAAAGCAGGCAGATTATGTCTTGGGTTTTTTGTAAGTTAAAATTAATAAATAAATACAGTAATTTTCAAAAAATCCTATAAACCACTTTCGGTTTTTGCATTTTTCACACTGTAGTAAAAGCAAAGCAATGAAGCCTCAATCAAATGCATCATAGCTTTGATTTGCACAATTATACATTTGCTTGTCCATCTTCATATATCAATTTAAGTTGTAAAATTTGGTTCATATTAATTCTTTTGTTCTTGTTTCCAGACACAAATTCTAGGCCCATACTTCTATTCCGCAAATTCTACGGTCTCTTTTTCTTGTATGAGTCACTTGGAGACAAGTAATTTCATATTTTTTTAAAGAAAGTGCTCTTTTTTCTTTTTTCTGTAGTGAACGTAGTCCATTTCATGAGATTATTTTCAAATTCAGTTTAGTTGTTTTATTAAAATATCTTATTATATTTATTGTTCTTATTTCTTCATCCTTCTGGGGCCTCTTCCTTCAGCTTTTTGAACAGATCTCTTTTATTTATCTCTTTTAGAAATTTTATTATATATTTATTACCTGAATAATGGTTATCAAGCCCTCTGAGACTATCCAGTAAAAGGCTGTGTCTTTTTGTTTTAGCACCTCCACCAAAAATGTATATTCTCTCTGTTTCTTCAGCATTCTTTCTGGAATTTCATGAAACGTAATTATTTCATTCTCATTTATTTTAAGGCTTTTCTTAAAATGTACTGTTAGTATTTCATCTCTTTAGTATTTCATTCCCTTCATATTTCATGAAGGGAAATGTCATAACCCTTGGAAGTTTTTCACTCTGTGCATAAGCAGGTTTTTGCCTATATATTGGCTCAATCTCTTTATTAAGCCATTCAGGAGAGCTGCTTGTAAGATCCACCAGAGGTTATAAAACTGCATGTTTTAAATTACTCAGCTCCTCTAGCACAGCTCTTAGCCTAATTTCTTTTGATTTTAAATTAGTTATTATCATTCTGTCCTGTTACTTGTTCAAATCCTGTTCTAAAACAGCAATTCCCTTCAGGTTATCTGAGATCTGCTCTTTGTTTTTATGTGCAGTGACTACAAGATTCTGAACTGACACCAAGATCTCTTTAAACTGTTTTTCAGTAGACACTTTAAAATTGTGTATTTATCCTATAATATCTAACCTTAACAAGTCCAGTTTCATTCAAATTTCTGTTCCGTATTCACATTATTCTCTGTCACATGAATCATGCTGATGATGATCAGTCATCTTGGCCAAAGCTAGCTAGTAGGATTTTTCATGTGTCCCTTCTCTTTACTTTGGCCTCTCCTTCCCCAAATTGTTGCTTTTATCTGTCATCAAGTCATCTTTGACTAATGGTGCCCCTGTGAATGAGAGATCTCCAAGATCTAAAAAGTAGCCCTGATCAGGTCTTTTAAACTTAGGGCTGTGGTTTCTTTTATTGAATCACTCCATAAAATGTCCTCTCCCCCTCCACATTCATCCATTCCCACCAGATGCTGCTCCAAAATTTATACAATGCACCTTTAAGTAGCCATAATCATCTTCATAATTTTGATTCAAAGTAAAATGGTGCATAATTCTGTTATGGTGGTAGGGTTTAATATGCTGGATTGATGAAAATTGGACTGCAGGGTGGAGATTGGGGCAGAATAAGCAGACAAAGGGGAGCAGAGGAGATTAGAAAGGGCAGAGGATGGAACGAACAAACCAACCAACAGCAAGGATTGGGACTGTTATCAGAGAGAAGGAGAAGGTGGAGAAAAGGGTGGGCAAGGTGGAACAGACAGATCTAGAAAAAGAAGGAAGCCCGTTTCTATGCAGGGGCAGGAACAAAGAGAGAAGGGAGCAGCCCAAGGGTACCAGAGGCCAAATTCAGCTCTTGACAAAAGCCCCGTAACAAAAACAAAACATATTTCATGGTCAATATAGTTTAACACTCTGTGTCAATTTAAAACAAACAAATAAATTAGAATCAAGAGTCATACCATTAGTAGTATAGGATACAAATAACAGGCCGTAGAGGCTGCATATATTACATTTTCTGTCTTGTTTTCTGTTTTTCTGTTGTTTTTTGGTTATTATGTGTATATTAAAATAAAAAAATTAAGGAAATCGTATCATGAGTTGGTAGTGGTACCTGGTACTGTTATTCTAGAAGATGTAGCATAATATGGTTATGTTGAATTGAGAAAAGTATCCCATTGCTTGTTGCTTATTAAATGCAACTTATTAGCCTTACTGGCAAGTTGCTTTTATTTTATTTCTTTTTAAAATACATTTAAAGTACAAAAAAGAAAAAAATACATCAACATTCCCACTCAAAGCAAGATTTTAGGCATAACACTGGAAGATTAAGAAATACACACAAAAATGTAACTGCGTTGCCAGTTGTACATTGCTTTTGAGAATAATGACATTAATAATAATGTCACCCAAAAGTATTACCTTGCAGGTAACATTGTTAATTAAATGTTATTTCCAGGCTCTTAAAAAAAAACTTTTAAAAAATTAGTAATACCCAATAAAGTACTAGATGTGATTGTTTAAAAGGATATATAGAAATATCCAAAGTTTCTTTGCTTCCCCCCCCCTTTTTTGAAATCTTAAAAAGAAATTTTGTGTGGTCTGATATCCTTGCAAGGTACAGTTAAATTCAGTGGCGTAGCTTGGCACGAGCGAGGTAGGGGTGGGGGTAGAGATGTGGGGGTGGGAGTACAGCACATCTGGTCAGGGTGACAGAGTGCATGGGTGGGAGGACAGAGCATGTGGGTGGAGTGATGGAGTGCATGGGCGAGGTGATAGAGCGTGTGGGCAGGGTGGTGGTGCACAGGGGAGAGGGATGACAGTGTGCAGGGGGCAAGCAAGGAGTGGCGACAACCCCAAAAAATGCCACCCAGGGTGCACTACCCTCCTTGCCCTTTCATCCCTACTCCACTAGTTAAATTAACTGTATAACCTTTATAAATAACTAAGACATTCATTAGGCAACTTCTTCCACCATTTTAGCAACTGGAATGCTTTCTAGGGAGAGTGACCATAAAGTGCAGCATATATGTACTCAGTTTGCATTCCAGTATGTAGCTCTTCTACATTCAGTGAATCTGCTGAAAAAGAGCAGTTTTATTTTAAAACAGATGGTAGTGGTGCTGTATATTTCCCAACAGCTTAGAGAGCCAGTGCAGTGTAGTGGTTTGAGTGCTGAACCACACAACCCTAGAGTCCAAAGTTCGATTCCCTGCTCAGCCATGGAAACCCACTGGGTGACCTTGGGTGTGTCACACACTCTCAGCTCCAGAAAACCTTCATGATAGGTTTGCCTTAAGGTTGCCGTAAGCTGGAAATTACTTGAAGGCACACAACAACAAGCAACATGCTAAGAAAAAAACAATTGGTTGTTTTTATGGCAGAAATGCTGGCTTTATAATGCAGAAGAAAGCAAATTTCCTCCTAATGGAAAGTCTCATGGGTCATTAAGTGCAACAAAACTGTACTGGAACAAACATCTTTTCCTCAGTACATTGCTATACAGTACTTTGTTGTAGCAATATCCTCAACCATTTTTAAAAAGAAGGAGATTCTTTAAAAAGAATTTGGTTTACCATGCCAACTGTGAAATCAATCTAGGCTGGCCAGAAACTTTGCTTGCATTGAATAGGGGATCAGTGGGAGGGCTGTAGCAATACAAAAGAGCCACTAGATACAATCTAAGTGTGGTGAGAGAAACCAGACATTAGTTAAAAGCACCTCCCACTTACACTGGCCTGAGGAGGGAAGACACATTAATGTCCCTGTGAGACCCCAGGGTCCAAAAATTGACCAGTAGTTTTAGCCAGCAGCAAGGCTTAAAAGAAGAGCAACAAGGCAAAGCTTGCCAAGACAGCAAAAAAGCTTTAAATGAGAAGACTAACTAAGTGAAACAAGCTAAAATGGGGAAGCAAGTGCAAGCAGATGCTGAAGTGTGATTAGCTCTATGGCCCGCAATGTCTGGAGCCCCCCAGACTGGGACAATGGGAGGGGGAGCAACCACAAGAGCTGAACTACACTTACCTATAACTTCATTAAACTTTGTTGTAGTATTAACTGTCACACCCCCAAGGCTGGATTTGGTATTATAATTTAGGACCATGCTATATGCACATGCACAATGCTTGAATGCTGACATAATAATATATTCATGACATAGTTTCCTATACATATGGAGTTATCTCCTCCCCAAGGAGAACCATATAATCCTTATCAACTGTATAAGATGTAATTTGGCTTATGTTCGGGGAACACTTGATTTGCTGAGTGCCTTGTGTTCTGTTCTGCAGAACTTTTCAAAGAACATTGATCTCTCTCTCAGTGTGACTTGTTGGCTAGCACAAACCCTACCCAGAATCCCTTCTGTGGGAAAAATCCAGGTGACATCTCCATACTGTACAATTACAGCAGTTTAATACCACTTTAACTGCAGTGACTCCCTCATGTGGAATCTTGGGACTTGTAGACTGGAAAAGTACTTAGACTGTTTTTAGTGAACCCCCCTGAACTCTCTGTCAGAAAATCCTAAATTCCTCACAGAACTACATAATCCCAGGATTTCATATGATGAAGCCATAGCAGTTAAAAGTGGTATCAAACTGATACAATTTCCAACAGACTGAGAGACCTCTGAAAAGAACTTTATGTAAATAAAACTTTAATTTGGTTTAGAAAACTATAAGCCATATTGAAATATGGTGATCATGCATGATTGAACTAAAGAGAAAGAATCAAGAACAACAGTGAATTGGTATGAGACGAGAGGGAGGGAGAGGGGAAGGCAGGCAGGAGGAAAAACAAAAGAGAGGGAGAAGGTAGACATTGACCCTTTAAATCAGGAGTTATCAACGGCACAGGGAGCAGGAGCCATTCATGGTACTTCCCAGCGCCTGTTCAGTGGGCCACACCAACAAGTTTCATTGTGCCTAAACTGAAGTAGTGTCATTTCCAGCCACCATTTTGGCTGATTCCCTGTGAATTTCTCTCCCTCCCTCCCTCCTTCCCTCTCTCTCTGTCAATCTTGGTGTTTGGAGGAGGTGGGGACTTCACAGGTTAGGTGAAGAAAAACACTGCATTTTTAGGTAGTTTGGGCTCATTTGGGACAAAAAAATGCCTGAAAATCAGTCCCCAATTTTTTAAAAAACTTGTTTTGGTAGAGCTTGGGGCTGGGGAAGTCTTCTTCGGGTTCCCAACAGCTGCACTTAGGGGCCACAAGGGCCACCTGCGTCCTGTGGGCTGCACTTTAAATCTGGAAGCTCAGAATTTAGCCCCAGAGCACAGAAGACCTAGTAAAGGTTTTTAACATGCAAGTGGCTGTTGCTGACTGCAGACAATGAAGAATTAAAAAATGAAAATGCTTTACTTTTTACATTAGTTTTGAGAAGAATGGAGCAGTACATCAAGGACACAGTGTGGAAACAAACTCCCCACACAAAGTTATATTTTGGTTGGTATAACAGGTTGCTTTGATGCCTGCTTCATCTCCCAAAGAAGAAAACAGTAGAAAGAAAAGGCAATAGAAAGATCACGGCATCTAGGCAACTGAGCATTTCTCAGTGCCCTGCTTTGCCAGGTGCCTGATGCCACATGTCTGCTGCACCTGAGGTAATCTATGCTTATCCTAGGGAGGATAATACAGGGCCTAGAGTGACATTCCTCAGAGGAGGTTCAACATGTCACATCATACTTCAAAGGGAAGACAGTTAAGAAATCACCCTGTGACAGATGCAGAACTCTAATCTCATTTGAGGCTTATACCTCACAGAAACTGAATCCAGCTTTTCCCTGATTACCCTAATGAGGTTTCAGAGCAAAGAAAGCAATTTGCAGAGGTGAGACAACTGGCTGAAATATGTGACCTCAATATTACCTTAGGTATCTGGTTTTGTTTGTTCATGTGTGTGTGTCTGTGTGTCCCTTCTCACAAATTAATCAAGAAATTTCATTCTCTGTGACAGTTGAGTAATTTTTATTTTGAACTGCAGTAGCTACCTGCTCCAAAACACCTGTATTTCATAAAATGTTGCTAGCCTGGAAATGTCCCACAAATATCAGTGGGCTAATCAATAAGTTATTGTCACAGAGTGTACTGCAATGACCTGTCTTACCCTAACTCAATAACCAGGCTCCATGGATATGTCCAGAAAGGTCTTATTAGAGACTAGCATATTTACCCAGCATTGCCCGGGGGTTTTATTTTCCTCTTAAGAACTCACCAAACTTATACCAAAACAATTATGATAAAAAATGGAAGGAGATAACTCAAGATCTGGTTAAATGGACTCAGCTTCAACTATCTACGTTGGGACGAATATCAGTGATAAAAATGAATGTACTTCCAAAAATGAATTACCTTTTTCAGAATTTGCCTATTATAACAAATGTTAAACCCTTTGTACAATGGAACAGAGACATAACTAAATTTATATGGCAAGGAAAGAAACCAAGAATTAAATGGAGAATTATGATGGATCTAACAGTGAGAGGAGGCCTGGGCTTACCAGACTTACAGGTATATTACAAGGCAGCGGCATTCACTTGGATAAAAGACTGGATGAATCTTCAGAATACGAGGATGCTGACGTTGGAGGGAGCTGACTTGAGAATGGGATGGCATGCCTATATGTTCTATGGAAAAGCAGCAATAGATAAAGAATTTACGCATCATTACGTAAGAAAATCGTTACTTAACGTATGGACTGAATACAAGAATAAGAACATTAGGCAGCTACTCAACTGGGTCTCCCCGCAAGAAGCTTTCTTTGGAAGATGGACAGATACAGACAAATGGCTACAATATGAAGATTTACTAGAAACGATAGAAGATTGGGGTATGAAGATGAAATCAAGAGAGAAATTGGAAATTGAAGGAATAAAATTAAGCTGGTTTCCCTACAGACAGCTAAAGATTTCAAATGGTTGTACAAACTTATGGAATACAACAAAAGGAGCAAACCCAATTACTGCGATTGTTAAGAGAAAATCCACCACATTTATTAGCACATTTATATCAAGAAATTTTACACGAAGAATGTGAGGAGGAGACAGTTAAAGTAGTGATGATACAATGGGCACAAAACGTCAAACATCCAATACAGTTAGAACGGTGGGAACAGAGTTGGCAACAAACACAGAAATTTACCACTGCTCAAAATTTAAAAGAAAATTATTACAAACTATTTCATAGATGGTACATGACACCAGAAAAATTAAAGACAATTTATAAGATGGGTACAGAGCAATGTTGGAAATGTCAAGAGAGTTCTGGTACACTATTTCATATGTGGTGGTCATGTCCCAAAGCAGAAAAATACTGGAAAGAAATACATAAGAAAGTATGTTCAATTTTGAAGATTCAATTTGGAATGATACCTGAACTCTACTTGCTAAACATGACACATATATTAGATGGAACGTCAGTGAAGAAATATTGGAGAATAATACTATACATGGTGACAACGGCCCGTATTGGGTATGCACGACTTTGGAAAAATGAAACTGTACCTACTATTGAACAGTGGTGAACAACTTTTATGGAAAATAGAAATGCAGGTATTCTCACACAAAGACTAAAAAGGAAATCAGATGAAGACATTAATAAAGAGTGGAAGATTGTTACGGATTTGGGTTGGGTGTAGACAGAAGGCAATGCATAATTCATGATATCAGTTACTATACAGGGTAATAATCATAGAAATATCATGTAACAAGTAAAGTAGAGAAATATAGCAGGAACTAACGAATTAAGTTTGATTATTAACATTTTATTGCAATACGCGGCATAACAAATAGAGGAAATATTAATAATTGTAATCCAGAAAGGAAAGGAAGAAGAAGTAACATTGCATGTAAACATTGCAGAGATAATTGTTTGTTTTATTTGCTGAAACATTATAAAATTATATATATATAAAAAAAGAACTCACCAAACTGTCTTCTCCATTTCCTGTAATTTTGCTCCATATTTCTGAATGCAGTCTGTATTCAGAGTTATTTGCATACACAGTTTGGGATCCTGGGGGAATACGCTATCCTCTTCCTTGCTGCTAGGCCTTGTCTTCATAGCAACAGACCTATTCCAGTACCTGTAACTTATCCCCATATTCCCAATCCAATCTGTATTTATAGTTGTTAACATACAGAGGCTGGCTGCGTGGGTAGAGGGAATGGTTAATAGCTCTTTAAAACCTGTTGGAGTTCTAGCTTGTCTCAAGAAGACTGTTATAAAACCGTTACTAAAAAGCCATCCCTAGATCCCACTATTTTGGATAATTATGGGGTTGTTTGTAACATTCTATTTTGGGGCAAGGCTCTGGAGTGTGTGGTAGTGTCCCAGCTCCAGGAGTTTCTGGATGAAATGGATTATCTAGATCCATTTCAATCTGGTTTCAGGCCTGGCTACGGGAAAGAGACTGCTTTGGTTGCCTTTGTTGGATGACCTACACCAGGAACTAGACAGGGGAAGTATGTCCCCATTGATTCTGCTGGGCATCTCGGGAGCTTTCAGTATCACTGACATGGTATCCTTCTGGGCCATCTTGTGAGGATCGGACTCCGAGGCACTGTTTTACAGTGGCACCATTCCTTCCTAGAGGGACAAATCCAGAAGGTGGTGCTGGGGAACTCCTTTTCAAACCCTTGGCTTTTGGATTGTAGGGTCTGTCAAAGCTTGGTTCTGTCCCCCATGCTATTTAGTATCTACATGAAACCCACTGGGAGAAGTTGTCCAGAACTTTGGGTTGAGCTATTAGTATGCAGATAACATTCAATTTTATTACTCCTTCCTACCACACACCAAGGAAGCTGTTTTGGTCCTAAATCAGTGTCTGTCATCATCGATTGGATGAGAGCGAACAAATGGAAACTTAATCCAGAAAAGAAGTAGGTGCACCTGGTCAGTTGAAAAGCAGATCAGGGAATAGGAATTCAGTCTGTGTTAGACGAGTTACGCTCCTCCTGAAGACACAGGTTCACAGCCTGGGGGGTGCTCCTGGATTCAACTCTGAGCCTCGAAGCCCAGATTTCAGAGGTAGCCAGGAGTGCATTTGCACAGTTAAGGATGCACCAGCCATTCCCATTTCTTGAGACATCAGATCTGGCCATGGTGACACATAGCTTGGTTACATCCCAGTTGGATTACTGTAATGTGTTCTATGTGGGAGTACCTTTGAAGAATGTTCAGAAACTTCAACTGGTCCAAAGAGCTGCAGCCAGATTCCTAACCAGGGCTGGCTACAAGGATCACATAACTACCCTGTTACAACAGCTCCATTGGCTGCCAGTCCATTTCCAGTCACAGTTCAAAGTGCTGGTGATGACCTTTAAAACCCTACATGGCTCAGGTCCAGATTATTTGAAGGACTATATTCTCCCTTACAAACCAGCCTGGGCTTTGAGATCTGCTGGGGAGGCCCTTCTCTCTGTCCCACTACCCTCACAGGCCTGCCTGGTGGGAACACAGGAGAGGGCCTTCTCAGTGGCTGCCCCCAGGCTCTAGAACTCCCTGCCCAGGGAAGTCAGACTGGCACCCTCTCTACTGTCTTTCCACAATCAAGTAAAAATGCTTTATTCTGAGAGGTGTTCAATGTGTGATCATGGCCTGTTTGATAAAAGGTGCTAGATATCGTTAATTGTGTTGCTGAATTTTTGGATGTGTGAGTTTTTAAGTATTTTAACTTTGTTTTAATTCTTGATTTTTAAATTGTGCTTTAAATTTTACATTCCATGGTTTTTAACTATGTCTTTTTAATTGTCGGCATATTCAGAATTATTCCCGTTAGGTTGCTTGTGCTACAAGGTATTAATTCTGTATTAGAAAAATATTTGATAGTTATGAATGTACATGTCATTTTGAATTATATTACTGTAGTGGGAGCAAATTACATTTACTGTGCCTTTGGATTTAACAGAGAACCAGCATCGCTAACATATACTTACTGTTTGATGGATGAGACTTCCGTGAGTGGCTGCTTACCGTCTTCAATGATTGTGATTCCTAAGCCCAGCAGCAATCTCATTCAATGTGCAGACTTTAGACCCATTAAAATTTTTGGCCCTAATATGCTAATTATTATGCTTGGTAATTGACTTCAAAAGATTTTTGCAACCCTGGTCCATGTAGGAGAGAATTATGCAACATAGACAGACTGCTATAATCTTGTTTGTTGGTTTGATGGCTTTCAGTTGTACGAGATCAAGATATTATTCTTTTTTTTTCTTTTCTTTTTTGATACTGACAATGCTTCTGGGGAAAAAAATTGGCAATTTATATTGGCTGCATTGTTCAAATTTGGATTGCTCAATAATTTTTGTAATTAATTAGTATTTTTTATTTTGTTCCATGGTGATGATTAATAGTATTCTAATGCATTATTTGCCCTTGAAAGGCAAGGTGATTGAGAGGATAGTTCCCTTCCAACTCCAGACAGTTGCAGATAATATGCACTTCTTAAACCCATCTCAAACCAGCTTCAAAACAGGATATGGAGTTGAGACCAATATGGTTGCTGTAGTGGATTATTTTCATCTGAGCATCAGCAGTGGGACTATATCGCTGCTGATGCTTTTGGACTATGCAGTGGTGTTTGACACCATTAACCATGGTATCCTTCTGGAATGCCTGTGGGGTTTGGGAAACAGAGGCACTATGCTTCAGTGGTTCTGGTCTTATCTCTTGTGAGATTCCAGATGGTGGTACTTGGGAATAGCTGCCCTACATAAAAAAAGCACACCACAAGGTGCTGTTCTAGCCTCAATGCTGTTTAACATTTACATGAAGACACTGGGACAAATCATGTGGAGGCATGGGGCATTGTGCTGTTAGTATGCTGATGACACCCAAATATACTTCTGTGTGCCTTCAGTGATAACAACAGCTAAGGATAGTCTGCCTCCTTTGAATGAATGTCTGGAGGAGTAATGGGTTGGATGAGGAAAAACAAACTGAAACTGAATCCAGACAAGACAGAGGTGTTTACTGTCAAGGACCCTAACCTGGGGTTGGAGTGTTAGGCTTGAAATTTGGGACTCTGTAACTTGCTATAGAATTGATGTGTGTCAACAATTAACTGTGATATAAATTGGCATTTTAGACAATGAGAGTTCATAAAGCAAACTTCTTCTAGAATTGCTTATTCTACTCTGCTCCTGTTTATAATCAGTATGTACAAGTGAAGGACTTTTGAAATGTCAGCGATATCTTTGAGAATGACCTAGGATGTAACAGGATCATGTAGACTCAGGAAGTTAAGGGTCAGATAGAATGTAACTCGTGTACAAGCTGTGACATTGCTAATGCTGATGCATGAATCTTTTGTTTTCTGTAAACATTCTTTTATATAAACATAAAAATGGTATAAGAAGGGAAGTCTGAAAGAATAAATCATCCTTCCAGGGATCCTTTAACCAAAGTGCTTGTGTGTCTGTCTGTTTGTCTGTCTGTCTGTCTTTTCTTCTCTTTTCTATCTTCCTACCTTGAGTTTGGGAGGTCAAGTCAGCTCCGTGTCTACCCTGGGGATATGGTGAGGGTGTGATTTGTTTGTCCACCCTAACAGGAGGTATGTCAATCAATCCTGGATGGGGTCACACTCTCCCAGAACGACTATGTTTGCAGCTTGGGGGTAGTCCTGGATCTGTCACTCCAAATGACAGCCCACATAGATGTGACAGTCAGGAGTGCTTATTCTCAGCTTTGGCTGTTATGCTAGCTGCACCCCTTTCGAGAACTGAAGGACCTAAAGATGGTAGTGCACACACTGATAACCTGAGGGCTGGAGTTCTGCAATGTGCTGTTCATTAGGCTACTGCTGTACCAAGATTCAGAAACTTTAGTTATTCAAAACATGGCAGGCAGATTGGTTACTGGTACATCTAGGAGTGATGATATTTCACCAATATTAAAATCACTCCACTGACTGCCAGTTAGTTCTGGGCAAACTACAAAGTGTTGATTATTACCTTTAAAGCCCTATATGGTTTGGGTCCAGGTTGCCTACACGATTGCCTTCTTCCATATAATCCACCATGTACACTCAAGGTCTTCTGGGAGACAATTACTTCAGTCAGCCAAAACTAGGCTGACTGCTACCCAGAGGACATCTTCAGCCACCCCCAACTATGCAGTGACTTGCCAGAAGAGATTTGTCAGCTCCAGACAGTGTCTGGGTTTAAGTCAGCAGTAAAAAATAGTCTTTTCTTGCAAGCCTATCCAGATAATTTTTAACTTGTGATTTTCAAAGTATTTACTGATGGATTTTAATATGTATTGGTTTTATATCCTCTTTTAACTAATGTTATTTGTTGTGTTATGTGTTGTTGTTCCACACCTGAATCCACAGGGAGAAGGGGGTGAGAAATAAATGTGGTAGTGGTGGTGAAACTCCTCCTTCCTGTTCCGATGGGGACAGATGGGGACATCTGTCTCCTATCAACTCCACTCCCCATCTTACTCAGTCTCAACATTTATCAAGCAGATTAACTTTCCATCAGTTTTTAGCACTCTCAAATTTTAGTGGAGTCTCTTTCTCTCAAAGATAATTTGCACATGTAAAGCTTGAGGTGCATGCCTCAAAGAGCTTTTTTTTTAAAAAAAAAAAGTGGGCATCTCGAAACAGGAAGTGTAATTGTGATAGATCTGTGTATACAAACCCAGGTATGCTTATCAGCAAGATGTAGCGAACTGTAGCTACTGTTGAAGATAAGTGTAGTTCCACATATGGTGCTGGAGAAGAGTTATACAGCTACCAGAATGCCCCCACCCCAAAAAAATACTATGAGTAGGTCAGTAGGAAAAAGAGGTGATACCTACAATCAGTAAGTGTAGGAAAAGATGAAGACTGCATGACAGATGGATTTACTCAATAAAGTAAGCCACAATCCAGAGTTTGTAAGTTCTGGCTGTTAACAAAAGGATCTCCTTGAGGTCTCTCGTTCATAGAGTCCCTATAAGTTGAGGCCAACTTGATCATATATAACAAGACTACAATCTTGAGAAGTGTGGATGAAAGCTAAAGTTTTTGTTTTTAATTCCAACTGTCTCCTCACTCAAAATCAATTCCTAAATGCTTATTAAGTTGTTCAGATACAACAACTTAGTAAATGGAATGGTTACATATGTCTTGTAACCTGGGGAAACTGTGAAAATATTACTGAAACACTAAGAGAACTGTGAACCAAGAAAGTCTGGGAACCTCTGGCCTAGTGTTTCTTGTCCCCATATCACTGGCTTCACAACCTCTGAGTCCAAGCCATTGCTGAACTCTTAGTTCATGATACCTGGCCATGATGGAATTCCAGTTGGGTAATCAAAGTCCTACAAGTTCTCTTCCCAGCCTCTGTCCAATGTATATGAGTCACAAAGAGCACAAAGAAGAATAAGTTTCTAACTTGTCAACTGTGCAGCTTCATTCAGATGGTCACATGATAACCCTATCCACCTCTCTTGCTGCTTTTTTGTTTTTGTTTTATGGCAAACCTGGACCTGCGGAGTGTATGGAAGCTGCATCTGGATATGCATGTTGGGTAGGGTAGGGTAGGGTAGGGTAGGGTAGGGTAGGGTAGGAACTCATGCCAAAAACCTTTGGTGAGCTCTAACAAATTCTGAACTAATATATCTGCAGGTACAGGAAAACCCGTGTGTATGTTTAAATGACCACTTGAAAAACAACCGCTATAGATAAATAGCCCATTCAGCTGCATCATACACTCCTTTGACCAGTGGCAAGACTGAATGTGTGGCCTAGATCAGTATCTGAAGGCACAGACCAAAATTTGGCTTGATTCAGTCTGGGAAACACTCATATCAGGAATCTTTAACATACACCTGTATAGCTTCTGGGGGAGCCTTCTTTCTGTTTCAGCTGCAGTTCTTACTCACAGACTGCCAGTGTCAACAGAAGAAACACTATAATAAGCAGGCTGCATAGCTCTCAGTAGTAGGAAATGGATAGCAAATTTGAACTATTAATGGTCATTTAAAATCAAGCTATGCAGATCTAAAATAATTACATGTTACTTTAATACACTACCTCTAGCCAGTCTCTGCAGAGAAGGAAGCATATGGATACAGATGCATATCTTCATGTTTACAAATGGAATAGGCCTATAGATTTATCACAGCTCATTTCTTACAATGGAGTTTTGCTTTCAGCCTCCTTTTAAATGTATGCATTGTCTATTGAATTCAAGCTGTTCATGCAGAGGTGCTAGCAGAATGGTTTGCTTATCTTACGTTGGAACAAATATATTAAACAGTAGAATAGTTCGTCCCCATTTTTATTATTAAAACTTCTAAAATTCATTTTTGCAATCTCAAAATGAATACTAAAGTTACAGAAATAATATCCAAATGAGATGTGAAACTAAATGTCTTTCT
This sequence comes from Iguana delicatissima, assembly GCA_948472985.1. Classification (NCBI taxonomy): domain Eukaryota; kingdom Metazoa; phylum Chordata; class Lepidosauria; order Squamata; family Iguanidae; genus Iguana; species Iguana delicatissima. The sequence continues at coordinate 507,721 of CAOKZL010000569.1, read as the reverse complement.
TATAATTGTAATAATCGAGTATGAGTGAGAATTTCATTTCAAAAATATTAATTTTGCAAGATTCACCAAATGTTTGGTCCAGAAAAAAAATTGAAAGTTAAACATTTGAATGAGGGAGAAATCAGAACTGGCAGATTTGTCCATTCAGGACCAGGGCTTAGAGTACTTATTTAAAGGTCTAGTTGAATTTTACTGTTGTAATGGTTTAAATTACACAGATATATTGTCTAAGAAAGACTCAAGGCATGTTACAAGTAGGAATATAGACATTACAGACAGAACAATAAAAACAATGTATACTACAAAACTACAGTACCTGCCCTACAAAACAATTCCAGGGTCATGATGATGGTTACACAAATATTCAGCCATGTTGGGGTTGACTTACAATTGCCACCTCTTTTTTTCTGATTAGCCCCCTCTGCTTTAACTTTTAAATGACACAGGGACATCTTTCTCTCCATGCTGGAAGTAGCTGAGCCTGCTGAATTTGGTCATTGCAGGTTGCAATCTTGTTTCAGATTGCTCTTGATAAGAATTTATCATTATTTACAAGTTTTAAAAATCTCAAATTGAAGATTTTTGAATGCAGAAGAAAGAGAAAACAATGGATTCTTCCATCCCTAGTGGAAAAGCAATAATTAATAGGAAACATAGAAAGAAGCCAATTTTTGTTGGGGCACTTATCTCTAACCATAAAATTTAATGGCCAGCTCTTTGGAATCTCTAACTCTCCCAATGGAAATAGTAATCTATGGAGGACAGGCCTGGGTTTAGCTTGGGATCATGGCAGTGACAAAGATACTGACCTCGCAAGTAGCTCAACATGCTTCAGAATAAAGTACCCGACCAGATTGCACTCACCCATTGTTTTTATTTCAGAGAGTGCCACTGTGGCCTACATTCAGTATGACTTCTGTCTTGTAAAGGAAAGGTTGTTTCTAGAAGACATAAGGAGGGGCAAGAAGCCTGGTGGGCACAGGAACCACACTCAGGTTCTGAGAGCTAATTAGTACTAATTTTAAATGGAATTGATAAGTCACCAAAGGGAGTTTTTTGGGGAAAGAGCAGCTCTGTTTTCACTCACCAGATCAATTACTGTAATTAATTCATGTTTGGCCATACTTCAGCATGCTAAGGTTTTGATACTTTATCCATAAAAAACTTGGAGCAGGTGGGTGAGGTTGCCAAGTTTGTTCATACCACCCAATTATTTAGGGTGTTTAAAAGAAAAGAAGGTAGTGAAGAGCTCTTTTTTTAAAAAAATTCTACCTAGTTTTAGAATTGCAAATGCATTTTAGTTAAAAATTTGTAATGTGATGACTATTGGGGCCAAAACCATATATAGTGATGGAGAGGTGTTGCTGGTGACTGGCCAGGAAAACTGTGGTTCAGAGCTGAGGAAAAACATTGAACTGGAGCACAGGTGCTGTGAGAAAGGCAAATTCCATGTTGGAGATAATTAGGAAAGGGAGAAAAAAAACAGTGCCAAACGTCATAAGCTTTTACACAAATTTGTAGCATGAGTATAGCACTCCCCACAGTTCTGATCACAACATTTCAAAAAAGACACTGAATCTTGATGAACATTGAAGAAGGTGTAGAAAGGGGCAAACAAAATGATCAGATAGTTAGACCAATTCCTGTACGACTAAAGCTTAGAATTTGAGGGGCTTTTAAAGTTAGGGAGGAGATGAAGGGGTGAACATGAACATGCTTGATGAAAAAAAAATGGGTGGAACTATGTTTTTCTCCTCTTATAATACTAGAAATGTATACACCACATAGCTAAATTGTAGGATTCTCTGTCACAAGGTGTCTATCAACTCAGACATCATTAAAAGTACAAGGCTAGGAAATTTATGGTTCTTCGACTACTGATGAATGATTTAGTGGCATACCTAGCATATTTGACATCCAGTACAGATTGGTTATTTAACACCCCCCTCACAACAAAATTATTTCAAGTAATAATCATGAAATGAAACAATAATAGTAGACAGAAAAGAAACTCAGAGAATGAAAAATTCTCTTTTTTTGAACTAAATATAGTTTAATCAACATATATTCATATAACGTATTCAGGTAAAAATAAATTAATTAATTAAAAATTAAATGTTACAGTACAAAAAAGGAAAAAGTAATGGATTAATATGTTTAAATTACATGAATACATTTTCTTTAAAGGGGGAGAAATTTGTCCAACATATGTTTACAATATGATCACTAGTGCCTCTTTCTTTTCTCAACTCAGCATGGATATTTGGAGTTTCTCTCCCCGTATCTTTGTTGTAAAATTCTGAGCATCACTTTGCTTACATGGAAGATTAATCTGATGATGATAACAATCTGTTGTGTCCTATTTGCTGGAGAATGGAATATATATTGAACATTTCCAATCTGTAGGCCCCAGTTTTATTTTTTCATATTTGTTAGCAAATTTTAGTTAGAATTTGAGTAGATTCTATCTATCATCTCTGTCAGTAATGACCTTGGCATCCCTGGCTTTGTCTGTGATCTCGACTCCATCTCCTGGTTTATGGCGTCGACAGCCTTTTTAAGCATTGTCAATCGTGCAACACCAAAATACCTGACTGCGATGGGCACTCTCATTGCCTTGTCTGCCTAGGTGAAGCACACAACCTTTTGGCCTGTGCCCACTGCCAGGCCTTCACTTCAGAGACCCGGAGGAATAGAGAGGCTCGACTTCAAGCTATTCTCTACAAACAGGCTCTAAAGCCACACACACCTCCCTCCGCATCCACAACTTCAGCCACTTCTGGACCTTCAGCACCTTCGGTTTTGTTCAAAAGGCTTCCAAGAACGGGTACTTTGAAGAAGGCACCAGGCAGGTCTGCTTCAAAAGAACCAGCTAGCTGTACTGGCCGCAAGGAGGTACCACAGGATAGGGCGGCTTCTGTTCCTGCCTCTGGCCACCCTTGGCAGAAGTCCTCGAGATTGACAGCCTACTCTTCAAAATCCACACCTTCCACTTCAATGGCACCTTCTCTACCACAGCCTGCTACCCAGGCAGATCCATTGAGAATGAGTTAGCCAAGGCCTGGAGAAGGAAGAATAAAGAGAGATCCACACATGCCCAGCACCCAGAGCCATTAACTGTTGAAACGATCTCAGAGTTGACATCGACTGTCCGTACAGAGCAGTCTCACAGTCAGCCTCTCCCAACCTCACTTGAGGCTGCCCCCCTTCTTGTTCAGCTTTGGTGTACTCCAAGCCTCTGAAGGGGAGATAGTGGAGCTCATCCCTACTAGACTCCCTCAGAGGGAATCTGGGGACGATGCCAGGGCTGGACTACTTGCCATTGAGAAAGAATTCCAAGAGACCCACTCTCCACCCCCACTTCCTCACACATGGCCTTCCAAGTCATTAGTCCAAGCACATCATGCTGCTCTCGATCCTCCCTGAAGTTGACAGCTCAATATTGACACCACCGTCATTCCCCAGTTCAACATCAGTAGAGATCAGCCTCTAGGTCCTCTTTGGGCCAATCCTGTCACTCTCGACATCAAAGAGCCCCACATTGAGACTGGTCCCGATCCCGTCGACACCACACTTATGTCTATTACTCACCCTCGTGGTCGTCTGACGGGTACTCCTCAGAAATATATGTTCCCCACCATCACCACAGGAAGCATAGATACCATGAGGAGGTGGTTACCCGCCATTGTCGCTGGTCTCTAACTCGAATGTGCTCACAGTCTGCATCCCCTCCTCCCTCCAAATGCTCCTGGCCTCATCTCCCTCCACATTTACCAGAGGACCGACTCTCAACCTCTGCTGTCCTACCACCGGCTTCTCCCTGTCATCACCCTGATGACTCTGTGGAGCACTCTCCAGTGGTCCACTCCCATCATTCCCTCTCCAGATCTCCATCTCATTCTTTGGAGTCAGTTCTCCAATGCGACAATAGACCACCAGATGCAGCAGTCTCCCATGGAGAGCCCATCTCACCCTCCAATGATGTTAAGTCCTTTTCAGACCTCATCTCCCACATCGCAAAAAACTTAAACTTCACCACAGAAATGGCCAAAGAAACTATCGATGACCCCAGGAACAGGCCCCGTTGATAGTTGTGATTCTTCTCTTACCCTACCTACTCCATATCTTTAAAAAGCCATGGGCCACCCCAGCCTCCACACCGCCAATCTCGAAGAAGCTTGACTCCTTCTACAAGGTCATCAAGGCAAATGAACAATCGTTGCAAACCCACCCAAAGCCCAACTATGTGATTGTAGATGCCGCCCAGGCCAAAACCTTCCAGTCCCTCCAAGTGTCCCCTCCTGATAAGGAGGGCAAGTGACTGGATTCCATTGGTCGTAAGAACTATTCTAATGCAGCCCTCATCTTCAAGATATGCAACTACGCTGCTTGGATGGCTGCCTACGACCAGTGGTTATGGGACAAGGTGAGAGTCTTCATCACCCATCTCCCCGAAGAAGAGAGATGAGTTGCAGACGTCTTCCTTGTTGAAGCTTGTTGTCTTACAAATCATCAAATAACAACAGCATGTCACATTGTCAACTGTGCCTCGAAGGCTTTTGCTGGCTCAGTGACCCTTTGCCGACATTCCTGGCTTTGATCTTCAAGATTGTCGCCATTCTCCCAGAATTTAGTAGAGGACCTTCCCTTTGACTCAGTGGGCCTATTCAGTAGTGCAGCAGATGAGAAGCTGAAGTACACTCATAAGATGCGCTCTTCCATCAGAAAGTACGGCATCTAGGTACAGCAACCATCTCAGTATTGATACTGTAGTATTGACAACCATCTTGACAACTATACAGCCTGTACTTACCTCAGCACTCCTCTCAGCCTCCAGCTTTGTCCTCCTGCCATCCTCCACATTGACCTCAAAAGCAAACCTACAAGAAAAAACCTGAGGTGCCCAAGCACCAAGTTTGATGGTTCAGAGGATGACTCCTGTGCTTCACCCTCTGCCACTACATCTTTATCAGATGCCACCAGCTCCACCACTTCAGATATTACCACTGAGCTCATCTCAAACTACCCTCACCATCCATCCAACACTATGTTTGGCTCCAAGCTCATAAGACACCTCGATGACTGGGCCTCAATAATGATGGATCTCTGGGTGCTCGATATCATATCCACAGGGTATGTGATCATGTTCTTCTCTGTACCTCCTGTTGGTCGAATCCGAATTACCCACCTCTCCCTCTCCTTCCTCAAACAGATCAGAGTCCTATGGAGGAAAGGTGGGATAAAACCTTCAGTTCCCTTTGAACCAGCTTCCCCTCCTCCTCCCTTTGAACCAGCTTCTCCTCCAGACATTTTCTCCTCCAGACATTTCGAAGAGGGACAGCGGCCTCAGACTCATTGTAGACCTCTGAGGAGTAAATCGTTTCATCAGACCACGGAAGTTCAGGATGATATCTCTGAAATCCATCTTTGCCTTCCTGACAAAGGGAGCATGGCTCGCCACTTTGGATCTCAAAGATGCTTACTTTCACATAAGCATCGAGAGCATAGGAGGTTCCTCACCTTTGCCATCGGCAGGAAGGTGTACAAGTTTCACATTCTTCTGTTTGGCCTGAACATGGCACCAAGGGTATTCACAAAATGTATGGCAGTCATAGTGGCAGCTCTTCAACAGCATGGAGTTGTCCTCTTCCCCTATATCGACAATTGGCTAATCATTGCCCCTTTTCGACGCAAGCTTTGTCTCAACATCGACAGGGTTCTCTGCTTGCTAACCACCCTGGGCCTTACCATCAACTTTGACAAGTCTCACTTTCACCCAACTTGTCGAATTCAATTTATCGGAGCCATCCTCGACTCCACCTGTCAACTTGCTTTCCCACCCCAGGAATGGGTCATCCGCCTCTCCAAGGCTATTTTGCCTCTTCAGAGGAACCAACACATGACGGCTCGATCCATACAAATCCTCCTGGGCCTCATGGCCTCAACAACAGCGGTCGTCCCCCTTTCCAGACTCCGAATGAGGCCCCTACAGAGTTGATTCCTCAAGACTTTTGACCTAATCCTTGACAACATTTCTCGCCAACTCTCAATACTGAGACAGGTGGTCCAGTTCTTTCCTTGGTGGAAGAATCCCAGCAACCTGCTCAGAGGCATGCCTTTTCACACCCCGGAACCAACTGTAGTAATTTCGACAGATGCATCCCAGGAAGGCTGGGGTGCCCACACAGGTCACCTCTCCATCAAGGATCGATGGATCCACCCTTCCAGACACTTCCACATCAACACTCTCGAGATGCTATCTGTCATCAAAGCTCTCAGGGCTAATCGCACCATCCAGATCCTGATGGACAACACAGCTGTGGTTTACTACATCAACAAGCAGAGAGACACCCGATCCCCAACTCTGTTGAGACTCACTCTCCACCTCTGGAACTGGTGCCTTCTTCAGTGAATCTTTCCTCTTGCTCTCCACCTACCCAGTGTTGAGAACACACGAGCGGACCATCTCAGTCGCTCCATGTTGACCTCCCACAGATGGATGATCAACGCTGGGATTCTCACAGAGCTGTTCGAAGCTTGAGGCATGCCCTCGATCGACCTCTTCGCTTACCCCCTCAACAGACAATGTCACCTATTCTGCTCTAGGGGGGAGTAGGTGAAGGTTCTCTGGAGATGCCTTCCTCTTCCACTGGAAGGGTCTGGTGATTTACCTTTTTCCTCCCATTCCCCTCATCACAAGGCTCATTGAGAAACTAGCTCGAGACGGCACCTTGGCAATCCTGATCACACCGTGGTGGCCTTGCCAACCCTGATTTGCTCCACTTCTACTCTTGAAGGGACAGTATTGGAAGTTGCCACCCAAACCAGACCTCTTAACAATGGACGATGGTACCATGAGACATCCAGACATCGACCATCTCAAACTGATAGTGTAGAATCTTCTCCCTTGACTTCTCTTCCACCAGCTGTCCAACAGGTGGTTGAAGCAGCATACAAACCATCGACTGTTTGATCCTACTCCTACAAACTCTCAAAGTTCACCACCTTCCTCCAGGACAGAGGGCTTGAGATCGATTCCTTTACCACTATTCATCTCTTGGACTTTCTCTCATCACTAGCTGACAAGAGCCTTTCCCTCTCCTCCATTCGCTGCTACCTCTCAGCTATCTCCTCCCACCTTCAATGTAAGCGCAGACCTTCCTGCTTTCACAACTCCTTGGTCTGCAGGTACCTTCAGGGCTGCAAACACCTCCACCCTCCGATTTGACCTCCTACTCTGGGATGGAACCTATCCTTGGTCCTATCACAACTCTCAATGCGTCCCTTTGAATCCATGGCTACCTGTGACCATCACCGTCTTTCCTGGAAGACTGCCTTCTTGTTTGCAATCATGTCACCAAGGCGTGCTAGTGAACTATGCGCACTGAGAGTGGACAAGCCTTGCCTTCGATTCCACCACGATAAGGTGTTCTCAGGCCAGACATTTTTGTCTCCACCTTTCACCTCAAACAAGATATAGTTCTTCCCTCCTGTTTTGCTAACCCCTCCTCTGACCTGGAGTATAACCTTCATGCTCTAGATACATGAAGGGCACTCACCTTCTGTGTCCAGCACACTGTAGAGTTTAGGAAATCACAGAGACTCTTTCTCTGCTATTCCTCTGTGAAGAAGGGTCTTCCACTGTCTTCCCAGTGTCTCTCCAATTGGGTAGCTTCCACCATTCAACTTGCATATGAGCTGGCGGGAAGGGATCTGTCTCCTCACATCAGAAGCCATGCCACTAGAGCCCTTTCTGCCTCTGTGGCTTTCCTCAAGGGCATACCCCTACAGGACATTTGCAAGGCAGCAATCTGGTCTCATCCTTCTACTTTTCTTTTCCACTATAGGATTGACCAGAGGTCCTCTAGAAACGCCACCTTCAGCAGAGCAGTGTTGTCCTCATCAGCAATATGGCGCCCTGATAATCATGCTTATTACTCATATTCTGTTGTCTTACTATGCCTAGTATTGGCTTATATTCCTCTTTCTTGGGTGCTGGACTCTAGGGGTTCCATGACACTCCTAACTCCTATGATGTTAGCTTGCCAGTCACCCACTTGTGTGAGTTACAGAGACCATGAAGAAGGAAAGGTTGCTTACCTGTAACTGGAGTTCTTCGAGTGGTCATCTGTAAACTCACACAATCCCACTCTTCCTCCCCTCTTCATGTCTTGTTATGCCCTTTGTGCCAGAACCTAACGGCGGTCAAAGAACTGAGTACGCAGGCACCAGGTGGTCTTATATAGCAGCAGAGGAAGAGGGCGAGATTCCCACCAAAATGCTAGGCCTAGAACTTTAGAAGTTTCCATAGTCAGTACTGCACAGGTTCAGATGACCCACTTATCTGAGCTTACAGATAACCACTCAAAGAACTCCAGTTACAGGTAAGCAACCTGTCCTTTCACAACCATAAAGTTGCAGCTTTTACTTGGGAATAAGGGCAGTGGGTTTGGATAACAAAAGCAAGCTCTCTCCCTCTAAGGCTAGAGGGCACTCCTTTTCAGTAGCCTGTCTCTGCTTCCAGATGGGCTAGTAACTTACTTTAAAAAAAAAAAATGAAAGCTTAGAATCCAAGCTAGTTAATGGTCCTAACTGGTACTTGGTACGGTACCTAGAATCTGGATTTAATTGGGCCAATCTGGTCATATGGGAACCCCACATTATGAGCCACATTGTGACAGAGGATAACGCCCCCCCAAATATCCACTGGACTCACCATTCTGCAGGGAGGAAAAGCTGCTGAAGAAGGAAAATTATAACTCACACTTGAGGACAAATGAAATGGGAAAAAGTGAGGGGAAGGTGGGAAGGAATCTACAGCCCCTTTAAGACTAACTGATTCATATTTTAGCATGAGCTTTTGTCAATATCAATCCATTTCCTCAGTGATTGCATCTGAGGAAGTGGATTGATATCATGATAAAATATAAATTAGTCTTAAAGGAACTGCTGGATTCCCTTTTTCTATGACAACAGACTAGCAGGGCTACTAATAGAACTACTTCCTTGAAGACAAATGGTTTCATTTTCAAAAGGAAGTGGCATCTATCATCTCCCTACCCTCTGCCCTTCTCTTTGCCTTACTCAAGGAATTTCCAGGGGAAGGGAGGAGGAAGAGGAGTCTGTGACAGAGAGCTTAGATAGACTCTGAGGTCACATTATTCATCTTGGCTCTGGACCCCAAATCCCATTTTGAAAAGCCATATCCATATCCCATTGATTATCACTGAAAATCGACAAATGGCTACAGCAATTCTTTTTTGTCTGTCAGAAGGGGATAGAGTTTGCAGGAGCAGAAGACATTTAATATGGGATTATGCCTGTCTTTACTTTTAAACTGTTTTTTTTAAGGAACTGCTGATGAGTTTATTCTTAGCAGAGTTGGACAGAATTTTCAGAGATAGTTGCTCTCTCTAAGGAGATCAGAGCTGCTAAGTTTTGAAAGAATAGGTACAGCGAGTTTTGTACAAGAGCAGTCTTTACCGTTGGGAGGTCAGAAAAGGATGTGCATATCCTCATGGGTATTTTTATGGTAATTGTAATGAAAATGACATACAGAATAAGGTGAATTTAGTTAAGAAACCTGAAATTTTTCAGAACAGGGCAAAGGTTTCTGCATGAGGGAGCTGTTCAAATATGGAATGTGTATATGATTTCTTCCCCTTATATTCCCCATGGATTTGGGGAAAACTTATATGAAATTGGTATATGTCATAATTGTGTCCCTAGGCAAGAAGAAGAGGTGTGGAAGCTAGGAATTTATAAGTGAAACATGTTTTCTTCTCAGTTGGCACAAAAATCATTGAAAATACAATAGGATGGGATGGATTACATAAGCAGAACATAACAGTTGCAATCAGAAGAATTTCATCTTCTGAGGAAACATCTACAGATGTCAAGAAAACAGTTTTAACATTCCTACTCTCTGGAAAGAAAAGTAGACAAAAATGCAGTAGATGAGTCCTCCCAAATATTCATTTCAGTTGCCATTCCCCAAAGCACTAAGTTTGGAAAACTGTGGTGCAACTGTGTTTAGTAGTTAAAGTTGACAATAAAAAACTCAAACCACACCTGCACAGTTTTGAAAAGAGTCTTAAATCAGTTTGAATATTTTCTGAATCTGTCTGAATCAGCCTAATCCACTTTGGAGTTGGAATTTATCTGAATTCCAAGTATGTCCCTGATGGCCACCAGGTGTGATGGCTATATGTTGCCTCCAGTAGAGGAGAAAGTTTTTCTATCAGTACTGCTTCTTGGGGAACATAATTGGGAAGAATCTTGTGTAAATGCCAACCTTGTGCGTTTCTATGGGCATTTGCCTTCCATAGGAACAGAATGCTGGACTGGATAGGTTTTAGTCTCTTCCAGCATGGCTGGTCTTATGTTCTTATTTATTGGCATTGTTCCTTTCATCCTGAAATAATACGTATGAGGTGGGAAAAGGTTCCTCTTTTCTCAACTTGCGTCAACCCAAGGTAATTTTCTGACTGGCTTTGCTGCACATACACACATGCGCGCACACAACCAAGGTAGTGACCACCATCTTAAATCTTTTAAATACTGTGTGGCTGGTGTGGATGTTCCATGTTGTGAACAACAGTAATGTGTTTCGGATGTCAGCCTCCTCAGTGAGCCTTGGTCTGACCTTGTTTGGATTGAGTGGCTATTGATCCTGGTGGGACATGAAGAGCTTCCTATTCTAGGTCAACCTTACTGGAGCTTCAAGAGTGAAACCAGGCTGTTTTATCCAGGCTTAAAAGCACTTAGTCCAAATCAGGATGTAGTGAGTCTTAGAAGCCCAGATGAGAATGCCTGGCTCCTTCTGTGTTTTCCCCAGGAGCAAAGACAGTTCCTCACTGAGGCTTCAGGTGGGGAAAAGTCCTGTACGTCCTGGAGTTTAAGCCATGGACCTGAGTACGTCAAGCACAAGACCACAGTATGTGGTATCACCAGCATCCAGTTCCCCACCCCAACATGGTTCTGTACCTGATGCAGATGGTAAAGATGGAATCCTGTTGTTCATAGACAAAAGTCCATAAAGTGGGATAGCAGTCCCCCAGAATCATCATCTTGGACTTTCTTTCTAGGACATCCTGAGAACAATGCAAGAAAATCCCCCCCACCCCTACCCCAAATGCATCCTGATGAGCAGCCCAGATGGTATCACTATTAGTTGTATCAAAAGCCAGTGAGGGCTTTTCCGCACTACACTGTTATAGTGCTATCATTCCACTTTCAACATCCTGTGGAATTCTATAGTTTACTGAGGCCCAAAGAGCTCTCTAGCTGAGAATTCTAAATACCCTTCCCTAAATTGCAAGCCCCGGGATTCTATACAATGTTGAAAGTGGAGTAATAGCATTATTAACAGTGTAGTGTGGAAATGCCCTATGTTATGAATAATTCTGGTTTAAAATTAGGTTTAGATATAAGTACAGTTTATTCAGGAGATAACTACACCTGAATTTACTTTTTCGAATTTTATTTTTTAATTAAAAATGGAACTATAAAGTTCTGAACTGTAACACCTGAACTATAACAAACCTCTTTGGTTTTTCCATTTTATGAAGCTCAAAGAAAAAAAAAGGCTGGAAAAAACCATCAACATTTGTAAAACAAAGACATGTTTGTAAAACAAAGAAAAGTACTAATTTCCATCTTAAAAAGTATGAAAAGGAAGCCAGGACCAAGATAATGATCTGATACAGTATGTCAGTGCTGTTCAGATTTATCTGATATGAGGGAAGTGGTCTGTGGAGTACCACTTTAAGCAGTACTGCTGCATGTAATATTACAGAAAAAATCTACCTACTGCATAGTTTTTAGAAATGATATAGCAGGAATAAATGTACAGACACAATTATCATAATCATTTGAAAAGAAAATACAATCCTGCCTCCACATTTGCAGGTATGACCTTCACAAATTTGATTATTTGCAAGATATGCATATGCCTCCCCCATTTTCCTCCTCCCATTCTCTTGTGTTTTGCTGGGCAAAGAGAAGAAGTAAGTGCCTGGGCAAAAGGCAAGGGAACGTGGGGCAGGGAGGCAGTGCACCTCCTTCCCCCCTCTGGATCTCCTCCCCCCATCCCCTTGCCTCTGGCCCCTGCATAAAATGCGTGCCAAGGCAAAAGGCAAGGGAATGAAAGCAGAAGGCATGTGTGCACCTTCCTTCTCCCCTCTGGATCTCCTCTCCCATTCCTCTGCCTGTTGCCCCAGCATGCAAAAGACAAGGGAAGGGGAGTGGGAGAGCCCCAGAAAAAATGGGAGGGGATCATCCAGTTATTTGCAGTTTTTCCACTTACATGAGGGTTCTGCACCCTGTACCCTCTTGTAAGTGGAGGGGCCACTGTATTCCATAATCTTCTTTTAAAAAAAAAGTCTTGAAAAATAATGCTTCAAGAAAAATATGTTTCCTTCCCACTTTTTTCCAGTTTTTCTCCCAGCCTTCACTTCTCTAACTCTGTGAAACTGTGGTTGATGCTCAAATGTATCATATCATATGAATTTCTGCAAATGTTGCTGTATAATGTGATGTTGTGAGCTGTTTTGAACACAACTCACTATGGAAAAGAGTCATACACTGAAGTGATGACTGTAATGATGATCATGATGATGATGGCAGTAATGGGGAAATCTGATTTAAACAACCTAGGAAGCTGACAAAGCTGGCATATAAGTGGAGGGAGGGTATACATAAACTCAGTGTTCACTCATGGTTTCACATGCCATGTTGTATAATCCAGACCAGCATTACGTCTGAACTGGCTAACAGTATTCCAGGATGGAAAAGTATGAAAGAATAGGTCAGGATGTGCACTAGTGCCTGCAGAAATACATTTTGTTGGGATCAGAGAGAGGCTTTTTTCAGCAACGTTACCCAAGCCTCTCACTGCCTCCCCCCAGAATCTCTTCTTTGTTCATTAGTCAGGCTTTTAGGCTTTGAGTGGTTGCCCTCAGTGAATAGTTTCTAACTGGCTGGAAAACATCTAATCTTAAAGTCTGCTTGTATTTATGTGTATATAATATACTTTTATTCTCCTGTATCTGGTGTTTACTTCTTAAGTCTTTTATTGCTATCTGTTGTTCTTTTTGTAGTTGCTATTATTTTTTTTCTATAATCTCCCATGAACTGAACTGTGGAAATGTGAGGTATAACTGTCTTAAATAAATATTGAGGGAGAGTAGAGATTTCCCATTTGTCCAGATATTTAATATATCTATTTACTAATTAACATATTTATAAGACTGCCTCTCAGCCATATGGCTGTCAACATAGCATGGGCAGAAGTCATAGAAACCCTCTGTCCTCCGTTTTTCACCAATCCTGCACAGTGCCTGAAGCAACTCATCCTAAAAATTTTTTACAAGGACTGAGCTACCAGCCCTGCTTCATGTACAAACTCTGTCTTCTCTAAGGGAAATGGAATAAGTGATGTGCTGGCATTATCAGAAAAAGGAGAGAACAAAAATATAGCAGATTTACTCAGTGGCAGATAGTGGATCTGATGAGTAAGGCAGTGAGTCTGCTTTGGGTCCTAAACTTAACTTTTAAGGAGCTAATCAATTTGCTGAACTTACTTGACCGATGGTGTTCAGCACCTTGGACATCTCCTTAAAAGTTTAAAAATAAAGCCCAGAGCAGATTTACTGCCCTCCTGACACTGGACCCACCAGTCCCCACTGAATTAACTCAAGTGAGAAGTTCATATTGCCAAAAGCTGACCTTTGTATTCTAAAATTTTGATCCCTTTGGCTACAATTTAAATTATGAAGCCGACATAATCTGTGTCAAAGTGACATGCTTCTTGCTCAGAGAAGTCTGGTACTCTTAGAAATTGAAACCTGAATTTCAGCTAAACAGAACAGAGGTTAGTTTTATAGTTTCTTCCTTGTATATAGCCACAAAAATACTCCTTCCTCCCAGAATGCCCTCTGCCCATTTAGTTAGATAAAGTGGACTTGTTTGTGAATAACGCAAGGGATTTTGTAATCCTAGCCTGGGACAAAGAATTTGCAGAGTTTAGTTTAGTTAAGTTTTGCACAGGAATAGGCGCATAGGCCCTTTTCCCCACAAGGGAGATACATCATTATGGCGTTGTTGTGTCTCGAATACATCCACACATCAAACCATTTTGATGTTGTTCTGTCGTAGTTTGTTCCGCATGTGTTTAGCTCTTTTTTGCGGTTCACATCATTGTGAAACCGGTGTAATGTAAAAATGGGAAAACTCCAAAGCAAATCAGCCAAAACTGTTCACAGCGTTTTTTCCTACATGCAGAAGCGCTACATCAATTCACACTACAGAGGTGGGCATTACATTAAAAATCAGCAGTGACAGAGTGGACCGAGGGAGAGAATAAGAGTTCCAGGGGAATTGACATGTGGAAGCAAAATGATTTTCTAGCTTTTTTTTGATAGAAGCTGGAGGACATTGGAGTAAAACACACCGCTTATAAAACGCAGTGAAATGCTCCTCCACTCTGTGCGAAAATGGCCATAGTGTCTATGCAGTTCATTCAACAGACACTACCAGTTCATAATAAAAGTATCAAACTGGCCATTTCACCTGCATAAAATTATAGAGTTGGGAGGGATCTTGTTTTTTTATCATGGTTTGTTAATCCTCATTAAACCAGACTTTTAGGACATACTGGATTATTCTGGCTTAATGCAATTAGCCAAGATTTCTTTCCTGAAGTTAGCATGAGAAGTGAAGAGAAGAACAGGGAAGAAGTGTGCATCCCTGATTTCATAAACATTGTCTTATAAGCCAAGAAGAAATACATGAATTTATGAAGCTGACTTGTATGCATATGGGAAACCAGAGGAAACTAGCAAAGCTAAACCATGGTTTTACTGGGGCATGTCTAGAAGTTCAAATTACAGGGTAGTTTTCTTAATTATGGTTAGCAGAAAAATATGGTTTTCTAGTATGTGTGAAGCAGAGATGAAGAATTTTGCAAGATCTGCCTTTGTAATTTGTACTTCCCGAACTAAAAATTAGAAGGCAGTTATCCTTCACATGCACACTTGTCCAAATTTTGTGATGCTATTCTCAGCTGAGACATGCCTACAAAAAATGTGTGTTTTAGTAGAAACAATACATAAATGCATAAATGTGTATATTTCATAAAATTGTGTATAAATACAAATACAAATAGGATTTTCTTTTTTAATTTGCAGATTGATGCAGACACAGAACAGATTAGACTTATGACTGGACCTATTTAAAACAGTTATGGAATGAACATTGACTGATTTGTCCATCCTACGCTCACAGCTAAGGAACTGCAACTTAGGTGAGACAAATAACATCAGGTATCAAAAATAATAAACTGTTATGTTTAAATATTACTGTTAAGAGTGGAAACCAATAACAAGTTACTTGCAAAAAAGATATGGAGACAATGTAATTTTGTAAAATTTTGTAAAATTATGTAAATTAAGAGACATTGTAATTAAATAATATTAAGAAAGCCAGAACAGCGGTTCAACTACTTTTAGATATATCCTAACCGGGGTCAATACGGGAAAGGGTAACAGTGAAATATTGAATTACTAGAGTGGTCTAACATTAGGACAAGGAGAGTGTAGGTTGAATGTTGGGTTAAAACAGATGGAATGTAATGTAGATATAGAGGTAACTATAACAACACGTAAAATAAACTGGAAAAAGATAAGCAGGAAGTAAATTCATTCTGTGCAGTGGAAATACATTATGTTAAGAAGAAGAAGACAGAAATTATGTGATAGTATGGAACATGTTATCTAAATGTAAGTGAGTACATAACTTATTATTGAAAAATATTATTCTACTGATTTTAATATTTTAATAAAACTTGATAAAAAAATAAATATTACTGTTAAACACACACACATCTTGTATGACACAGGCTGAAGTCTTAAGAGCTTCCTTGGAGCTTATTAGAACAGGAATCTAGCTGTGTTCAGTAATTTAATTATAGTGGAGAACTTAGACTGCCAAAGCAAGCATTACTTAAGATTTCATCTTCATTTAGGTGTCCAGATCATTCTCATTTGGGAGTCCAGTTTCTTTTTTCTGAAAGATGAGATAAGAAGAAACTAAGGATGTCTACAGTTAGCTTGGCCCTTGCAAATTTAATCCCCACCTATCCTTTGCTAAATAAATGGGGAAATTAGACCTTAGGGACTAGATGCTAAATATGAGTCGATAATATTTCCATATACATCTTATGCTGACACAGATTGTATTGTATGTCTTTGTTAACAGCGTTGAAATAGTGCTGATTAGTGATGAACACAGGAGAGTAATTGCTCAGAATAAGAATTCTTTGGAAGGTGCGGGGAGAGGAGACAGAGTGAGTTTTGCAGTTTGTTGTTGCGTTCAATTTACAACATTAACAAAATCGGTTTAGTGTGTTTTAGTCCCATGTTTATTCAAGCTCAATCAGGCTGGGAAACTGCACTCCCACAGCAAGCATATTATTATTTAAGCAATGTGGATATGGATATTTGAGCAATTATTAGCTTCAGTTTCATCAATAACTTAGAGCAGGATGATGTCTATACACTGCAAAAGAGTGCGGTTGCTTGCCTTCAAGTTGACTTATGGCAACCCTAAGGGGAATCTATCTCAGTGTGTTGTTGGCAAAATCTGTTTGCAGAGTGTTTGCTATCACTTTCCTCTGAGACTGAGAAATTGTGACTTGCCCAAGGTTACCCAGTGGGTATTCAGATGCTGGTGTCCTGGAATCCTAGTCCAACACTCAAAGCACTACAGCTGTTCAAGACTAGAACAGACTACCTCAGAAGACCAGGGACTCTCCTTTATTGGAAGTTTTTAAATAGAGGTTGAATGGCCATCTCTTGGGTATGCTTTAACTATATAGTCACTCATGACAGTAGGTTGGACTGGACGGCCCTTAGGATCCTTTCTGACTCTGTGGCCATTTCTGCACTAGACTGTTATAGTGCTATTATTCCTCTTTCAACATCCTATGGAATCCTAAGGTCTGCAAACTCTAGGATTCCATAGGATGTTGAAAATGGAATAATAATAGTACTATAATAATGTTCATTGAATGAATAATAGTGAATTAATAGCTCTATAATAGTCTAATGCAGAAGTGTAATTCTATGAATATGTAAGTCTCAGAATTCCTTGTTTATGTTAACTTGGGGAATTATGGGCAGTCAGAAAAATCATTGTTGGAAAGGGAACATGTGGCCCACAATCTATGGCGTTTTGCCTACTCCCTTTCTGTAATCTTGAATATTTAATACCTGAGCAGTGGCAACTGTAACAAAAGCAAGCTCTTATTAGAACCATAGTCTGGATTTCAAAAATTGAATAAAAAAAATTAATCCAAGAATGCAACAATGTAAAAGAATGGAACGATATATTTTTAAAAAGACACTTTAATTTCCCATGAAACTCATATGCCAATTAAATTTTAACATGAATGGTTAATTACTAGAGCAAAGAACATTGTTTTTTCTGAATAAGATGCTTTTCAAATTGCCAAGATGAAAGCAGAATAATGTTATGAACATGAACCACTCTAGGGGATGTCCACTTCATCTAGGGTGGTTGAGCAGCTGATGATCAGACAGCCATAGTAATAAAATTGGGGGGGAAATCATTTTCTCAAAATATGCTTTGCTAATGAATCTGTTAATCTTTTCAAAGACTGCCACATCATTAAAGAGGAGAGAAATGTAGTATTAATGTTTATGAGGGCTTGGTAAGCATGAATGTGCTTCAATTATTACTATCACAGGCAATATCACTCAGCCAATCACTAGGATTAAAAAAAACAGAACAAATTGAATAGTATTGAGGAACCTGCAATGGCTGGAACTTGAACTTATTTAGCTTACTTTCCTCAAGGCTTATATCTTACCATTTGTAAAATCAAAGTTATAAGTCATTAGTTTTTCAAGGCAGTAAGACAGAATAGAGAGAATTATGGTACTTGCAACAACTGAATTTTAGTAAGTTTTAAAGCTCATTCCAGATGCTATAAACTTTTATCCCTCCACATAGCAAATACATAGATTTATTTCAGCATAGGCATGGCTGCTGTACCCTACACTTTTCTGATAGTTGTTTTGTGCACCCTGCTGAATGCCCCTGTTCAGAGACAAGTAAAGTTGTAGCACTTTGCCAACAGGAGGATCAACTATGTGGTATTAAGGACCTATTCATGTTTGTGGTATGGGAGTCTACCTCACAGTTCCTTCCCACTCTGAGAATCCCTAGACCTATGGAAGGAGCCCACAGTGCAGTCCCTCCACACTAATGCTTGCTGATGCCTAGTAAGGATAGAAAGTGTATTTGCCATTATTTGTTTCCTGGCCAAAAACTGGGTTTCTGGAAACCTGGCCAGGATAATGGTGAGAATTTTGTGCAATGGTGACCTCAGGGGTCACACATCCTGAAGTGTTTGGGGAAATTATTCTGTGTAGAAATATATGTGGGATGGATGAGTAGATGGATTGATTGATTGCAAAAATCATGGGGTTTTATGCAAATAAATACCTTTTCAGGCAGCCAACATTGTTTCTAGATAACTATGTTGGGTAGGGAGGTGCATAGGAACCATGAATTATGCACAAAAATACTGGGAGGGCTTTTTCTTGCCAGGAAAGTGGGTGATTTTTTTGCATGAAAATGTGTCACATTTTTGCACAAAAGCACACTTTCCAGAAACTAGATTTTGGGTGTGTACAAACTTATTTTGCACCATTTTTTTAGGATGAAAATGTGTTCTTTTGCACATGTACACACGCACAGACAGACAGACAGGCATTATCTTTACGTAACATCCTCATGTGTATTTCTGCATAGAATAATTCCCCAAACACTTCCAGATAAATGAATACCAGGTGAAACCTACAAAGAAATATTCATTTCCCCCCCACCTCCGCTTCAGGCAGAAAACTGCAGTCATTATTTGTTGTCATACAAGGACAAGTTAGTCAAATACTTACATCCCTAGGGTCCAGTTGGGCTGGCAGTGGAGACAGAGTCACTGAGGAGTGCTGGAGTGGTCTTTGGTGAAAGGGTGGCTGCACTTTAAATTCATGAGTGTAGAGTGCATGGGAATCCACACAACTGTGTAAAAGGCATGCTGTAGTTGTATATATATGTGCGTGTGTGTGTGTGTGTGTGTGTCACTCCACTCTTAATATCACTCCAGTCTTTCATTTCCTACACAGAAAACACTCTAGTTTAAAATCAGAGTTAAAGCAGTAGGAGTCATTCCTCCAAAAGCAAGGAAATTGAGATCATATATTACCCCTGCAAGTCAGTACCTTTTGTGACCTCACTTCCATCATTGTACCTACTTCTGTTTGAACCTTCGCTTTGCGTAAGACCTGAGGTGCAGCGCAATATTTGCTGTTCTAGACTGTTACAACTCAATGTCAATTGCTGTTATTTCAGAACTGGAAAAAGTATGACTATTTACTTTTGAGGGATTATTTACAAGTGGCACTGCATGTTATTGACACAGATTTCATAAGCTTTGCTGAAAATATATCTGAACTACCTTTTTGAGAGAAGGCGTGAATAAGTATAGAAAGCATTTACATTTTTTCAAAGGTAGAAAAGGCAGTCAAGAGAGAATCTTTATTGATTGACTAGATTTATGCTCTGCAAAGGCGGCAAATAATCTTACATAAAACTATGTAGTTAAAATCACAAATTATCTAAAATATCTGAAATCATACAATATCAGCATTGCAATATTACATATCTAAAATTGTAAATATCTAAAACCTTGGATTACAAAATTCTGGTTAAAATATCAGAAAAATATAAACATCATCAGAAAACAATCATTTGCATTTCCCCCTTAAATCTTGTACAAACATATATGCCTCTGATTGACACCTGAAAGACAAAAGTGTGGGGTCAGATCTTCGATGCAAAGGTGTTCCATCATCAGGGTGCCATAACCAAGAAAGCCTTGTCATATGTGGTAGCCCTATGTCACGCCACTTAGCAGCACCACAACCTTTATATCTAAAGGTGCCATTCTATCCACAAATCACACCACATTAATAAGCAGACTCTGTCTTACCTAGATTAAATCAATGAAACATGTCAAGATTTCTTCCCCTAAACTTGGATCAATTGTACTGGATTAAAAGAGATTGTCTAAATGCATAGAACTGTCTTGGGGTGTAAATCAGCTGTTCGTAGATGCTAACATGATACAAGGTTATATTTCATTCCAGCTCTTCCATTTTATTAGTGATGTGCTATGTAGAACGTGGCATTGCCAGTGGGTTTAAGCTGTAGTGTTCAGTTATGGTGATTGTTAAGGTACAGGAAGAGTTAATTAATATGCCCATGTTTTGAATTAGAAAGAGTGAGGTTGATCTCAATTTCCCTGCTTTCAGATGGCATTGTTTCAGCCATTACTTTGCTAAGAAATTTTTTTTACCTCTTTGGGGAATGATAACTGTCATACTGGAATGAGGATTCCAGCGTCATACTGGGGTTATGCCAGCCTCCCAAGCTTGACTCTCATCCTTGAAAAAGGCTGGCAGTTTTCCAGCATTATTACTTCTTGCTGCCACCACCCGCTGAATTATGAATCAACTGAACTGTACAGTGGGAGCCTGTTCAGTGGATTATCAATCCCTGTGTTCAAGGATCTTCCCCCCGCTCGCTTCTGAGTGAGAGAAGTCCTAGCTAGTGTGTGCCAAAGAATGGCATGAGAATGGAGAGAAACAGAGGTTTTACAGAAAGTATTTAATCAAGGCATGCAAATAAACAAGACAATATCACACTTGAGAGGATCCCCCCTCCCAGGTACGCTTAAGTTACAAGTAGTTACAAAAACAGATATAAAAGCACAGATACATTCTTAAGATCAGCCAGTCTCCAAAATAATAACCAGCCCTAACGGGGCTAACTACTTTATTCTAGTACTCCCAGATGTTCTTAGAAGAAAGAAGCCAGGAGGCAAGGCATGCCTGCCTGCCTACGACTGGCACAGATCTCATCTCTCGGATGTCTCTTTGTTCTCTCTCTGTTCTTCTCTCTGACCACGTGGCCTCCCAGAAGTTTTTTATTTCCTCCCTGGAAGCATCTCAAAGTATCTCCAAGATGCCCACCTCTTCCTTTGTGGTTGGTCAGTTCTCACCCTGTGACCTATGATGCTGACCCACCTAAAATGTAATCTAATCCCAAGACCTCATTAACCCTTGGTTTACCTGAAGAGGGAAGTATCTCCCTTTTACCTAAGTCTAGATAATGGGAAGCCCCATTATCACAATAACAACAATGACAATGATGATATTCTCAAGGACATGAAGAAAACTGGTTTTTGGAATCCAGCTTCAAGTTCTGATTAAGATCCCTCCTTTGTATGTCTACTACAAATATTCCCTCAAATTAGACACTGTTTAAGTAATCATCAGTGTTTGTCTCTTTTACATTTCAGTTCTTGTGACCTCCACTGATTAAAATATCCCATCCACAATAATTAATCAAGTGATACAACTCAGCCACATAGCTTGGAGTGCTGGTAGGGGGAGTGGGGGTGGGCAGAGGCATGGCCATACTGTGAGAGGGCATGGTTGCACCACGCGGGAGTGGCTGTGTCACACGGGGCACCCCCAAAAACTTGCTGCCTGGAGCGCACTGCCTTCATCACCCCCCTGTCCATACACCAGTGGTACAACTCCATCTCTTGTGACGTGAATTGGACACAAGCTTTTCCTTACTATATAAATCAGCTCACCTATGGGAGGATATCCCTGTTACTACCTGTTTGTAAATCAGCATTTTTATGATTTTATTTTTGAACTTGCATTGGTGATATCCCACACCCAAGCATATGCCAAATAAGGAAGCACTTGCATCTGATGAATTGGGCTGCAATTCATAAAAGCTTACACTAAACAAAACCTGTTAGTCTTTAAGATGCTACAAAACCATTGTAATACTCTAATCAGGAGGCTGAGCTTGTGGCACAGGTTCAGTTCACAGACAAGTTTCATTTTGTACAAGCAGTAGCCAAGGTTGATGATAGTCTAGCACCCATGCAGATCAACAAACAGCTTATTTTTGAAGAGCATAGGGACCATTCAGCCAAAATCAAAGCAAAGAGCAATTGGAACCTGTCTTCATGATCCTCATCCTGTATGTGATACACCCCATCAGGGGACATTTCCATGAGACTTTGCCGCTTGCTCAAGGTTCCAGATGTGTCTTTGCTCAGGTAGAATAGGAGGCTTTACCCATAGTAGTGTATACCATGCTTCCCATCTCTGTATTGAAGCCTGTTACTCAGTTTGGAAGAATAGAAACTTTGAAAGCTACAGTTTTCAAAGCCCTGAAGAAACTACCTGGGTCCTCTTGTATCAATATACAGTCCACCCTCTGCATTTGTGAGTTTCTCTTTCTCAGATTTCATTATTCACACGTTTGTAGCTGTTCCTTGACTAGCTCATCCTCCTTTACCCCATTGTTCTCTATGTCCTGCCCTGGCAACAGCACCAGCCCATCCAGCCCATCCTGTCCTGGCAACAGCCCTTTCCCATTTTGCCTGAGCCAGATTTTAATCCCCTTCCTAGCTCATTCACCTCCTCCCCCACTCCTCTTCCTCCTAATCCTCCAATCTCCTGGAGGATTGGAAGGAAAAGGAGTGAGGGCAGGAGTGGATGGGCTTAATGGGGATTAAAACTGGCTGAGGCAAAAGGAGATTAAGATGAGGATTGGGAGAAAGAGGAGTGGGGTGAAGAGGGCCATGGGATGGGAAGGGGTTTATAATCTGGATGAGGTTTGGTGGTGGCAAGGTGAGAAAAAGAGTGGTGCTTTTGACAGAAGAGGATGAGGGGAGCAGAAGGAATGTAATGAGGATCTAGCTCTTCTGGGAGGGACTTGAAAATCTATCTGAGCCATCATGGTCGCAAAGAGGGAAGCAGAGTGGGCAGAAAGGAGTCTGTAGGGGAGGGAAGGGGTTTATGACATTTGCAATTTTACCACTTTGTGTCAAGGTCAGAGACCTGGGCGGCGAGCCAGCCCAGAGAAGGGAGTGTGAGAGCCAGCAAAGTTCAGCCAGGAGGAGACAAGGAAGCACTTTACACAAGGGAGTTCATTTACCAGAGTGTCAAGCAAAAGCCGTAGTCAGAGTTCCAAAAGCCAAGGGTCAAGAGATCAATTCAAGGTAGCAGGAACCAGGTGCTGGGAGCAAGGAACAGGCAAGAGAAGGGTTTGAAAGAAGTTTGCCACAAGCAAAGGAAAGCTTCCAGGCAGGCAGTTATATAGCCCAAGACACAGGTGTGGCTAGTCACTGCTTCTTGAACTTAATCAAGGAAGCCTCCCTTTGCTCAGCTCTCTTGAGTTTCCACCTTGTTTGTGGGCTGATTGGCACAGGCTCCAAACCATCTTCAGAATTGGATCCCTGTTGCCCTAAAGGAGCAAGCAGAGGAACATCCAAGCCTGCTTGGTCCATGGCAGCCGGGGGAGCTCTTGAGCTGCAGGACTCATCTCCATCCAGGGCCACAGGGACCAACAGCTGCTGCTCGTCATCAGCAGCTCTGACAGGGGCTTCAGTTATCACACTTTGGTAAGGGTCCTGTGCCCCTGACCTCTGCAAATGTGGAAGGCCCGCTGTAGTAGCACTTATCTGTTTAATACTAGAGGGCTCAAGTCCAGGTTATCCAAACAGCCATGTTCCTCCATATGAACCTGGTGTGTTCTGAGATCCTCTGGAGAGGGTCTTCTCCCTGTCCCACCACCTTCACAAGATTATAGCAATAGCAATAGCATTTACATTTCTATACTGCTTTATAGCATCAAGCACTCTCTAAGCAGTTTACAATGTGTTAGCTAATTGCCCCAACAAACTGGGTACTCATTTTACTGATCTTCGGAAGGATGGAAGGCCGAGTCAACTTGGAGCTCTGCAGGGTTGAATTTACAACATTGTGGCTGCAATACCAGCATTTAACCACTCCACTACCAGGGCTCCTTATCTGGTGAGAACATAAGAAAGGGTCACGCTTGTGGCTGTTCCCAGGCTCTAGAAGTCCCAGGCTCTAGAAGTCCCATCTCAGAGAGCTTAGAGTGACACTTTCCCTGGTCTCCTTCTGCATTCAGGTGAAAGCTTTATTTGTTTTAGCAATCCTTTGAAGACTGATTCTTTAGTGAGACAAGCCTCCCATAGTAAGAAAGGGATCCAGATATAAAAGATGTAAAGTTTATTCTGACCACAAGGCCTGCTCTGTCATGCTTCTTAGGCAGGTAATTTCTTTTCCAGAAATAAGACTGTAGTATTGAACTAAAAGGATACTTTTGAAGGAATTTAGCACCCTGTATACGCAGCAGCCATGAAAGGAGGTGACCAGGATAGGTAGATTATACCATTTTACTTGATCTTTAGTGAAATCTATTTTGATAGTGGTATTGTGTGGGTTCTTCTTGTTTAAAAACAAGGATTTGGAGGTCAAGAGACACAGTTCCTGGTGGAAAGTAATTGGAGAACAGAAACTATGATTGTTGGCATTTGGGGCAAAATGCAAAAATGAATCAAACCTCAATTCCTCTAATTTTTATACATTTGTTTCGGTATTTTAATTCTGTGCGGGTATTTTTTTATTTGTTCTTGTTCTATTGAATGTTCCATGTCTTTGGATTTCTTCTCAAGATTGGTAGTTCTTTCTTCTATATTATCTACTCTTTTGTTTAATTTTTTCTAGTCTTTAGTTATGGATTCCAGTTTAGATCCAAAGCTTTCAACCTCTTTTTTAACTTCTTTAAATTCAGTTGATAGCTCTTTCATTTCTGATCTCATTTTCAAGCCAATTTTTCTCATTTTCTCTATTAGAGTCATACTAAAGTCTGTTATTTTTTACTGTTCTGAAGATTTTAAAGATCCTGATAGTTTTGGAGGCTCTGATGATTTAAGAGGTTCTAAGGAGCCTCTCCTGTGAGATTGGAATTGAAGTTGTGATTGCCCCAGAACCTTCCTAGTTCTTCCAGACATGGTGAAAGTTAAAGAAGTGGCTTTTCTTTTGAAGTCACAGTGTTATAGTATATCAAATAATCAGGTAAACAATATGAATAATAATGTATATAGTATGAAGTAAGTGTAAAAGTACTTAATCTCTTCAAATACTCAATGTTGAATTAGCTTAAGGAATACTTAGCTCAATAACTTCCAATATATATACTTTTACTAAGATTTTAGAAAAATGTATGTGAGAGAAAATCTTAATAGTTCAAATCATATAGTAACAGTATAGATTCAATGTATAAATTTAATGTAAATCATTGTCTTTCACTTACACAATTCATACATTATTCAATTAATTTGTAGAATAAATTGATAAGTACTATGCAGATATCAGTCTATGCAGATATCAGTCAATCAATTAAGGCAATCAGATAATCAATTGAAGCAAAAATTAATAACAGTAATCAGTTGATAATCTATCATCAATAATCAATTACTAGATAGTAAATAGTCAGTTTAAACAATCAAGTTCTTAATTCCTAACACCTTTACAAACAATATATAATATTGAATTATTCTTAAATTGTATACTTTCAGTTCTTATTAGCCTTTACTCAAGCTTTCAACAATTCAGCACTTATTGCCTTTATCTACAATATAAAAGCTAAATTATATACATGTTTAATACCAGCCTTGGCAGAATTCATTGAATGGCCAACGAATAAATTGATTTGGAAATTGATAAGATTTTCAGAGTCAACTCTCTGATCATTAAGAAAAGAAATGTGCCATGCGATACAGTTGTTTACTTCGTTAGGGACCAAGTAAAGGACTTATTCATACAGCAGAGCTACATTAATACTCTTAAAGTAGAAAGAAAAGAGGCTAAGATTTCTAAAGATGTTCCCTCACAGATATTAAAGAAGAAAAAAGATTATGGGTTCTTAACCCATCTTCTACAAAAAAAAGGGGTGCCATATAGTTGGGGAAGATATGAAGGAATAATTGTTATATTTCATCATAAACAATATGTGTTAAAACCTGTAATGAAAGCTAAAGACTTTCTCAAGAGACACAAAGAAGAACTAAGTAACACTGAAGAGACTAAGTTAACTTCTAGAATAATCTCCCAAGAACTAGAAACAATGGCCCCCTGTGGACACAACACAGAATTTCGAATGACAGAAGCAGGGAAAGAGAGACAAGGACTTCTGCAAGAGGAAAGTATCGACCAGGACAATAACCTTGAACAGGAAGAAGAAGAAGAAGAGAAACTAAATTGGATCTAGAACAAGAACAAGAATCACAAGAGACTGAAGACTACTAGACAAAATATATATACAAGATGGGATTGAAAATTATCTCTTCGAATGTTAAAGGGATAAACTCACTAGTAAAAAGAAAAAGAGTCTTCCACAACCTCCACAAATATAAACCAGACATTTCTTGTATACAAAAGACATGAATAAGAACTAAAGATCTTAAAGATATACTGTGATAATGGGGCTTCCCATTATCTAAGCTTAGCTAAAAGGGGGATACTTCCCTCTTCAGGTAAACCAAGGGTTAATGAGGTGTTGGGATTAGATTACATTTAGTGTGGGTCAGCATCATAAGTCAGAGGGTAAGAACTGACCAACCACAAGGGGAGAGGTGGGCATGTTGGAGATGCTTCGAGATGCTTCTTGGGAGAAGTTATAAAACTTCTGAGGAAAGCCATGTGGCCGAGAGAGAAGAACAAAGAGAGAGAACAAAGAGACAACAAAGGAACATCCTAGAGATGGGCTCTGTGCCAGTAGTAGGCCTGGCCTCGCCTCCTGGCCACATTCCTCTTTTAGACCATCTAAGACTGTGAACCTAATTTTAAGTAACTAGGAATAAGATAATTAGTCGTGTTAGGGCTGTTTATTATTTTTGGAGTTGGCCGATCTAAAGAATGTATCTGTTTTTGTAACTACTTGTAACTAAGCGTGCCTGGGAGTGGGGAGCCTCTCATGTGTGTTATTGTCTTGTTTATTTGCATGCCTTGAATAAATCCTTTTCTGTAAAACCTCTGTTTCCTCTCCATTCCCACGCCATCCTTCGGCACATGCTAGATAGGACTTCTCTCACTCAGAAGGGGGGAGGTGAGAGGGAAGGAAAGGTCCTTAAACACAGGGATTGGCAATTCACTGAACAGCGTCCCACTGTACTGTTCAGTCAATCCAGAATTCAGTGGGTGGTGGCAGCAAGAATTAATTAATAATGCTGGAGGAATTACCAGCCTTTTTCAAGGATGAGAGTCAACCTTGGGAGGCTGGCATGAACTCCAGTATGACATATACAGAAAGCTAGATTAGGACAAGATTTCTCATCATTTACTGACAAGAAGAAAAAAGGCATTACACTATATGTCCAGAAAATCTATAACCCAAAAGAAATATTCAAATATTCAAAAGGCCAATTTTTGTCCATGGAGATTGAGTTTCAACAATCTAAAATATTGGTGATTGATATGTATGGCCCTTTGGAAAACATGAGCAATTTCTATGAAAAGCTACAACTTAAGATTCTGGGCTATGACTACAAACAACTAATTTTGATGGGAGACTGGAATGGGGTAATAAGCCCTGACATTGATCAGAAGAGAAAGAAACTAAAAGAAATCGGGGGAAATTACGCAGGTCCTTTCTCGAGATGATAGATAACTTACCAATTGATGATACTTGGAGATATATATTATTATATATGGGAATGAGAAAGAATTCACTTTTTATTTGGATGTTCATTGCTCATGGGCCCACACAGACATATTTCTTACAGCTAAGATTCTGCATAAATATATAAAGAAAATGGAAGTACTTCTGAAGTCAATTTCAAATCATAATGCTATTCTATTAACATTGGAAACAAGAAAAACAGAATATACTTGAAAATTAAAAGACTACCATCTAACCAATGAAAAAATAATCTCCAAGGCTAAACAAGAACTTCAAAATTTACCACTAACATGAGAGAAGAGACTTCAAAGCATATTGTTTGGGATATGGCCAAAGCAGTAATGAGAGGTTTTTTTATTCAACAAGAGATCCAATTTAAAAGACAAGGAAAAGACAAAGAGAAGGAAATTTTAGTGGACAAAAGAAAAAAGAAGAAAAAGAAGAAAAACTTCAGTTGGATCCAAAAAATACTAAAATTCTCACAGAAATTAAAAGTACTACAAAAACAACTAGGCATGCAAACAATATATGAAATGGAGAGATAGCTTAAATTCCTGAAGCAAAGAAACTTCAAGGATGCCAATAAACCTTGTAAATGGCTCTCTCAAAGACTGAAAAAGAGAGAAGCAACTGATCTCTGGAATTAAAAATGGGGAAACCATCCATCGACAGCAAAATAAGATCAAAGAAATATTCACCCAATATTACACAAAATTATTTAAAGAGACACCAGTGACAGACAATCAGATTCATGATTACCTGGACAAAGTAAATCAACAAAAATTGATGGAACAACAAAAGACCAATTTAAAACCAATCACAAAGATGGAGATGTCCAATGCAATAAAGAAACTGAAAGATGGGAAAGCCCTGGGTCCAGATGGCTTTACACCTTCCTTTTATAAAATCTTCACAGAGCAATTGATTACGCTGCTGCAAAAAATAATCAATGAAATAACGTACAAGAATTTGCCCCACTCCTGCAGTCAAGCAAATATTACTTAATTTCAAAAGAAGGTAAAGATATAGACTTGAACCGAAGAATTTTAGACTGATTTCACTACTCAATGTAGATTATAAAATATTCACAACTATTTTAGTGGGGAGATTAAAAAAAAATGTTACAATCCTAGATTCATGAAGACCAGAATAGCTTTCTACCCAAAAGACATATGAAAAACATTATTGAACATTTCCATATACATAATGAGAAGAAACTTATAACGGCTTTTCTAGACATGGAGAAAGCCTTCAATGACATAAACTGGTCATATATGTTTAAAGTCTTCAAGAAGGTAGAATTGAGTGAAAATTTTATAAGATGGATCAAAGCTATTTATTCAAGACAAGAGGCACAAATACTTGTCAACAGGGAGAAAACAAAAACTATAATTATAAATAAAGGAACTAGACAAGATTGTCCGCTCTCCCCACTACTGTTTTTAATAGTAATAGAAACTTCATTAATAAAAATCCAGGAAGATCAACATATTATTGAGTTAAGATAAAGACGGAAACCTATAAAACACTGGCCTTTGCTGATGATATTGTCATTATATTAGAAAACCCAAGGCCTAGTGCCAATAGATTACTCAAAATGTTGAAAGAATTTGGAGATGCTTCAGGTTTTAAAGTTAACAAGGAAAAAAAAACAACTTTTAACAAAAAAATCTTACAGGACCAGAGGAGAGAGAGATTGGAATAATTACTAACTCCACCTTAAGAAAAAAAAGTCAAGTATCTAGGTATTCATATCACAAAGAACAACACAGACATTTTCAAAAACAACTATAAAATAGTATGGAGAGAAGTATCAAAGGAACTACAAAAGTGGGACAAACATGATCTTTCACTACTGGGTAGAATAGCGCCAAAAAGGTGAACATTTTGCCTAAAATGAATTTTTTATTTCAGAATTTACTGACCATTGTAAATGATGAACCATTTTGAGAATGGGATAAAGAATTGAGAAGATTTATCTGGAAAGGGAAAAAGTCGAGAATAAAACTCCAATCACTAAAAGATGCTAAAGAGAGAGGAGGGATGACTCTCCCAGATTTAAAGTTATGCTACCATGCAAATTGCCTAAATTGGCTTGTAGAATAGATCTCTTTGAAAAAGAAAAGACTATTGCAGGCCAAAGAATCAAACCTCCTCTTTGGCTGGCATGCCTATATTATATACAACAAAGCTAAGATCAACAAGGATTTCTCAAATCACTTTATTAGAAAATCTCTATTAAGAGTCTGGATAAAATATAAACCACTACTTTATCCAAAAATTCCATTATGCACATCAGTTCACGAAGCTTTTTATCGACAAGAAATGCCAAGTTGGAACAGATGGATAACTTATCAAGATCTCCTAAAGATAAAAGATGAGTCAGTTGAACCTAAATCTAAAGAAGAACTATCTGAAGAAGGATATAATACACGCTGGTTTCTTCATAGACAATTATTAGAAAAATTCAAGATGGATAAAAAACTCCACAGCATTGAATATAAATCTTTCGGAATTTGATAAAATCTTACCCAACAATGTTTATAATAAAACAGGGAAAATTTAGAAACTGTTATTAAGGCTTAACCAAGAAAAAGATTTAGTAAAGGACAATATGATCAGATGGACGAAAGACTCGGGGTCTTCAGTAGATCTGGATCAATGGGAAAACTCTAGGAATAATATCTTGAACGTTGTGAAGCCAGCCAAGTTAAGAGAAAACTATTATAAACTACTATATAGATGGCGCTTATCTCCGCTGCAGATTGCAAAAAATGACAAATAATAATAAATATCCTATCTGTTTGGAAATGTAATGAAACAGGAACCTTATATCACTCATGGTGGAGATGCCCCTTGATAAAAAGATTTTGGAAACACATTCATAATAAGATAACAGAAGTTTTAAAAGTGCAATTTCCATTATATGCAAAGATCTATTTGTTGAATATGATAGATAGCTCTCCTCAATTAAAACTATTAAAGAAAGCCAAAACAAAAAACAAAAAACCCAGGCACTACTATATATAACTACAGCTAGAATTATGTTGGCACAGAGATGGAAGAATCCAGTGGTACCATCAATTGAGGGCTGGTTGATGAAACCTCTATGAAATCGCAGAACTGGACAGATTGACAGAAATATTATCCCACAATTCAGTTAACAAAAGTCACGATACATGGAATTTTATTTCCCCCTTGTGGAAGGCCACTTGGGGTAAATTAGCAATAACCAGCATGTCTGTCTAAACTCTTAATATGCTTGAATTTTTATTGACTTTATGTGAGACTGGCAAAATAACCTAGAAGAATAGATCTAAATTAATACACTTGGAGTAGAGAAAGATAAATATCTACTATACATGGTTCACAACTCTCATAAACAGAATGAACATATATTTTGTTTTGGACAGTAGGATTCTAGTTACATAATTATAAGTATGTATGGTATGCATGTTTATATATTTATATTTATCGATATATTTTGAATGATATTGGAGAGTTTGTAAAAAATACTGTATCTCCCTTATTCTTAGAAATGGAAGTTAAACTGGATAAAGTATCTTAAATCACAATTAACAACCATGTTAAACCTAAAATACATACGACTAGAAATAAGTTGTAATTCTATTGATAGACTAATAAAGAAACTAAAAACTTTGTAATCTTGTAAATAAGATACTATTTAAGGATGCTTGACTTACTGATCCGAGCTTTCAAATTTATTATTTAATATTTGAAGAGTGCTTCAAAATTTTGTTTAGATGAGTGATTTGTGGTTGATTTTGAAGAACAGTATTTGAATTATTCTGTTTGTATTTCATTTGTGTATGTCTAATAAATATATTTTAAAAAGAAAGAAAGAAAATATCTGCTGTTTGCAGAACAACCTCATTTGGCACTGCAGGCATTCCCTCTCCAGCATGTTTTTTCTGCAGGTAGTGGCAGTAATGTAGGGGCAGGAAGTCACTTCTGATCTAAGTAGGAACCAAGAGCCAGTTGCACTGTAATGTTAATTCATCCATTCCATTTACCCATGCTGTTTCATAGCAGCTTTAGTTGTTATTGTCTTGTTGTTGTGTGCCTTCAAGTTATTTCTAACTTATGGCAACCCTAAGGCCAACCTATCATGGGGTTTTCTTGGCAAGATTTGTTCAGAAGAGGTTTGCCTTTTCTGTCCTCTGAGGCTGAGAGAGTATGGCTTGCCCAAGGTCAGCCAGTGGGTTTCCACAGCTGAGCAGGGATTTGGAGTCTGTTTGCCAGAGTCCTGGTCCAATGCTCAAACCACTACATCATGCCAGCTCTTTTATTTTATTTATTTATAGCTGGGCATAGCTATATTTACTTTATTTATAGCATGGCACTACCCTTCTACAGTGTGGGGATTGCATGCTCCTGTGAGGCAGAAGGCTATGCTGATGTGATGCACCAGCAGTGCTGCTGGTTGGGTGTCAGGCAGGCTTTTGCTAAAGAGCCAGGCTAAATGTGCC
This sequence comes from Iguana delicatissima, assembly GCA_948472985.1. Lineage (NCBI taxonomy): Eukaryota > Metazoa > Chordata > Lepidosauria > Squamata > Iguanidae > Iguana > Iguana delicatissima. The sequence continues at coordinate 475,568 of CAOKZL010000569.1, read as the reverse complement.
TAACAGCTATGGGTCAGCAGCAGCAGTGGGGTGACACTGCTGGCAGATCTCACAGAAATGGCAGAAGTAGCAACATAGCTGTTAGTACCTTGCAGAATGAGGAATGGTAAACCCTTTTTGAATATCTTTTACCATAAAGACTCATGAGATAGTCCAAATGAAACAAGAGATAGAAGCAGAAGATGATGCTTTCAGTTCAGGCATTCAACAGAAGAGATCAAGTATGAGTAGGGTTGTCACTCATGAGGCAACTGGAGTCAAGCTGAAAGGACATTCGGCTGTTCATGTGCTCAGGTGAAAAGCAAGTCTGAAGCTGCACAACACATATTATAGAAACATTGAATGTGAGAAGCATGATTCAGGGGAAGCTAGGCATTGTAAACTGGGACAAAGACAGCTACCATAAAAATCAATGCAGAGAAATAGAAAACAACAACAACAACAACAAGAGACATCTTCCACAAGATCTGAGAAATGAAAGGTCAATTTAAACCTAGGGATTTAATGCTCTACAAACAGCAGGGGGATGTATTACATGACCAAGTACGAATAAAAAGACAATGGAAACAATACACTGATGAACTATATAAATGAGAGGATGAAAGGAAGATAGGTTAATTCAAGGAAGAACCATATGAAGATGAATCAAAGCACTTGGGAGAAATAAATCACCAGGAACAGATGGCATACCTGCAGAGTTATTTCAAGCAACAGAGAGAGGATCCACTCAAATTTTTACTAAAATCTGTCAAAAAAAATATGGAAGACAAGCAATAGTCCACAGATTAGAAACACTCACTATATATTCCAGTCCCCAAGAAAGGGGACACTAGGGATTGCAGTACCCCCTGGACCACTACACTAATCTCCCATGCAAACAAAGTGATGCTCAATATTCTACAACAAAGATTTATCATACATGGAGCAAGAAAGGCCAGATGTCCAAACTGGGTTCAGGAAAGAAAGAGACACTAGGGATTATATTGTAAACATTTATTGGATAATGTAGTGCACCAAAGAATTTCAGAAGAAAATCAGTCTATGCTTTATAAATTATAGCAAGGCCTTTGATTGTGTACATCATAAAAAGCTATGGACTGATTTTGAAGAAATGGGTGTGCTACAACATTTGATTATCCTGATGTACTCAGGATATGTACTCAGGGCAAGAGGTTACTATCAGGACAGAATATGGACAAAGGAAATGGTTTCAAGTTGACAAGGAGGTCAGGCAGGGCTGCATTTTATCATCCTATCTTTTTAACCTATATGCTGAATTTATCATATGCAAAACAGGATTAGTCTCAGAAGAAGGAGGCGTGAAAGGTGGAGGAAAGAACATCAATAATTTAAAATATGCAGATGACACCATACTGCTAGCAGAAAATAGCAAAGACTTGGAACAATTACTGAAGAACATCAAGGAAGAAAGTGCAAAGTCAGGTTTACAGGTGAATATTAAGAAATAAAATAATGACAACAGATGATTTACCTAAGTTTAAAGTAGATGATGAAGAAATTTAAATAGTTCAAGATTCTCCATACCTTGGCTCAGTCATTAATAAGAATTGGACTGCAGTTAAGAAATCAGAAGGAATTTGGAAGGGCAGCTGTGAAGAAAGTAGACTAGATTCTGAAATGTAAAGATATATAATTGTATGCTAAAGTTAGGATTGTCTATCCTGTCATATTTCCAATTTCTATGTATGGTTTTGAAAGCTGGACAGTGAAGAAAGCTGATAGAAAATCAAGTCCTTTGAAATGTGGTGCTGGAGAAGAGTTCTGTGGATTCTGTGAATTGCTAAAAAAACAAAGAAGTCCTAGAGCATATGTGAGTCAATATGGCAGAACTTTCCAAACTTTTCATATTACTGACACAGTTTTTAGACATGCATCATTTCATTTCACAGTAATTCAGTTTTACTAGCAAACCAGAGGTTAAACTAACCTCTTATAAGACATACAGACACATACATAAATAGTAATAACAAAATGTATGGGGACACAACATATCTCACGAAAACCTTTCATATACTTTTAAAAATATATGATCTGTAAATAATAACATATATTTCCAAGATTGTAGGTGACACCCCTCCACACTTCAGGTGATACACTAACATGTTGCGGCACACCATTTGGAAAGCCCTGCAATATGGTGTCATGGTTTAAGCATTGGACTACAATCTTGGAGATTAGGGTTCAAGTCCCTGCTCAGCCATGGAAATCCACTGGCTCACCTTGGGTGCATCATACACTCTCAGTCCCAAAAACCCAGTGATAGGTTTGTCTTAGAGTCACCATGTGTTGGAAATGAATTGAAGGCAACAACAAGAGCAAATGAAGCCTCAACTCTCCCTTGAAGCCATGACTGGACAGACTGTTCTGCTTAGGACGTATCTTGAGAAGACATGACTTACTGAAAAGAACAACCATGCTTGGTAAGATAGAAGGCAGTAGGAAGAGGGGAAGACTGCATTACTGATAGATGGACTTAATCAAGGAGGCTACAACCCTGAGTCTGTGGGACATGAGTAGGACTATTGCTGACGGGGTGAATGGGAGACCTCTCATTCATAGGGAATCCATAAGTAGAAATCAACTTCACAGCACTTAACAACAACAAGGTTAAATGAGGTATTGGGTGTAAGGAATAAACTATTTAAGCTATTTGATAACTATTCCAATGAAGATTTAAAACTTCAGCCTTCTCTGGATAGACATGAAATTTAAAACTGATAGGCAGGCAGAAAATTTTGTAATACAGATGACACACAGGAGGGAAGCAAATTTTACAGTGTTTCATTTGGCAATATTAATCCAGATGACATAAGAAGGGTGAATCATCGTTCAACATTGTCTGAGGATTAATTTGTTATCATTCTGTATATTGAAGGGAAAAATGAAAAGAAACAGAACGTTTAAATAAGAGGTAACCTGACAACTTGCATAGAATGAATTACCATCCTTTCTGAAAGTGACACACCTGCAGTAAATCTTTAAAGCCTTGCTTGTTAATAAAGTGGCTTGGGTTGAGATGCTACCATGCTAAAGTCAGAGGGCGTGCCTTTTTCGTGGCTGCTCCCCAGCTGTTCTCTCGCAAGAGGCTTGGTTGGCCTACTTGTCTACTGTGTTTTCAGCATCAAGCAAAGACTTTTAGGTAGGTTTTTGATTCTTAAATTCATGCACCAGAACATTTTTTAATAGAGTATACTGTGTTTTCATTTATTGTTCTGTTTTAAACATGTGTTTTAAACTTTGTGATTTCAATAGGATTGTTTCTATTATTTAACTGTTTAAACATTTGTAAAATAAGGCTTCAGCTGTACTTTGTTTTGATTGTTGTAAGCTGTAAGCTCATTGGTATAGTTATTTGCGCATTGGACTATGACTCTGGGAGACCAGAGTTCAAATCCCTGATTGGCCTTGGAAACCCACTGAATGACCTTTGGCAAGTCATATTCTCTCAGCTTCAGAGTGAGACAAAGGCAAATCTCTTATGAATAAATCTTGTAAAAAGAAAAACTATCATGGGGTCACCATAAATGGGAAATGATTTAAAGGCACACAACAACAAGCTGCATTTGGTTCCATGCTGGGAGAAACATAGGATGTACATTAAATGGATAAAATCAATACCTATGCAATAGATCTAAAGTGGTTTAATAGTTGTTGCCTGTGTTATCCCTCTAAGGGCAACATCCATGTATGCAGACATTTTCATGCAAAAACATCAACCACAGCCTGAGGAAAGGATATGACAGATGGTAAATATGGGGGATGGGGGTTGTGTTTTTTAAAAATTCCTGCATTCCCCATGCTATTAAGAATACATTTCAAAGAGCCCACCATAGCACTACCTTTCTGTGGCAGTAGAAGTGCCTGCTCCAGTGAAACAAGAGGCTATGCTGACAGTAGCAGTGCTGTCTGCCATGGTGTCCTGTGATAGACAGGCTTTTGCTGCAGGTCCTGGCTAAATGTGCCAGGCGGCTACTGGGCAGCAGCAGTCAGAGCAGGGTAACACTGGCGGAGGATCTCTTACCATAGCTGACACTTGTTAGTACTTTGCAGAAGGAGGTACAGTAAACTTCTTTTGAATGGCTTTTTTAATGAAAACCCTATGATGAGACAATCCAAAATGAAACAAGAGATAGCACCAGAAGATGAAACTCCGAGGTCAGTAGGTACTCAACAGGTTACTGGGGTATAGTAGAGTACAAGTGTCACTATGGATCATGATGCAACTGGACTCAAACTGAAAGGACATTCAGATGTTGACATGCTCAGATGTGAAAGAAAAGTCTGAAGCTGCACAACACATATTATAGGAACATGGAATGTGAGAAGCATGAATCAGGGGAAGCTATATCCTTATTAAACAAGAAATGGAACATGCAAATATTGCGGTACTTGGAGTAAGCAAGCTAAAGTGGACATGAAAAGGACATTTCAAGTCAGATAGTTACACAGTGTTTTACTCGGAATAAAAATCTAAGAAAAAAATTGGGTGCCATGAATAGTGAGAACAGATGGAACAAAAGCAGTCAAAGGATATAATGCAAAGTCTGACTAAATAGTATCAATAAGACTTGAGGGAAAAGCTATCAGTTGAACCTTAGTCCAAGTTTATGCACCAACCACAGAGGCAGAAGAGGAATAGATTGAAAGATTCTGTACTGGGGTCTAGGAGGAAATATATCACACACCGAAACAGGAGATGCTGGTAATCATATGGGATTGTAACATGAAAGTAGAAAACAGCAGAACCAAAGATGGTAAGAAAATGTTACATAACATCAAAAAAATGAAGCAGGAAAGCAACTGATCAAATTCTGTGAAGTCAACAGTTTATTCTGTGAAGTCAACAGTTTGTTCATCACAAACACATTCTTTACACAACCAAAGAGGTGACTGTATAAAGTCACATCGGAATATACATCCATAGATGTATGCATCCATATAAATCAGATAGGCTACATAACTGGAAGCAGAATATGAAGAAGCTCTGCAAAAACCAGACCGGGAGCAGATTTTGGCACACACCATATACCGCTGATATAAAAGTTAGAGTGAAGCTAAAGAAGAACACTGAGTCAATCATCATGCCAAAATACAACCTGAAGAGTGTCACTGTATAATTTAAAGAGTATGTAAAAAAAAACAAAAAAAAACAATTTGCACTATTAAACCCAATTGACTGGGAGCCAGAAGAACTGTGGACTGAAGCCAAGGAACTTGTCATGGAGGAAACCAAAAAGACACTAACTGTAGCCAAAAGAAAGAGAAGCCTCACTGGATGACAGATAAAACAGTTAAACAGTTAAACAGTCTTTAAACAGTTAAGGACAGATGAAAAGCAAAAGTAACAGGTGACAAACAGGATCAGAACCCTGAATGCAACTACTCAACAACTTCTGTGTAGGGACAAAGAGAACTACTATAAAAATCAATGCAGTGAAACAGAAGACAACAAAACAAAGGTGGAACAAAAGACATTTTTCACAAGATCCAAGAAATAAAAAAAGGAAATATATCATCTAAGTGGAGAATCAGGGTTCAAAGTGAATCTGGAGAGTCATGCATATGCCTAAATACGCAGTGCCATATGGAGAGAGTGCTTTCATTTATTTAGGTATTTCTATTCTACCTTTTAGCAAAAAGATCTCAGGGCAGCTTACAAGTAAAATTAAATCAATTGGGTTAAAACAGTTTAAAACAATAAAAAGATTTTAAATAAGTAAAATCATATTAAATATAATTTGAGTTAAAGCAGATTTAAAAGATTAAAACAGTTTAAAATTGTGCACGTTAATTTTTGGGGGAAAAAAAACAGTGAGGCCAAAGGCTTTGATGAACAGCCAGGTTTTTCTTTGGTGTCAAGATGAAGTCAGTGCTGGTGACAACTAGACCAGCAAGGAGAGGGCATTCCACAATTGGGAGTCTCATGACTGGGAAGGTGCTCTTCCACAATATATTGACTTCATTGACAGGACACAAAGGAGGCCCCGCTGAGCAGACCTCAGCCCTTCAGCTGGCACAAATAGGGAGAGGCATTCCCTCAATCATCAAGGTCCCAAGCTGTTTAGGGCTTTAAATTTCACCACAAGCATCTTGAGTTCAGACTGGAAACATATTGCCAGCCAGTGCAATTCTTTCAAGACAGGCATTATATGTTGTGTATATGGCATTTCACTCCGCAGTTGAGCTGCTGCATTTTGCATTAGCTGGAGCTTCTGAGTCTTCTTGAAGGCAGTCCCACATAAAGAGTATTACAGTAGTCTAATCTAGATCTATGTGCTTCTAGAAGGATTTCTTTCTGTTTCTCATTTATATGTTGGATGCTGAAGGTTCAAAACACAATAGTCCAGAGAAACACTTCTGTTGATGCAGTACCTAGGATTTCTTCCTCTCCCCACCACACCCTCACCCCATCTGTTTAATTTCTAAATAAGGGACACATTGCCTGCATAGCTTGATTTGATTTGTTTAGAATTCATAGTTGCTCTGTTGCATCTTGAGTAGAATTATGAGATTCATTTTAAGAAGATGCAAAGCATACTCATCATGTTGAAGGAGATCAGCTTAAGTATTTTCTATATCATGAGTAATGTTTACTAGAGGAAATCATATTAGCATAATACAAGCCATCTGCTTTTTCTCTGCATGCAATCAAGTAAGTGGTTTACATCAAGAGATCAAATTGAATCAATTGTACTTCTTGTACATTTTTAATACATAAGAAACCCCATTTTCTTTTACTAGAAATAAAAATCTGTGGCTAGTGCTTTAATTGTGAAGTTACCCACTTGGGGATTACAGTGAAGTCAGCAGAAGATAAGGATCTCATTCTGATTCTATAGGCAAAGAGTAGAGAGAGCTGAAGAATACCTCACAGAGCAAAAGTTGTATGTTTTTCTCTAGTGAGGGAGTGGACATCAGACTGCATCCTGAAGACAAAGACATGCACACGCACCTCTATGCTTTGCAGAGAAACTATAGCAGAATTGAGGAACATATGGTCCTTCAGAATTTTTATTACAACTCCCATGGTCCCTATTTATTAGTGATTCTGCCTGATAGGATTTGTTGTCCAAGAGCATAGCCCATTTTGTTTTAAATCAGTGATTTCCAGCCTGGAATACCCTAGGGGTACAAATTAGGACATTTAGGGCTATGCAGAAAAAAACTGAATAATGGTGGGACAGAAATAAAGTATAAACCATTCTCAGAGGACATCAGAATTCAGTGCAGTTCTTGAGTGCCCACAGTGTTGGTGTTCGTGTCTCCAAATTCTAAGAGACCGGGGGAAATTGTAAAAAGTAGAGTGACACACAAGCCGCGATTGGCCCCCAGACCTTTTTTTTTTTTAATCTTTCTCTTAAACAGCCTTGTATTCAAATTGCTGTGACTCCATTCCCTCCTCCCACCCCCCATGGCTTTTTGAGCCTTGCATGCACATGCTCTTCTCTTCCTTTTCTTTGTGTTCCGCTCCACAAGAGGAGAGTACACCTGGTGAAGACATCCAGATCCACCCTGAATCCATCCAAGGGAAGGAGGCACACCACCAATCACCCCTCCCCATGCCTTCAGCTGATAGCAAACCAGATCCTCAGACCATGGAGAACATTTAGATGGGTAACAGGGCAAGATGGGATAGAAAGGCCTTTCCTTCCATGGGTGTGGGGAAGTCACCTCAGAGCTCACAGAAGCTCTCTGATGAGGCTTTTTTTTTTCCTCTCAGAGAAAGGACATGGCAATGTGGGGGGGCTACCATTTGTGGAAATAGACTGTCAAAGAGTACACAAGTGAAAGAAGGTGAGGAAACACTGTTTTAAATGAACAATATTCTATAAATAATCATACTTTGGAAAAATATGTTGCACTTATCATAATAATGCAGAATTAATGTTATTGCTGCAGCTAGATTTTATGAATTCAATGAGTTTACTCTTCTTTGAACTAAAAATTGGATTTAGGTTGAAAAGCCCAGAAGTATTCAGAGATTTAGGTAATATGGAGGAGCTGCGTTTAAAGTCTATAATGCAGCTCCTCCATATTACCTAAGTCTCTGAATACGTCTGGGCTTTTCAACCTAAATCCAATTTTTAGTTCAAAGAAGAGTGAACTCATTGAATCAATGGGGCTTACATAAGTATTGATTTATCTAGTTCCCATTGACTTAATGGATCTAGTCAATTGAATAAACAATTATATGCAAGCTTTCAGTTCGTTTACCCACATACATATAAGTTTAATATTTCTTGTTAACAAATAATATTGTATATGTGGGTATAAATAAGACTGAAACACTTTAGACAATTGTAGCTGGCATGACAGCAGGCCTTGGTCTTCCCGTCTTCAAATTGTAATCTAAGCAGTTTTGAATTCCTGCCTAGCTTGAGGCACAGAAGGGTAAATGCACACTGGTGCTCTTGTATCATAGTTCTGGAGCTATCAAATATTTCAATGAATAACAGGCATAAATATTATTTAAAATTAAATTTAAAAATTTAAAAAAAGTTCCTTGCAGTATACCCCATGAGTTCCTGGAACACTAGTAACACTGCTAAGGCTCTGTGATTGAAACTGCAAGTGATGCCAACAAGAATGAGTTGTCTGTCTTTTCTTCTCTAGGGCATACAAGATGGCTTGGAATATATTTTGTTCCCTACCCCCATCTAACAGATGTATTTCCTGTGCTAATACACTGTAGGTGCTGTATAAACTATTCATAGTTGTAAACAGTTCGCTCAGATCTTTCTTGCAAGTAACTGTGTTGTTTGTTGCTTTGTGGTTGGCTTTATGGGCTTTTTTTTTAAAAAAAAGAAGACCTCACTGGACATAAGTGGTCACTCTGGAACATTTTTGGTGGAGAAGATCTGTTTCAAGCCCAGAGAAATACATTTTTCCAAACCAGATGGGAGCTCTATTTAAAAAAAAAGAAGAATTTGACATTTCTCACTATGCTCAGAATTCTGTGAATGCCAATATGTCCCATAGGGTGCCCCAAATGGGTGAAAATTGTTATTGAGTTTCTGAAAGAAGTAATCAAATATAACTCCCTAACCACTTTTTAGCCATTAAACATGAAGCCTATGTTGATATTCTCACAAAGAGGCAAATATGTAAATTGTTGATAACAGTGGTCATGTTTTGGTGTCGTGCAACATTTTGTGGTCTTCACCACCACCCCTAAGAAAGTGACAATACGGTGGTTCTAACTGTCCGGAACATTCACTCTAGGCCAGCATGTACCTCCTCTGAAGTCTCAAACTAGCTCAGCTTTACTCTTGGAAATCTGTCTTTTTTGGGGGGAAAAATGCTGACATTTATTGTGCAGAATAACAGGCTCAAATAGTTATAAGCCCTACTGTATGCATAAGATTTAAAGAAATATAAACTGATAGAAAGCTTTTAAGAACATTTCATTGTGAGATGCAACATGCCAAATTATTCACTAATGCAAAAATATTCACTTTTTAAATTTACTAGTTGATGCTCCCTAACCAAGGACTAGAACATTAAAGACAGCATTTTATGGGGGAAACAGGGAACTCAAAGTGTAGAGACTCTGGAAAAAGCAGTCATGACAGCTAAGGCAGTAAGGGAGTAAGAGGGAGATATGTAGGCAGGTCAGAAGACAAACCAACAAAAGGAGAAGGAAAAATGATGGCTGGTCACATCTTGCTTCCTAGAGGATGGTCTGTTTAAAGGCATCTTCTGCTTGAAAGGCTTTCCATACCAAGTCACATGTGAAAGAGAAAGGAACATAAGTACATTTACCAGCAGCCTTGAAACTGGAGTTTGCACCTGTATAGCAGGCTAATCAAGTAAATGAGTTACACTTGCATTAACTTCCTCACTGTCAGGAACATTATATTTCTATTCAAAATATAGCAATTATTTCTAGATTTCTACACAGACAGCCGTCCCAGCAGATTGTTCTCAGAATCTGGCCTTCAGTGATATATGACCTTTAAACATAAATGTTCCTTGAGTAGGCATAACAAAATATAATAATAAAAAAATCATAATCTACATTAATACCTTCTTGAGAGTGCTCAGATGTAGTGTCCATTTTCTGATAGTGATTTCATATTTCAGGAGTAGAAAGCCATTACTTTCAAGGAAAAACACCTTGAAAGAACTTCCTGTGTGAAAGAACTTCCATGAATGAATAGATGAATGCAAGAATACATACAAAATTGTTGCCTTGGATACCTTCATCTGCCTGTTTGCTGCAACACACACCAGTTTGCAAGCTCAGAAGATGAATTTGCAGAATCTGGCCAGTTGAAACATGTCTGAGAAATGTGTTTCAGCTTTGGGATTTGCTCTGTGTTTATTATCCATTTAACAACATAGTTGAAAGTTTTTCATGTTAATGGACACACCTATTACAGAGATAGTTATCTTTCTTCTTCCAGAACAAGTATCTATTTAATGGTTAGTATTAAGATGGCTTACAACAAAAGTATAAAATCCAAATGAAAAATAAACTCACCAAAATTTAAGCAATAATAAAAGCACAACAATAAAAACGGAAATAGGAAAACTAGAAACTAAAGGACACCATAATAACTGAAGAAGTAGTAACATGCTATTCTTTTCCTTGGACAAACTGGTGCAAATCCAGGTGCTTGGATTTGAAGAGATATGAAGATGACTGCTACCAGTCTAGTAAAGTGTTATAAAGTAAAATTCATAAGGGAAGACCTTTGGGCTTGGATTAAGTTAGTGAGGGGTAGCAAAGCAAGAACTGAAAATAACAATGGCTGCAGAAGTTGATGTTGGCATTTCAGGGATGTGCCATGTGAAAAATGGGGAAATGAAAATGCAGATATCACTGAAACAGCACCAATGAAAGAGGAAGTTCTGTTTCTTTGTTATATTTCTCCTTTGTTGGAAAAAATCACACACCTAAACTTGATGCATCAAGCAAGAGGATGAAAGAAACTTGAGGGAGACCAAATGTGTTCGGGTGGTTTCAAAAGACATCAAAAATCTCTCACACTGTGATGGCTCTTTTGTCTTCATATTGCAGCAGCAGTGCTGGGATGTGACAATAGTTTGCCTTTGGAGGACATCTAGCAATTTTGTGACCACTCGTGCAGTCATAGAAAGTTTCATGTACAAGTCATAGAAAGCTTCATGTACAAAATTTGTACATGAATTCTTTGCTGAATTCATGTACAAATTTTGAAGATGTAGTATAAAAAAGGAATATGACAGCTTTTAGGCAATCAACAACTGGCATGGATAGCTTGTAACCACCGAAGATGAGTACAGCCTCCCTACAGTTACACTTTAGCCTGCCAAGGGCGTGGCAACTTTCCTATTTTGCTATCTCACAAGGCAGCCATGCCAAGTAATTCATTGAGCTCATTATGGGCCATTCCTTACAGGACTGATGGGGGGATTGATAGGGAGAGGGAAACTATGCAAACCAAGCATGTACATTCCTATAATCCAACTCCCTCATAGGTTCCTTTTCCCTCTCCCTAGTAATATCTACATCAATCCTGTATGGCTGACAGTTAGTGATGGTCCAAAGTCACATGGTAAAATCCATGACCAGAGATTTCAACTTGGGTTTCTTTGTCCTTAGTCCAGCACTATAAACATTACTTTATAATCTGTCTCTCAGATCAGATAAATGGTTTTAAAACAGAACATAATTATAGTGGGCAATGGAATCAGAATGAAGAAAGCCAATGGGAAGTGGCCATCTTGGTTTTTTTTAAAAAAATCATGGAAAAGAATGTCAGAGGGTACAGTATTAAAAAAAACCCCAAAGATATTACATGCCTTAACAGAATCATTGAATATAGAAAGAAACATTGAAAATAAGACATTTTAAAAATAATGAAGAAAGTTCATTTCTCCAAACCTTGACCAGACAGATCTCTTGGCAGATGTCACTGATTGCAGATCTACCATGGAATAATAAGACCAGACACAGAAAGTTGAGTTAAATAAGGGCCACTTTATTGACCTAGACTCTATTCAACTGTGAGGAATCTAGAAAAACTAGGAGCAATCTTATGTGGATTCAGCTGAGGCCAGGTGTCATCCTTTGACTGCCTCCTCAGAATTCCACTGGCTGAAAAACCTGAGCCTCAGGGGCAATCCATTAACTGGGTTGCCTGCCACTGGCCATCTGCTGGAAGGCAAACTCTGGGCACTCTCACCCAAGTCCCAGAAGTCTATGGGTGAGAGCAAAATCCCCAGGTAGGCCTTCCAGGATCCCAGGACCAAGAAAAGCAGTTCCAGAGGCCTTCCCTAAAACAAAAGGGTGCCAAGGTATACACCAGAACTCTTATCATCTTTCCCACAACCTGTCACAGATAAGGGCAGGAATCTGCTTAATCCCTTTCTCTCACCAGACTAGCCAATAGGACATTCAGTCCCTGTTGCAGCTCTCTCAGGAACAGTCTATTTCCTTCCTCAGACAGATGTACATGATACAGCAGGATGAGAAAGAAAGTGGCCCAGCCCTCTGTTCAGAGCATTACAGATCTCTCTGTTTACCCTCCTCTGGGCTAGGTCAAGACATTGGTGATCCTCTTTGCTACGCCAAATCTGGCATGACAAAACGGTGGTCCAAACCAAGATCATCTCTGACCATCTCTCCTGTATGGCCCTAAAGTCATGAAGGATAAGAGCCTGGCCCTTCTGTAAGCCCAAATCATTCCCCCTGAGGTGAACAACAAGAAGTGAAGAAGGGGCCCCATGCACTCCTCAAACACAAAAGCAGCAAACCACTTCAACGTGGACCCCTTTCGCCAGCCACTCCACAATGGCCAACTCATTAATCCTCAGCTAAGTCCCAAAATGGCCTGGCGCACCCAGTAAACCATGCTATGGCTATCAATCAGGACCTGTCACCTCTCCACACCACACCTAGGATCTAACAGAAAAGAAAATGTTAGCCAATCCATATAAGCAGCACTTGAAAGGATGCACATACCTTCTGATGGCTGACAAATTCCAATGCCCAGTCTTTTGAATGCCCAGACCCATGAAAGAAGCCGTGGAGGCAGTCACAATCCCAACTGAATGGGTGCTGAACTTAACCCTTTGGAGGCCAAAGCTCTGCAAGCTCTGCAAGGCCTTGGAGTAACAGATCCAAATTGGTACTTGGTAAGAGGCATAGGATTGACAGAACAGTAGCCCTGGCCTAGCTCCCTTGACCTGTAAATAGGTGGGCAAGGCAGCAATAGGGCATAAAGCCCCACTAGGTACTTCCCCAAGATAACTATCACCCCCATCCCATTCTGATTTGTTTTGGAATTTCTGATCCTAAATACTGCTCTCTGTTCAGACAGAGCCAAGTCTTCAACTTTCAGAGCTCTATCAGTAATGGCCCTTCTGAATACTAACTCACTGATTCTCCTGGTCAAAGATGCAGCGTGAAAAAAGGGTAGCCTCATAGCCCAGGGAGCAAATAATAGGCCACACATCCTCAAACTCCAAAGATAATGGTTCCCAGCTAGATCCACTCTTCCAAAGCCTTGTGAACCCCAAAGTCACCTGTGGAATCTGCATATCTCTGAGCCTTTGAGGTGAAGGTCAATGCTGACAATTTAGACTTCATGGACTGTGTAGCTAGTCCCTTGCCCATCAATGAAACACAATATTGCAGAATGTGCTCAACTAGGTGGGCCAAGCGGCCTGAAACTGATTCATTAACTTGAAGTGTTATAATTACCTGTCCACCTTATTATAACTGTCCCTGGGACTAGGAGCTAGTGAGAGGCCAAGAGCTCGGACAGTCCCAACCTTTTAAAGTTCCATAGGTCTATGGGCATCAGCACCAGATTGGCATCTGCTTCCAGAGCTAATTGTTCGAAGCACTCCACCTGTTGGCAGGAAAGAGCATTAGGTATCCCAGTGTCCACTCCAGCCACATGGAGGGCTGTGAACAAGAAGTAGTAGCACAAGAACTGTAAGACAAAAGCCCTGACCAAATGCATGAGTCTAAGTGACTTGGATGATGTGAACTGTAGCCATGTTGTCACACCAGAAATGAACAGAGGAGTTAGCTACCTCCCTTGTCCAAAACTGAACTGTTATGAATATTGGGGGAAAAACTCCAAAAATGTCAAATCTGACAACAAGCCTGCCCTAGCCAACTCCTCTGGCCAGACCTGGGGTCACCAATGCCCCTGAAAGAAAACCCCAAGCCCTGTAGACCCTGCCACGTTTGAGGACACCTTCGATGCACAACATCTCTCCAAAATGAGATCTCAGTGAAGATTACAAGAAACTCTTGCCATATTCTCAAATCCTCCAGAATTGCTTGAGTAAGTCCAATTCTGTGGTGTGGCTTCTGCACACTCATAATAGTGTCATACAGCTGCCTCAAAAAGGCCCCACCACAAAATTTAAATGGGCAATGAGTTCCGGAGGATCCCTAAATGTGGCCTTCCTGGGTCCCATAAAGGTGGACACCCTCCTGTTTAAGTCACTCAGTTTCTCCTCAGGGAACCTTCAGTGCTGTCCTATGGTATCCATCTTGATGTCCAAGAAAACCAAACGAGCGTTAGATCCTTCTGTTTTCTCATGTGCCATGAGGACCCCCAATTCTTCAGTCAAAGAATAAAATTCCCTTATTATAGCAGCAGATTGCCGTGTTCTCTGCTGGCCAATAAACAAAAATAAAATCATCAAGATAATTCTCTCTCTGTCCTGACCTGAGTTTAAGGACCCATTCTAGAAAAGTGGTGAACTTTTCAAAGCTGGAACACAACACTGAGCACCCTGTTGGGAGAACACAATCCATCTAAAATGCACCTTCAAAGGAAAAGCCCAGTAACTCAAAATCCCCTGGATGAACAAGGAGAAGATGAAAGGCAGACTAAATGTCGCCTTTCACCCAACCCTATTGCTACACACCTCATGCACTGCTACATCAAAGGACATGTAGCAAACCATGCAGAGTTGCCTACCACTGGCATCATTAACCAACTCATCTTTACAATAAGGCAGGGTCCCAACCCACCTGAAAGAAGGTGTGGTAAGACGTCTTCTGAAGAAAAAAAAAACTTCCCTGGGTCCTACTTTACTAGACGACTTTAGGTCAGTCTCTAACCCTCCATTTTTGGGCAAGATACTAGAACATGTGATGGTTTCTCAACTCTAGGAGTCCTGGATAAGGTGGATTATCTAGGTATTTTCAGTCTGGTTTCAAGCCTAGTTATAGGACAGAGACAGCTTTGGTCACTTTGGTGGATGACCTAAGCAGGAAAGTAGACAGGGAGAATGTATCCCTTTTGGTTCTGCTGGACCTCTCAATGGCTTTTGATACCATCAAACATGGCATTCTTCTGAGTTCTCTTTGGGGGATGGGGCTTGGAGCTACTGTTCTACAGTGGCTTGTCCCCTAGGCAACATCTACATGAAACTGCTGAGAGAGGTTGTTCGGAGTTTGAGGGTCAGATGTCACCAGTAAGTTGATGATACCCAGCTCTATTACTCCTTTCTACCCAATTCCAAGGAAGCTGGTCTTGTGCTAAACTGGTGCCTTGCAGCTGTAATGGACTGCATGAGGACAAACAAATTGAAGTTTAATCCAGACAAGACAGAAGTGCTCCTGATTATTCAAAAGACCGATCTTGAAATAGAGATTCAACGTATGTTAGATGGAGTTAACGTTCTAACTGAAAATGCAGATTCATAGTTTGGGGAACTCCTGGATTCAGCTCTGAGCCTGGAGGCCCAGGCTTCAGTAGTGACCATGAGTGCTTTCACACTGTTAAAGCTAAAGCTTCACACTGTTAAAGGAACTATGCCTGTTCCTGGAGATGGTACATGCGTTGCTGAAATCCTGTTTGTATTATTGTAATTAGGTGGGGCTGTCTTTGAAAAGTGACCAGAAACTTCAAGTTGTCCCCAAGAACTGCAACCAGATTGTTAACTGGGGCTTGATACACAGAACATGCAACTCCCTTGTTGCAACAGCTCCACTGGCTGCCAGTCCATATCTGGGCACAATTCAAAATGCTGGTTTTGAGCTATAAAGCCCCATTTGGCTTGGGCTCAGCTTATTTGAAAGGCCATTCACCCTCTATGAACCCATTAGAGCTTTAAGATTGTCTGGAGAAGCCCTCCTCTTTGTTCCACCACCTTTTCATGCTACTTTGATGTGAACAGGGGAGAGGGCCTTATTGGTGGCTACTCCAGGACTTTGGAACTCCCTCCCTAGAGAGGTCAGTATGAGCCTGTCCTTGCTTTCCTTCTGTTGGCAAGTCAAAACATTTTTGTGCTGTCAGGCTTTTCCAAACTGACCAGGATTGGACTTATAATGCTGTGTGGTGCTGTTTTTAAGGTTCATATATAGTTGTTAATGAATTTAATATTTTTAATATTTAATGTTCTCTGTATAAATCATAGAAATGTAGAGTTGGAAGAGACCACAAGGGCCATCCAGTCCAACCCCCTGCCATGCAGGAAAACCCTCAAAGCACTCCCGAAAAGTGGCCATCCAGCCTCCGCTTAAAAACCTCCAAAGAAGGAGACTCCACCACACTCTGTGGCAGCACATTCCACTGTCGGACAGCCCTGACTGTCAGGAAATTCCTCCTGAGGTTCAGGCGGAATCTCCCCTCCTGCAGCTTGCATCCATTGCTCCTTGTCCTGGTCTCAAGAGCAGGAGAAAACAAGCCCACTCTCTCCTCGACATGACACCCCTTCAAATATTTAAACATGGCTATCATGTCCCCTCTCAACCTTCTCTTCTGCAGACTAAACATACCCAGCTCTCTAGGTCTGTCCTCATAGGGCATGGCTTCCAGGCCCCTCACCATTTTGGTTGCCCTCCTCTGGACCTGCTCCAGCTTATCCATATCCTTCTTGAATTGGGGTGCCCAGAACTGGACACAGTATTCAAGATGAGGTCTAACCAATGCAGAATAAAGTACCAATACCTCCCTCGATCTAGACACCATACTCCTATTGATGCAACCAAGAATTGCGTTGGCCTTCTTGGCTGCCGCATCACACTGCTGACTCATGTTCAGCTTGTGGTCTATGAAGACTCCTAGATCCCTTTCACACGTACTGTTAGCCAGCCACGTGTCCCCCATCCTATATTTCTGCATACCGTTTTTTCTGCCTAAGTGTAGGACCTTACATTTCTCTCTGTTGAAATTCATTTTGTTAGCCTTGGCCCAGCTCTCCAATCTGTCCAGGTCATTTTGAATTTTGATCCTGTCATCAGGCGTATTAGCAACCCCTCCCAATTTGGTGTCATCTGCAAATTTGATCAGCGTGCTCTCTATTCCTTCATCCAAGTCATTAATGAAGATATTGAACAGCACCGGGCCCAGGACAGAACCCTGTGGCACCCCGCTAGTCACTTCTCTCCAGGATGAGAATCTGCCATTGGTGACCACCCTTTGGGTACGGTCAGTCAACCAGTTACAAATCCACCTGACAGTAGCCCTGTCCAGCCCACATCTTACTAGCTTCTTTGCAAGAATGTCATGGGGAACTTTGTCAAAGGCCTTACTGAAATCAAGATATACTATGTCCACGGCATTCCCTTCATCTATCAAGCAAGTAACTGTATCATAAAAAGAGATAAGATTAGTCTGGCATGACCTATTTTTGAGAAATCCATGTTGACTTTTCGTAATTACGGCATTGTTTTCTAAGTAATTAGAAACTGACTGTTTGATGATCCGCTCCAGGATCTTTCCAGGTACTGATGTCAGGCTGACTGGGCGATAATTATTTGGGTCCTCTTTTTTTCCCTTCTTGAAGATGGGGACAACATTTGCCCTCCTCCAGTCTGCCGGAACTTCTCCTGTCCGCCAAGAGTTTTCAAAGATTATAGCAAGAGGTTCCGCAATGACCTCTGCTAGTTCTTTTAAAATCCTAGGATGCAATTCATCTGGCCCTGGAGACTTGAATTCATCCAGTGTGGCCAAGTATTCCTGTACTACCTCTCTATCTATTCTGTGCTGCATTTCCCCCACTTCCTCACCTGCTCCCCAACCGCCAGGTTGAGTGTTTTTATCCTTTTGGGAAAAAACTGAGGCGAAGAAGGTGTTGAGGAGTTCTGCCTTTTTTCTTCTTCCTGTTATTAATTCACCATCTTCCTTGCACAGTGACCCTATCGTCTCCTTCTTTTTCCTTTTGCTGCGGACGTATTTAAAAAAGCCCTTTTTATTGTTTTTAATGTCTCTGGCCAGCCTAAGTTCGTTCTGTGCTTTAGCCTTTCTGACCTTCTCCCTACATCTCCTGGCTACTTGCTTATAATCTTCTTTGATGATTTCCCCTTCTTCCATTTCCTGTACATGTTTTTCTTAATACTTAGCTCAGCTGAGAGCTCTTTAGTCAACCATTCCAGTTTGTTCAGATGCCTTCCATTTTTCTTCCTTAATGGCACAGTTTTAGCCTGTGCCTTCAGTACCTCCCTTTTAAAGAACTCCCATGCATCCTGAACTCCTTTCTCATTGACTATTCTTGACCACGGGATTTCAGCCAGCAGCTCCTTCAGTTTACAGAAGTCTGCTTTTTTAAAATCTAAGATGAATGCCTGGCTACACTTGCCTTCTCTTCCCCACTGAATGCCAAATTCTAATAGGGCATGGTCACTCTCTCCTAAAGATCCAACCAGTTCTATGTCATTAACAAGGTCTTCCCTGTTGGTCAGGATCAGATCCAGAATATTTGATCCCCTTGTCGCCTCTTCCACCTTCTGGACCATGAAATTGTCTGCAAGACAAGCAAGAAACTTGCTGGACCTTGCTGTCTTGGCAGAGTTTGACTGCCAACATACATCCGGGTAGTTGAAATCTCCCATTATTACTGTATCTCTCCTTTTTGAATGTGCAGTCATTTGGTCTACGAAAGCGCCATCGAGGTCCTCAGTCTGGCTTGGAGGTCTGTAGTAAACCCCCACTATAATATCCCTATTGTTTCTCGCTCCCTTAATTCTTACCCAGATGCTCTCGACCTGCCTTCCGGTGTTCAAGTCATGGATCTCTTCACAGGTGAAAACATCCTTGACATATAAGGCTACTCCTCCTCCTTTCTTATTTGGTCTATTTCTACAAAATAGGCTATACCACTCTATTCCTACATTCCAATCGTGAGACTCATCCCACCAGGTCTCAGTGATGCCTATCAAATCATATTTATTTTGCTGTACTAGGAGTTCAAATTCATCTTGTTTATTTCCCATACTCCGTGCATTAGTGTAGAGACACTTAAGTCCCCGTGCCCTTCCTACAAGTCCCATAGCATTGTTTCCACCCCTCCCACGATTGGATGCTATTCCTACTTGGCCAATATCATTTGGGCCTTTTTCCCCTGCACTTGCCGAGTCCTTGTCCTGAATAATCTTGTCTCCCTCCCCAGTTGTGCTTAGTTTGAAGCCCTCCTAATCCTTCTTGTGAGACTGTTTGCAAAAACGTTCCTGCCAAGTTTCGTGAGGTGCAGCCCATCCCTTGCCAGAAGCCCATGTTCCTGGAATTTCAAGCCATGATCCAAAAAGCCAAACTGTTGGCGGCGGCAAAATCATTCAGTTCTTTTTAAACCTTATATTTATACTTTATTAATGCTTTTGTATTGTTCTTAATTTGTATTGATTCAAATATATCGTTAGCCATGTTGGGTCCCCTTACTGGAAGGAAGGCAAGATAAAAAGTGCATAAAATAAATGAATAATATAAATAACTCAGGTAACGCCTTCCCATGACTTCTTGCTGACCACATAGGCCTTCGGAGTCTCCCTCTCTGAAATTCAGCTCTTCCCTCACTGCTCATTTTGCTTTGTTTACCAACTAAAGAGGGAGATGAGACATCAAAGCCGATGTCCCCAGGGACTTCAGACATCATTCCCTTAATGCCCAAGAGTGCACTAAGATTGCCACTAGATGGCACAATCAGATAATGCTGGGGGGAGAGCTGCAGAGAGGTCAATTCCCCAGCAAGATCAGGCACAAAAACAGAAAGAACTTAATTCTGGATTTAACAGCAAAAGAATGAGATAAGATTCAGCTGCAGGAAGGTAGCTTTGTTTTAAACACAAGAAAGCACCAGAGCTCATCCAAGGTTTAGTAATATTGAGGATTTGCTGGACTCCGAAAACATGCAAGGTGTCCACTCACTCTCTTTCCTCCTTAGCACTGCTGTTCCCATTCTGCTCAAAATGCCCCAAAATATAAGGTGAGATGACTCGTAATTAGCAGTCAACATCACTTGGCTTTCAACTCAAGTAAGCATATTGAAGTTTGATATTTCAACAGCCCAAAGGTCCCAAGACTGGTTCTAGGAAAGACATCCTATCTATTTTAAAAGTGTCAGCCAATGAAAATATGTCTCAAGACCAAAATACAAAATGGCACAACTCCAGAACATGTTACATTATGGTGCAGTTCCTTTCTGCTTTGGATAGGTTTTGTTTAGCTGCCTAGCAATCAAGCAGCAGCCCACCACTAAAGAGACAGGTTTTATTTTATTTTTTAAAAAAGAGTAGCAATTTCTCTGCATCTACTTGTAATGCTGGTTTTAGAATTTAATAAATTACTGTTATTACTAGACTGCAAGACTTCTATTTGTGAGCTGGTTTAAAAAGCCATCCTATTTACACAGCTGTTTAACTGCCTGTTGTGTCATGGGTTCTGTTAGATGAAAATTATGTCTTTGTGTTGAAAGGGGTACAGAAATAGTCAATGATTAAATGCATAATTAGAGGTTTCATATTTAATCCTGTCACCTCAATGACTCACAACAGTTTCATTATGTGTAAGTGATATATATTAGTGTTCAACTGCTGAAGCTTATAATCTTTGTCTTTAAACACAGCCCGCAGGTATATTGTGTCAAAACCCAGTAGGGGCTGGAAGGGCATTAAAGCACGTAATCTTTGTCTTCAATCACAGCACATAGATATGCCATGTAATAATCCAATAGGTAGACGAGAAAGGTGGCCCTTTGTAGCAGGGACAAGGGGAAAGAAGACTATCTGAATTGTCTCTGTATTGCACACCCTGGTCTGATCTTTGCACTTCATCCAAACTGGAGATCATATAATTTCCGTCATATTATATTATGGCCAAATCAAACAACTTTTCTGTTCTTGGCACAAAAATATCCCTAAGCAGGTAACAGAAAAAATAAAATTGTGTCAAAGCAACAGTTTTCCTATAAAAACAGTACAAAAAATATGATGAATCAAGCAAGATGCGGCCTCTCTCATCCTCATTTTCATCATAGCACCTCCTTCCTCTCATTCCCTCAACCAATCCAATCAGTGTTCCACAACACAACCCACACTTGTCACTCAGGCCATTTCCACACCAGCCTGTTATTGCACTAGTATTCCACTTTCGACATCCTGTGGAATCCTGGAGTTTGCAGTTTAGGGGCCCCTCCCGAAATTGCAAACCCCAGGATTCCATAGGATGTCGAAAGTGGACTAATAGTATATACCCCTAGCCTCACCACTGGGGCGTCATGCTTCAAAAGTAGGGGAGACGGGGGGGGAAAGGTGGTCTCATGGATCCTTTGAGATATTAGTTACAAATCCAAGAAGCAATGGTAAAAACTCTATAGCAGGAAAAAGGCTAGTAAGATTCTGGAGGTGAGAAAAAGTTGTGGGGAAATGGGCTCTGAGATATTCCTCTGATATTCTCCTGATAGGATTCCTGAGTTAAAGAAGGATAGGCAGGAAAATAGGTAATTCTGTGGACCTCTTTTGGGGTACAGTGTCAGCTGTGCTTTAGCTCATATAACTTGGAGTGTTAGCAATACCAAATAATACTGGAGAAAGTACTTCCAGGATACAATGTTTAAGTCAGTATTTTTTAATAGGGCTCTAACTTCCTCTCTTAAATAGTGACAAATAATTCTGATATTATATGTAAAGTAATTGTTTCCCAAGAAACAGTGAGTGTATCTCTATCACCTGCTATTGCTTATGGAAGAAATCTACAGAGAATGAACATGAAGAGAGACATAGTTTCACAAATGAGCACAAAGACAGAAAAATATCTTCCTCACTTATCCTCTTTCTTTGTCGGTGATTTGATATTAGAACCATTTCTTCTCATCCACCCCCAGAAGTGTGAGGACTAGATTTCTTAAAAATAATGCTCAAGGCATATTCACTGTGATATGTATTTGTTTCATTTTCCTAAAAAAAGAGAGAGTTGAAACACTGAATTTTGAGTGGTTACAGACATATTTTCAAATAAAACAGCCTTTTCTCCTATGAAGAGATCTTGTGTTGCCTTTTCACAGTCTTCCACTCATTTTTCCAAAGAATATTAAGGAGGACATTCACAGAAGGAAGCTTCCAATCAGTGGACCAAAGAGGAGATGTATGGTGGTGATTAGAGACTCCCTGACACCTTTCCCACTAACACAATTGTGATGATTCCACCTTAATTACCTTTGTTGCGATCTGTGGAATCCTGGGATTTGCAGACGTTGAGAATTCTCAATCAGAGGGCTTTAGTGCCTCACGAGACTACAAATACAGAATTCCATAGGATGTAGACGTGTGGTGTGAATGCAACCCCTAATGAAAGGGGTGTAGGTAGTATGTAAATCTCATCACAGGAGATGTGTTTCATTTGAATGTATTCAAATGTACCAATGACTGCTGTCTACTTCTGCTGGTACATATGGGAATAAATGGTACAGCCAGAAAGAAATATTGATAGAATATCCGAAGACTATGAATCTGCAATTTAGGAAATGAAAGAAGTGAGGGGTAGAACAGTGTTTTGATCATTTCTTCCTGTTGTGAGCCAGGACACTACTAAAGAAAACCTCATGCTGAAAGTGAACGGTTGACTGTGCATAGGGTGTCAGTGGGAAAGATTTAGTTCCTTGAGTAGTGAATTTTACCAAAAGTATGAAAGATCCTGGGAAGGAACAGATTCCATTTTGGAAAGGAATAACATACTTCTTTGGGAGGCTTGGAAGGAATGCTAAATCAAAGCCAAATCAACAAGGCTATAAATGTAAATCTTGTGTTGGGAGGAAACAAAAGAGCAGAACTAAGAACTGAGCTATATATTAGGACGAAGAACAGGCGTAAGAAAGCAAGAAGCAGGACCAGGAAGTGGTTCCTGGTGATTTGTATATACAGATGGGAAACAGCTAAAGTGAAACACTCATGGTCTCCAGTGTCTCTGGTGAAATGCCCATGCCCTTCAGTATATTAATAAAGATAATTGTGAGTTTATGATAGAGTTCACATAACTATAATATAAGATGGTAGGTATAACTGAGACTTGCTGGATGAGACATTAGAATATTCATGGTATACATGGAAGAGACAGAGCTAACAGGAAGAGAATGGAAGTCATGTAATATACAGAGTATGGCTTTAACTATAAGAGTTGGAAAGAATATTTGCATAATACTAATGGCAGGAATGAAAAGGCATTTTCCACAAGATCTGGCAATAGATACATAGATATAAGGAAATAGGTTTCCATAATTTTCTTCATACATGCTCCAAAATTTACCCTCCATTTTTTTTCTTGATAGTAATGGGAACCACAGCCTGGGTCAGAGCCCTCTAGGGCTTAGTGAAGTGTACCCTTCCGTTGCACCATTGGGGGGGATGTCCCAGATGAAGGGTGCTCAATAAAAATGGAATCATTTAGTTAGGTTCTGTGCAAAAAGAAAACCAAGAAAGGGCTATCGCCATTGCTTATGGAGAAAGGTAAAGTATTTAGATGGTGAAGGAGAAAAGGTAGAATTGCTCAGCTACTATTTTGCTTGCCTTCTCCCAGAAGAAAAACTGTGTTTGACCTGGGGAATACAGAACAACATGCAGGAAAGGGGCTTGCAGAAGGAGAAGTCTAGGAAACTTTAAGTTATCTTCAGTGAATTCGCATTGTCAGGCTCAGGTGAATTACACCCTGAAGTGCAGAATTAGCCTGCAGACATCATTTTTGGGCTGCTGGTCTTATTTTTGAGAATTATTGGAGAACAAATGAGATACTAAGAGATTAGAGATGGACAAATCCTGATCATTGAAAAGATGGAAATGGTGGACAAACCCGTCAACCTGACACTGATACTGAAGAAAAAAAAAATTGAGAACAGATTTTGAAGCAGTTGGTATGTGAACATGTAGAAAAGAGAGTAGTGGTTATTAGTAGCCAGCATGTATTGGTTGGAGGTAGAGGGAGATTTGACCTAAGAACAATGTACTCCTTTTTTTCATAGAGCGGCTTTTAAACAGGAAATTTTGTTAGTCTGATGCAGCAAAACAGTCAAGATTTTTTCACAGAGCGGCTTTTAAGACTAACAGATTTATTAGAGCATGAGTCACTGTGACAGAGTGAGCTACATTCATACGTAAAGATACGTCATAACCATGAGCATCCATCCCTAAATAGAGAGATTTTACACACCAGAACATGCTCTTATGATTTACTGTCTTTACATTTGTGTCATTCTAATCCATCAGCATGCAGCTTAAGATACATCCCCAGTATCCCAGAAGAGGATCAGGCTTCTCACTACCTTCCCCACAGGAGCTGGTCCCAATCACCAGCAGTTCTGCAGGATTATACTCCTGCTGAAATTAAATAGTGCAGAATCAAGTTCATGGCTGTAGTAGGGTCAGGATTAGGCCCAAGAGAGGTATGTGTTACACAGGATCAGGCCCAGTCACCATAAATCCTTCCAGGATGGAGATCTGAGAAGAGACAGGTAGTGTTGGTACTGGCTCACGCTGGAGTTGGCTGGCCACTAGACTGTAAGATTCTTTGAATACTGCTATTTCTTTCCAGTCTCACGGCTCAACTTAGGCAGCTCTCTCTCTCTCTGTCATGGATACAAGAGGCTGGAGAAAGAAGCTTGGCACATGGGTGTAAAAGGCAAAATATTTTTTATGAATTGAAGCCTTCCTCAGATTTACTCCAACACTGTCTCTCTCTTAGCTGTACAGTTGGAAGGCAGTTCAAATACCAAGTGTAGCTACCTCACACAAGAGGTCCAACAGGGTGGGGGAGAAGCCTGGTGGGTAAACAGAGAAGGAGTCTGGCTTTTTTCTTCTCTGCACTTCTGTTGTGACCAACCAAGATAATTCCTGAGATTTTTGTTTTAAATTGCTGTGCGTGTGTGTGTGTGAAGCTGAAAAGAGACTGAGGGATCTATGGAGTGACAATAATCTGTGTCTCCTGCACAGATCCTCATGTCTGTCTTTCCAGCTTTCCACCTCTCTCCAGCCTCTCTTAGGGAGCCCGTTAGTCTCCTACTTCCACCTTGAGCAGGAGTGCACCCCACTGCTTCCGTGGAAGTTGATAGCAAAACATTATAGGGGGTTTTGGTTTTCAGTTTTCTGAAAAATGGAGGCTCAAACTGAAGTAAGATCCTAGTAATTTTGGCAGATTTGGGACAGTTTTCAACAAACCAATCCACTTTCTGCAGTTGGAAAGTAATATCTCTTCTAATTTATCAGTTGGTGCTGTGTTTTCTGAAATCTAAACTAAGGATCAACTCACACTACACAAATATATTGCTATATTCCACTTCAATTGTTCTGGCAACATCCTGTTTAATCCCGGGGCTTGTAGTTTGTTGGGCACTAGAGCTCTCTGGCTGAGAGTTTTAAATGCCCTTCCCTAAACTGGAATTCCAGGATACCATGGGATGTTGCCATGGCAATAAAAGTGGAATAAAGCATTATAATTATATAGTTATGAATGCACCTTATTTTTTTATTTTTTTTATTTTTGGCCATTTGGAATAGTGCCATTTCCTTTTTCTTATTTCAGCTAAGTCCACTTCCTTTTATACAACAAGGAACATAACAGTAACATTCAGCACAATGCCTATCACTGAAGAATGATCTGAAGAAGTGGAGGTGTGGGCTGGTAAGTTGTTCTTTTTATTTGTTCTATATTTTTCCATCACAATACTGAAACTTGGGGGGAGAAGACCTAGTTTGAATGTATGAGCTGTACCAAGAAATCACAAGTCAGAATGAGAGCTTTCGTTCATTCATTCAACTGCTTTGACAGTTAAGAATTTGAGGTGGGTTATTTTTTGGAACAGGAAGCTACCTTTTTTGGGTATGAGTGTGTAATTTTTTCAGATATGTTAATATACCAGGGGTTTCTGGCCATTATTTGTCCATAGGGGGTTATGTGCAATGTTAATGGTACTTCACATAAGATACTTCAGCTGATTTTTGGTAGCTGACAGAATGAGACAACAGTGTTTGATCTTCCATATTCAGTCATGCGCATGTACCATTAGGAAGGTCAAGACAACTTCTTCTGTCCATTGAAAACCCATATAGTTGCCAGATTTCGTAATGTTAGTTGAAATCTCAGGAAATTGCAATGCTTTTCTAGATCTAGATAAGATGAGGAAGAAGTTGTATTTTGTGTATAAGACACCATTAAAACCTGAACACTTATCTCCACCCATTCAAAGCTGGTGCTGGAGCTCAACTGGCTCAGCACAAGGGGATTTGCATGTGAGATACATTTGCACATCAAAAGGTCAAGAGTGAGGGGAAAAGATGCTGCAGTGTAATGCAGCAGCTGAAAAAGCCAATGCAAGCTGCATTGATAGTATAGTGCAGTGGTTCTCAACCTGTGGGTCCCCAGATGTTTGTGGACTTCAGCTCCCAGAAGCCCTGAGCATTGACCATAGTGGCTGGGGCTTCTGGGAGCTGAAGTCCACAAACCTCTGGGGACCCACAGGTTGAGAACCACTCGTATAGTGTTGGATCAATGAAAGTGATAGTACCACTCTAGTCTGCTTTGGTCAGACCTCACCTGGAATATTGTGTCCAGTTTTGAGCGCCACAGTTCAGATACAGAAAAGCTGGAACATGTCCAGAGGAGGCTAACCAAACTGGTAGAAGGCCTTGTAAGCATACCCCATGAGGAGTGACTTGGGGAGCTACATATGTTTCGCCTGGAGAAGAGAAGGTGACATGATAGCTATATTTAAATATTTGAAGGAAAATCATATGGAAAATGGAGCAAACCTGTTTTCTGCTGCTTCAGAGACTAGAACACAGAGCAATGGCTTCAAATTTCAGGGAAAGAGATTCTATCTAAACATTAGGAAGAATTTCCTGATGGTAAGAGCAGTTTGACAGTGGAATACACTGCATCACAGTGTGGTAGAGTCTCCTTCTTTGGAGGTTTCTAAACAGAGGCTGGAGGCTATCTGTCGGGAACACTTTGATGGTGTATTCCTGCATGACAGGAAGTTGGACTCAATGGCCCTTGTGGTCTTTTCCAGCTCTATGATTCTAGGACATGAAAAAGAGATGGCACATATATGCATTTGGGACTATTACTCACTTTGGAATAAGGCAAAGAGCAGAGCCTTAGTTTCATGACTTGTAAGACTTCTCATTGCATAACTCCTGGCAACAGTGCCTTGGGGTCTAGAGGGGAAAAAGTCCTTGAGCTGGCAGTGTGCCTTCTGCGTTCCTGATAATCTTGATGGTGCTACACTCCTGATAATCCTGATGGAGGACACTGCTGGATCTTGAACTTCATGCAAGATCCTCCTTCATGTGGTGAAGATCTAGACACATATATTGGTACACATGTAAAGTCCCTTCCAAATGTGTGGATTGTAAGGGCATGGCCACTCAGCATTTAAACAGCTGGCACATGAACCTATGATTACTTTCATGTGTTGTTTCAAGACATCAAGGGGATCTTCTGACTCCCTCTTCTCCCCAGCTGATTACCTATGTAGCTTACAGTTAATACAATCAAACATAAGGATAGAGTGGATTTCTGGAACATTCCACTTCTGATATGAAAACTTTATACAGGCATACCACAATTTAAAAAGCCACTGACAAAAAAGCTTTGTTTTACAAAATCTTTTTTATGTCTGCTCATCCCCACTTTTCCTTCTTGTTCATTGTCTAGCTGGAAGTTTCTTAGCTGCATAAACATTTGGAGAATGGTGAAGAGAGAGATAGAGCAACATAGAATGTTGCAACCATATGCCTGCAATAAATAATGCAATAAAGCTTGAGCTGTTAACAGAAAAAAAGAGAAAAGGACAGCAGATAAGCCTCTTTCACAATCTATTCTCAGCAATTTCAAAAGGCACAGTCTATAAGTTTGCCACCAAAGGGGAAATCATAAGAAAAGTGAAGACTGACGGGGGGGGGAGTACAGTTCCCACTCAACTTTCACAAAATTGATTATTTGCAAGTTTGTAGCTGCTGCTTAACTAGCAATTTAGCTGTATATGTAGGTGGTGACAGTACTGTACTATTATGAGGGGGAGTGGCTCTGAGGGCAGGGATGTCCCAGATATGTCTTCTTCTCATCACCTCTGTCTTCTGCTGCTCTGTTCCCTTGCTCCAAGCCTTCCCTGCTCTACATCTTCTCCAACCAACCACATTGAAAATGATTTTTGGAGCTGCTCCTCATCTCCTAGCACCTGCCTCTCTGCCCTCTGTTCCCCAGAAGCAAGGGATCGTGAAGCGCTGTTCAAAAAGGGACTTGTGTGCATGGAAGTCAATAACTCCCCTCCCCATAGATACATAGCACACTGAAAAGCAAAACATGTGAGTGTCAGAATGGAAATTCACTATCAGGTCAAGTGGCACTCTAGGGGAAACACACCCTAGGAGAAATTACCTCATTAGGATTTCCAGGAGGATTCTTTGACATTTGTACTTTTCATACATTTTGGCAGAAAGAAAAGAAAAGAACAATTAAAGAAAATAAAAACAAAGGCAAGTTTTGTGTGGGCTACCTATACCTATCATGGGAAATCTGCAATATTGTTGTGAGCGTGGAGGCATGTTTGGGTGCTTCTTTGTATGGAGGAAGAAAGGAATGTCGTCGTTTCCTTGTTACCTCCTGAAGTACCACATTGCTGATAACATCATTACAAGTAGCACAGTCCTCCCAAGCTTTGTTCTCAGATTATGTAGCGAAATGAAGGGACCACCCTCACACTAAAGTTGATGTAGAGAGCAGTGTGGAATAGGGCCACAAGTGCCATCAAGTGCCTGGATCTGATGGCCTTGAACAAAGAAACACCTGTTCATCCAACGCTGGGCAATTGGTAAGAATATTGAATCAGTTCATTGTTAAGTAAGAATCTGCAAAAATTCACATTATTTCCTCATTGGTAGGATGAAAAGAACTTGAATCTTTTAAAAAAGTAAACATTGAAGAAAATGATAATGATAAAATCCGTGTAGAAACAAGTCTTTGAATCCCCAGCTATTAAAATTAAATTCTTGTGTATTCAGTCACATGCGGTCTAGTGCTAAACTAGAATTGCTACCTATATACTCAATGATATATCTTTACACTTCAGGGTCTTATTTAGTTCCTTCATAACTGTCCTTCCAAGTCCTAGGCCCTTTCTGTTCCACCCTCCCAACCCACCATAAGAACGAGAGAAGGATGGGACCACAACAACGCTTATGCATGACATCGTTGCGCTCCCATCCTTCTCCCGTCCCCAGGTGGCACTGTGGCACACACAGCCTGAGCCCTGGCTTGAGCGTGCTGTGTTGGGGTCAAAGTACGAAGCAGGTAGAAAGGACCACTGAGTACTGGTCTATAAGAAGGCTGTTTTATTGTAAGCAAGCAGAAGAAACAAGAAGGAAAAAGAAAACCAGGCATTCATACATACACACTTTGGCTTTGTGAAGGCAGGTGACAGCAAAGCAAAGCTCTCTTTTCTCTTTGTTCTCTTCTTGATTTTCTTCAGTAGTTGTTCCAAGTTTTTACTATTTTCTGCTAGTAATATGGTGTCATCTGCATATCTTAAATTGTTAATGTTTCTTCCTCCAGTTTTCATACCTCCTTTCTCAGAGTCTAATCCAGCTTTGCATATGATCAGCATTCAAGTTAAATGATACAGTGGTAAAATGTAGCCTTGCTTGACCCCCTTGCCAACTGGAAATCACTATCTTTCTCCATATTCTGTCCTAACAGTGGTCCCTTGTCCTGAGTGAAGATTATGCATTAGGATAATCAAATGTTGGGGTACACCCCTTTCTTTTAGAGTGATTCATAATTTTTTAAGAGGTACACAAAGGCTGTTTAAACCTGGTTAACAAGGAATATTGTGTGCAATTTCATTTCTGATGTTTTATTGCAAAACTGTTAGTACTGTTAAGAGGCACCCAGCCACAAACCACTTCAGTACAACAGCTTAAAAACTGTCAATCCTTCAAAATCTTTTAGTATTACATACTTTGAAAAGAGGAAAATGAACAATAATGTTTGAATAAATCTCCCCTGAAAATTTGATTGGTATTCCAGAGTGAGATTATTGGTACTCAGCAAGCAAGTTCCAAGACCCACTTAAACTTGCTATATTAAAAGGCTTATTTTTTCATTCCCGTGTTGCCGTTAGCAAAATGTATTTAATACTGCAGTATGAGATAATGCGCAGGGGGCAACATTTGTCAGGTGAAACCTTACCCATGGATAATAACTACTTGAATCCTTAATGTTTTATAGATTTTGGCTGACTCTGAGAAGCACACCAAGATCTGTATAATTCATTGGTTTATGTGGATGTAGAATTATCTCAACAGCATTCCAGCATTTTCTAAACTCAGCAACTAGAGATTTGAAATGCTTAATTTGGCTTCATAATAAAACTGTTCTGCTTGGGACTGAAAAATAGTTAAAGGGATAAAAATCTCACTATTACCCTGTCCTCTCTTTTAAAAGCTGTTAGGGGCAGTCCTCTAAAGTTATTTTCTTGAGGAATGATATGCAATTCAGGTCAAGCCATACAAGAGATACATCTGCAAAGAGGATACTACCACATGTCCTTCTACGGTTGCCAACTAGAGGTTACTCAGTAATGGCTGTTTAGTAAAGTATACATAGGTAAGCAGAAATGCAACAAAAGAGATGATTCTGCAGAAATGTGAAACTGGGTGAGGTTTGCCACTTAAAAAAAAACTTTTAGGAAGGAAAGGAGAAGAGAGAGAAGGGCTAGTGAAAAGAAACTTCGATCAACTTTAAAATAGTTTCACCAGAAGTTAGCCCTTTTTTTTTCTTGTCCGTATGGTTTCCTGTCAACCTATGCTATTACAAAACCTTGCATAACTGTAGGATTTGGCAAGACCAAGGCTCTTCTGTGAAAGGAGATAACTGCGGTTGAATAACTGGTTGGGTTTTGTTGTTGTTTGTTTTTGGTGCTGGGAAAGCAGGGTTTAAGATGCACAAGAGTACTTCTTATGATGAGACATTTATGTGTTTGCTTCCTGAGCAAATCAATCTTCTGTGTATTATAAAGGACACTGACTTGCCATTGCAAGACATTAGTTCCATCTAACAGCTAAAGGAATTTACTAGAAACTTTTAGGAATCATATCAACATCAAATTCTTGCTTCCATGCTAATCTTTGGGGGAAAAAACTCCAACACAGCAGTTTTTGGATGCTCTCCAATTAGTTAAGTGCATTGGGATGTTTTCAAACAAAAATGACTATAAGTGTACATACACTCGCTCTTTTCACCATTTCCAAAAGTACCATATTTGCTGGCGTATAAGATGCCTCTGTGTATAAGAGGCACCCCATTATATACTGGAAAATACTGTTTGCCAGCATATAAAACACACTGGAGTATAAGATGCACCCCATTTTCAAACAGCATTTTTTGAGAAAAAAAGTGAGTCTTATATGCCAGTAAATATAGTCCTTCACTTATTCTGGCTCTCCCAGTTTTCTGTCATTAGTTACATATATCAGAACATGCCCTAAACTCTCCACTGAAATTGCCTATTCTTCCATACCCATAGGCGGGGTGAAGAAGTAATGGGTAAAAAATAACTAGTTACCTGCTGTTAGTTTATCACCAGGAATAAAGTTACTTTTTAATGATAGGCATTGGCACTACCATTTTCCTGAACATGTATAGATTTCCTTTGAAATATTGTCATTTCCTGTTGCCACTGTTCATCTTCTGGGGTACATTCAAAAGATGTTGATTTAACAAACTTAATCCTATAACCAAAACTGATTCTTTTACTCAGTGGAATATTATTGGGTTGGTCCAGTTATCTTTCCTCTCCAGCTGCCACTCTTTTGCTGACACAGGAACATGCCGTTTCTAGCATGTTCTTTAATATGAACTACCAGGAAATAATGAAAAGTCATCTCCACCCCTCAACATATTTTGTATTAGGCTAGTTTAGCTCCCTAGGAGAAATGTCTCTTAATTTTACTGTCAATAATTTCTTGTTAAGTCTTAAGCCAAAGGTCTCCAGGCTGCATACTTATTTTTGCAACCCTCACACCATCGCCACTGCCTGAAAATGCATTTGTGTGTGTCTATGTTTAAAACTAGAATGGGTTTCTGGCTTGGAACAGTCTTTTTGTGTGCTTGAAGACAGACTGTATCCTTGTCCTATATATCTGTAAGGAGCTAAGTGACTAAGCTGTTTATCAAATGCTTTTAAATTTGTGCTTCTCTATAATAAACTTGGCAAATACCTCAATATTATGACCTAATTAATTTGGAGTTGTTGGCTTTTGTTTGTTTTGGGTTGGTTTTTGCACACAAACATTGGAATATCTTGCATGGGTGTAGCTATCATCAATTTTTTTTGTATATCACATCCACTTTAAAAGGTTCTTCTCTCAGCATACAACCGCTGTTCAACAAACTCTCAAAGGAGCAAATCCGATGGTGTGACAAAGAATAGTCTATTTTTAACAAACCATTGAATGTGCATGAATTATTTATTCATATGTCAGGCTGTTGCTGGCATTATACTCTCCTTGCAATACTAAAGCATCTTGAATAGTGTAGTACTGCCTCTTAGAGTATATTGTGCATCCACAGATAACATCTTCATTTTCATATTTGGAAAGTTAATTTTTGTTAATTAGCATTTTTTTTGCAGATGATCACAAACCATGAGTTTAGTCAGCTTTCATAACTGTACTGTTTAATTCCTAAGGATATGAAAAGGACTACATTCAAGCCTGCAGAAATTGGTCTTAAATTCATACAAACAAGTCACAACCATTTTCAGGTTAATTGGTATCCCCAAGAATTTTTAAGGTTTTTAAACAATTCGAAGTGGTGGTAATGGCTTAGGGCCAGGCTATCTGACAGACTGTATCTCCCCATGCCTTCTGGGTGCTGAGATTCTCAGAAGAGGCTCTTCTTGTTCTCACTCCTTTCACAGGCCCATCTGGTGTGGACGCAAGATAGGGCCTCTTCAGTAGCAGCCCAGCCCCTAGGCTCTAGAAGTCTTCTCCTAGGGAGGCTAGAACAGCCTCCTCCTTGCTGACCTTCTCTTAGCAGAAAGATACTTTTATTCTCACTGGCTTTGGGGCACTGAATATTGTTAAAGAAAGAGCTTCAATAAGGTACTACATGATTTTAACTGTACTGTTTTAAATTTTTTTTATTATTTCTAAGTGTCTACTTTAAATTATTATTAATGCAATTGATAATTTAATTCTATTTCAATATCAACCATTCATATGTTTAACTGTATTATATTTGTTTAATTTGTGACCTGCCCTGGGTCCCTTTTTAGAGGAGAAGGCAGAATATATAGCACATAAAGACGGTGGGAGGGGGAGGGGGAAACATGAATGGTTCAGAGCAAAAGTATTGCTGCCCTATTTGCTAGCATACTTAGAAGACTGGAAGCAGCTCGCATTCTCATGCAGTTTCCTCAGGCATTCTGTCTTACTTTCAGTTCTGAATAGCATTTGCATAGTATTATGTCTGTAATAGAATGTCAGCTTTCAGGGTACTGAGGAAAGAGGGGGTATGTGCATGCATTTGGGCCCACCATGCCATTTGAAGCAAGGCAGAGAGTGGAGTACCAGCATCATGACTCATGAACCTTCTTGTTGCATGAACCCTTGAAGAAACTGAGCATGGCCAGAGGGGAAAAAATCCTCCGTGTGGCTGCCACTGAATTTTTCACAAGCCACAGCAGCCATGTAGGACTTAGGAGAACCCCTCATGTGGGAATGGTTGGAACCACTCCAGCTGCTGAGCATTTTCTGGCTGCAGAAAGGGTAAAAAACATAAAACAACAACAAACTCTTAAGAACCCCTCTGTTTTTGGATTGTAATGTTACCTGGATAGCCAGGTATTACCCTGATTTTGGGCCCATTTACTATTTACTTTGCTGTTTCCCAGTTGGCCAGAAAGATTTTGGTTTCTTCCCCCACTCTGTGATGTTACAAGGACATTCATCCCACCACTGATTCCCAGGTTTTGCTCTGAGGGTCAAAGGGGCGGGATGAGGCTGACTTGGCAACTCCAGTCTGTATTGTACTAATGAACCACAATGTGTGTGAGGGATCAGGAAGGCTCACCCCTTGATTTGAAGCCTTTCTCTTTTCAATTGCATATCATTCTAGAGACAGTTTCCAAAACACACACAAAAATTTGACAAAAAGATTACAAAAATAATTTGAAATCCAAAAAATCAGGAAAATTGGTGGAGGGCATGCAATGCATATCCCTACAGTACAGCAGCTAGGAGAGTAGCATTTGGGAAAAGGCATAATAATGGATCAAGAGACCAGGAGGGATGGGGGTGTTGTGGCACTGAGTATATGTGTGAAACCAACATGTAAAAGGAAAACGCTGTTAGATAACTTTGTGCTATCTGTCCTTTTTTGATGCTATCCAGCCCATTCCTCAGCTTCAGTAACCTTGCAGTCCAACAGTCCCTCAGCTTCTTGTTGCTGTGTGCCTTCAAACCATTTCCAATATATGGTGTTCCTAAAGTGAATCTATCATGCTATTTTCTTGGGCTGAGAGTGTGTGATGTGTCCAAGGTCCCCCAGTAGGTTTCTGTTGCCAAGTAGGGAACTGAACCTTGGTCTCCTGGGTCATGATCAATGCACAAACCACTACACCACACAGGCTTGTGAGTAATGCTGAGAATGCTGAGCTGGTGAGTGGGAAAGTGCCATTTATCGTAGAAGAATGTGCAGTCCTGGCTTGTTTTAGTGAAAGCTAGTTAGATGAAGAGTATGTGTAAACTCGTGTCAGATGTGTGCTCCTTCCTGAAGGTGTTAGGCATGATGTAGACTCGGGAAGTTAAGGGACAGATAGAATGTAACACGTGTACAAGCTGTGACTCTGCTAATGCTGATACATGAATCTTTTCTTTTCTGTAAGCATCCTTAAATATAAACATAAAAAATGGTATAAGAAGGGAAGCCTGAAAGAATAAGTGATCTTTCCTGACAGGGGGATCCTTTCGCCAAAGAAACGTGTGTGTGTCTGTCTGTCTGTCTTTCCTTCCCTTTTCTACCTTCCTTACCTTGTGTTTGGGGGTTCAAGCCAGCTCCATGTCCACCTGGGGATACAGTGGACATGTGGTTTGTTATCCGCCCTAACAAAGGGACACAGCTTTGCCCTTTTTTATTATCATTTCTTTTCTCAGTTTATATCCAGCCTTTCTGCCAAATACAGTTAAATAGTATTTGGGTCACAATTAAATGAGCAACTGCAGCTAAAACATAAACTTAATAAAAGCATCGCATCACTAAAACATACCAATGAAAGAAGATACAACACCCACCCAGATAAAAGCCCTTTGGTAATGTGCAAGATGAGTTCCCAAAGGCCCACCTTTAAAAAATGCATTCGTGTGCTGAGGGAAAGACAAGAGGAAGGGAGCCAGCCTAGCCTTCCTAAGTAAAGAGTTTCCATCCCCATAGTCATTTGGAACTCTCCTAAAAGACTTTTGTTGGTTTTGTTTTGCTTTGCTTTGCTTTGCTTTGCTTTGCTTTGCTTTTGGCTAAAAGTCTTCTCTGTACCTTGTATCCCTTGGCAACTTCCAAGGACCTTTAGGTTTTGACATACCATTATGCATGAATTCAGGAAGCAAAGTGTTATTGCTGCACACATGCCCACGGATTTAAGCAACTAAACAGTAGTACAGCCATCCAGCTGACATCAATTTTATGGTTTACCCTATGGGATTAATACCTAAATGCATTTTGAGTGGGATAAGGAAGGGATATCTTACACAGCAAAAACACATCCAGCATGAAATCACACATTAGGTCTAAGGCTTTTATTTGTTGGAGGCCAAAAATTCCAAGGTCATTGGAGAAAATGCTATGTACCATTTGATTTTTTTTTACTCTTTAAAACCAAGATCAGTCATGAATATGCACACCAATATGACAAACGGAGAAAGAAACTTGAGAAATATGACTGAGGTTTCTCATTGTCAGAAATTTCATACCCACTTTCCTTTATATAAGCCCCAGTGAATTCGATGTTGCTTGAGGTTTTACATTAGCTGGCAAAGTATAGCAGGAGCTGGGGAAGCCTCCCCCATGTGGCCTCCTTCATTCTGCTGACAGCCAGTAATAGTGACATCATACAGCTGAATCATAGGCTAAAAAAAACTTACTGTGGTGCACTGTGCCACATGGAATGCTCACTAATGAATGGTGTCATAGAATATCTGTAACTGCTACAGAGGGCAAGAGCTGTATGTGCTATCTGCACATGGTCAGTTAACAATTACATCTTTTCAGTTACTGCAGGTTTGTTTTGTTATTCTTCTAAGGAGTCAGGGGCAGGTGGTACATATTTTATTAAAAAAATCTCATGAGATTAAGTTAAAGAATAGCTAGCACAAAATCACCATGGAGTTTTGTGGCTGTGCAAATTTAAACTTGGGTTTCCATGGACCTAGTGCACTACTCTAACCACTACTGTACACTCATATTATCAAAAATGAAGCTGTTCGCAAGTATCTTCTTTTAAGTAGGAAAATGTTGGAAAACTAACTGGATTTTTGCAATGTGAAGTTCACCACCTCCATTTTTTACTTGTCTCTTCTCTTTGCTTCTATGTATCACTTGTTTAAGCCTGTAAACCAGCTAGCAATTCTGGTTTCCTATAGCACCTAATCTCATAAGAACTTAAGAAACTGTATTGAAATTCCTGCAAAGTTAGCAATTTTATTTAACTGACCACCAGCTGTAAAGGGATTTAAAACATAAAATAGCAGAGCTTACTTTTTCCAGGTTGGCGAAATGTGTGGATGCTCTCCAAAGGAAACAAAAGAGACAGTAGCTGCTGTTCCTAAGAAGGCTTGGCAGGAGCAAGCTCTCTCCCCATCACAACACTTCCAGCTAAGCAAGCAGAAGAAACCTCTCCCTTACAGACAATCAGACTCCATGGGAATATCCCTGACCTATACAAGCAAAGGAAACCCCTTCCAGCCACATCCAAACTTCTAGGCCGTTTTGGCACGCCGGTCCCGTTGCGAAATGGCCTCGGAAGCGTTGCACGATTGCGAGGACTGTTCCACATGATGTCCTCGCAATCACACGATGCTCCCGAGGCCACTAGGTGGCAATCGCGCATTATATCACTTTCAGCTTGTTGCGGAAAATGATGCACAGTCGCATGTCCCTCCCGTGCCCCAGAGGCTCCAGACGCACAGCCATCGCACTCCTCCAGCACAGCCTGGGAAAGTACCTAGCTGTGCTGCGGAAGGAAGAGGTGGAGTGCTCACGCTTCCTTCTGGCCAGCATAGAGCTGGTACAGAGGGGGAGTGGAGGGGACGCGAGTGCCTCCTGGACGAGGCTTTTTGCATGATCCCCGTGTGATGCCAGTGGCACCAGGTAAGGTGCGAAAAAGGCCCTAGATTCCAGTGTTGTTATCTCCTTTACACACACACCATTCTAAGTAGGCAAACAAAATCACTTTCTCTAAATGACTGTAATATTCAAATTTCTTCCTTCCTCTCATGCTCCCCTTCTAAGCAAACAAAGGAAATCCCTTCTTTCCAGCAATGCTAAAACCCCAATTGCCTACTCCACCAACCAAAGTAGAAGAAACCCAGTCCAGTCAGATTTTCTTACCTCACAAAACTCCATGACAAAATTCTGAACCTCACTGTCTTATCTTACCCTCTTCGCTCTCTCACCTTTCTTCCCTCATTGCTGCACCACACTCAGCTGCATTGGTGTCCTGAGAGAGATGTGAGTGAGACTTTCATTTATTTAGTTAGTTTTGAGAAATGGTGCAAATTTAAAATCAGAGCACCTGCTGACACTTTAATTCCAAGTTTCCGAGAATATTTTAATACTTTTTAATACTTTCTTGCAATTAAAGTATAACAAGTGATTTTGAAGGACTACAAAAGACTTATCAAATCCTGCTTGAAAAAAATGTCAGATGAGATAGTATTTTGACCTGTTGAGCACTGTAGACTTCAAGGAAAGACACATGAAGCACTTAATCATTTGCAACAGCTTCTAGGACCTATGTACTGCTTTGCTGCAGGGCTATAAGCAGCTAAAGTGCTTGCAGAACTAAACAATCATGTTTGGCAAGTCTATTTCTTAAAAATGCTTCACTTAAATTCTAATTCAGTTACCAAAACACATTTCATTGTTGCATGTTGTGTTGGGAGCTTTTCATGTCATCTACCAAAATGCCAGGAAACTTGAGCATTTTACAAGGTGCATCATTTGATATATAGATACGGCATAGCACAGCAATGCGGTCAGACTCCAAGAGTCAGTTTGGACTATGATTTGCCATTTTCTAAAATGGCCTCTTTCTTGCTGAATCAGTTTAGATCCAGTATACTTTAGTTTGTGTCCTGAGCCTGTGTCATGGTTCGGAAATCATAAAGTTCATGCTTCCCACTCACTACAATCATTGGGAAGACAACATGACTATTTTTTTTCTGAAATGAATGAAATTCTCACATATATACACCCTTAGAAGTGCATTATGCCTGCCAAATTGCAGACAAATTAAAGAAGGAGTATATGTGATACATGCCTTTAAATTTTTTTAAGTGGTATTATTTCTGTTTCTTGTTAGAACTGCAAGAAGTTGACATATGTAGTCATCCTTTCTAAAGCAATAAAGCCTGCCAAATATTAAATAAATAGATGGAGCAATTTTTGTTCAAGAAAATTTTCTGTTTGGAAAGTATCCAGGCTAACCTTCCATATGCCCTTTAGATTACAATTCTGAAAGTGACAGGTAGTATAAAAGTGGTCTTAAGTAATAACTCTGTGAAGTTTCATAAGGATAAATGCAGCATTCCTGTGGAAGTAAAGCCTTCAGATCTGAAGGAAGGGTGATTTGTTTCTCCTTTCCTCCTCACCATTTTTTGTTTTGTTGTGGGAGGGATGTTTGTTTTTGTTTTGTTTTTTCAATTTGTATGAAAATAGAACTAGAGAAGAACTACTATTCTCAGGCAGGAAACTCACAAACTTTTAGAAAGATGGGTGCAGGAGTGTCTAATCCACTTAGGCATTCCTGTACAGGGCCTGAACCAGCTCCCATTCAAATTAGGTTCGTGGGGTACACTGATATAAAACAAATCCACTGGTTCTTCTTCGTGGTCTCTGTGCCTCATACATTAGGAGCTTTTGCGCCTGCACGGTAGCATTTGGAAGATTCTAGAGCTCGATAGCTTGGCGGGAACCCCTCCCCCATGCCGGTACTGTGCATGCTCAGCCCACCGAGCAATGGTCACTCTTCAGTTCTTTCTTGTCCACCGTTGCAAACAGAAGGTTCTTCGATAACTTGCACTTTTTTGGCTTGATTCTTGGCTTTTTTGACTGCAGTTTTCGGTTTTTGGACTTCGGATTTGACTTACGATTTGGCCTGGTGTTTTCAGCTTCTGGTTCCAACCCAGTTTTGGCTTGACTGCGATTTTGGATCTTGGATTGGTTCTGTTGACTTCAAACCCCCTGCTATCCCCCTCTCTTCTCTTCTTTTGCTGGATGTATTCTATGTCGGCGCTGTTTAAGAGTTGTGTCTCCTGTGGAAGGAAGGTCGCGCTCTCTGACAAGCACCTTGAGTGTCTCTTTTGCTTGGGCGAGGGCCATAACGTTCACGCCTGCCCGGTCTGCAAGCAGTTTACCCACCAGACCCTCCGCAACTCCTCAGCGAGACAGAAGTCTCATTGTTGGGAGGAGTTCCTGCATGCCCAGAAGACCGAGGCCCACAGTGTCATGGCCGAGAAATCTTCTCGCCCGTCGACCTCTTCATCAGCGGCGGCGGCGGCTGCTGCACCTTCCACCTCATCAGTACCGGGCTCGGTACCGATCATGAAGTTCCCAAGGACCCCAAGGATCTCAGCTCCTCCGGCGTGGGAGGACCCTGCGGGCTCACAGGCCTCCACCTTCTCCAAGCCACTGACACCGGCTCAGAAGAAGCGTCCTCCAACCCAGGACGCAGGGAAGGAGAAGGTGAAGAAGAAGAGGAAGGAAAAGAGATGCGCCCCTCAAAAGGAGACTCATCTCCTGACACCTCCACCCACCCAGCTCTCTGAGGAACCAGAAGAGCTCCCGGAGGAGCAGGAGGTTCTCGAGCAAGAGGTACTTGAGGTGTCTGATGAGGAGCCCTCGGAACCGCCTGAGCTGACGGCTGCAGTTACCCCACCCGATCACTGTCCATCGGTCGACCGCCAGGAGGAGGCTGTGGTTCAACATTGGCTTTTGCCTTCCCATAGGCCAGCCCCTAGACACGGTGACTCCCGCTCTCCTGACCAGAGAGCCAGGCCTCCATTCCCTCGACATTGGGAGATGAGCCTGGAGAGAGCCTACTCGAGGGACACCGTTTACTCCTCCGCCTCCTACCTCGGTAGGTACAGCCAGGAGCACCTCTGGCGCAAGCCCCCGGGGTCATACCACTCCTACCTCCCGTCGTACCAGGACCAGTACCACCCCGACATCTGGTACTGGTCTCCGCGACACCGGTCTCGCTCGCCCTCCAGGGAGGCCCATCACTCCCATTATGAGAGGATGCTGAGCCGATCACCTCACCGGTCCAACTCGCCTCGCCATCGGAGGTCCCGGGAGCCTTCACCCCGCTACAGGGCAGTGGCACCCCCTCCGCGGACAACGGCGACCACGACGCGTCCTATGCCACAGACCACCATGGTCCAAGTGACGCGACCTGCGATGTCAACGACGCAGGCCGTCCACCGCCCTCATCCATCGGTGGTGTCCCTCCAGGTCACACCGATCCCAACTACAGCGTCGACCTCAGTACCGGCGCAGCCCGCTGCTCCAACAGTGACCCTGGCTCTCCCTGCCCGCAAGCCATCCCAGGAGAGAGCAGCAGAGAGATCTCCGATGCCATCTTCAGAGTCGTATGAGTCAGACTCAGACTCCGCGGAGTTGATTCCGTCGTCTCATGAGTCGCCTCCGCTGGCGTTTGGGGAACCGGGTCCGGAGTCGGCGCCTGAGGACGTGCGGCAGTTCTTGGCGATCCTCCTCTGTATGGCCACAGCCCTTGGCCTAAAGGTTGCGGAACCGGCTCCAGCGGCACAGGATCCGGTGTTCCAGTACCATGAGACACGCCCGCCATTGACTGCGCCACTGCCATTCCTCCCAACGTTGCTTGAGGCTATGAAGCAGCCATGGGCAAAGCCGGCTTCAGCGCAGCCTATACCTCATAGGCTGGAACACTTGCACAAGACGCAAAGAGAGAACGCGGAGTTCCTCTTTAGCCATCCTGTACCGAACTCGATAGTGGTCGAGTCAGCCCAGACGAAGGGAGGCAATCGAGCTCATTCCACCCCGCCGGATCATGAAGGCCGGAAGCTCGATTCCCTTGGGAGATGCTTCTACTCGGCGTCCTCCTTGGTGGCCAGGACCCTGAATACAATGGCGTGCCTTCCCGCCTACCATCGTAATATCCTGGACCGGCTTGCTCCGCTCCTCACTGAGCTGCCAGAGGAGTCCCGTGCTACCGCCACTAGCCTCTTCGGTGAGGCTGTTGCAGTTGCCAACCAACAGATCGCTGCCTCGAGGCACGCTGTGGAGGCTACCTCGAGGGTGATGGTAGGTGCCGTGGCCCTTCAATCGCATGCCTGGTTACGTTCTTCTGGACTCCAGGAAGACAACCGCCGAAGAATTGAGGACCTCCCGTTCGATGGTCAGGGACTTTTCCACACGTCGACAGACAAGGCCATGGATCATCTAGTGAAGGCCTGTCTAATGGCAAAGAAGATGGGCATCAACCAGCCGTCCCAGTCCCGCCGCAGCTTTGGCTCTAAACCATTGTGGCAAAGGTCCTCCTCCTCCTCCGCATATCAACCGCGGTCACCACGATCGACTGCGTCCCGGCCATCCACTTCGTCCGCTGCATGGAGGCTTCCTCGAAGACGCCTGTCCTCTTCTTCCAAGAAGTCTTCATCCGGGTCAGAGTCACAGTTTTGATGTGTTGCACAGGACTCCACCAACACCAATCTTCACCCTCCCAGCGACCCTTCAACAACAACCGAGCCTGGCCAGACACCTCGCCCACTGGCAGAAAATCACCACGGACTCCTGGGTACTTACCATCATCCGCCTGGACTACGCCATAGAGTTCCAGGATATTCCGCCATGAGGGGTCTACTACTCCACCCCGGCCAGCTCGATATTGCTGGAAGAGATCGTCCCTTCTACAAAAGGGAGCAATCGAGGTACTTCCATCCTCAGCCAAGACCACCGGCTTCTTCTCGAGGTACTTCACCATACCGAAGACGGACGGAACCCTGCGGCCTATCCTAGACCTCAGAGGGGTGAACGACTACATCTGCCCCAAGAGGTTCAAGATGGTCACGTTACCCTCAATCCTGCCCTTCCTTCGACGAGGGGACTGGTTCGCTTCCATCAATTTCTGGGACGCTTACTTCCACATCTCCATCCGCCCGCAGCACAGACGGTACCTACAGTTTGTGGTCGATGGTACGTGCTACCAGTACCAGGTGCTACCGTTCGGCCTCTCGACCACACCACGGGTCTTCACCAAGTGCCCCTGTGGTGTCATTCCTGCGGATGAAAGGCGTCTCCCTCTACTCCCACCTAGACAATTGGCTCTTGGTGGCGTCCTG
This sequence comes from Iguana delicatissima, assembly GCA_948472985.1. Classification (NCBI taxonomy): domain Eukaryota; kingdom Metazoa; phylum Chordata; class Lepidosauria; order Squamata; family Iguanidae; genus Iguana; species Iguana delicatissima. The sequence continues at coordinate 432,742 of CAOKZL010000569.1, read as the reverse complement.
ACGACAGAAACTGTACGAGGACATTCACCAGACTCTGTCCCTTCTCACCCAGCTTGGACTCCAGGCCAACCCGAAGAAATCCCATCTCGAGCCCACAAGGGTTCTCGACTTCATCAGGGCGACCCTGGATGCGGTATCGGCGAGGGCGTACTTACCACTGGACAAGGCGTGGACACTTTGTCGGGCAGCGTCTGCCGCCTTCCATGCTCCAACGCTGTCGGCCAGGAGGATCCAACAGCTGCTTGGTTACATGGCCTCAACAACCGCCGTTACCTACCTCTTCAGACTGCACGCATGACCGCTGCAGCACGGGTTCGTCCGGGCCTTCGACCCACTCTGGGATGACCAATCTCGCCGCTACCAGCTGCCTCAACAGGTACGCCAGTCACCACTGTGGTGGCAGTTCTACAGCCACCTCCATGCTGTTCCAGGAGCACAACCCCTCGGTCACGGTGACAACGGATGCCTCACTCTTCGGCTGGGGAGCCCACTCCGGTGACCTCAGAGTCCGCAGTTGATGGATCGAACACAAGACTGCCCTCCACATCAACGCCCTTGAGCTGCTAGCCATTTCCAAAGCTCTGCAGGCGTTTCGTCACCTTGTCACAGGCCGCACGGTGTTGATCCTCAACGACAACACGACGGCAGTCTGCTACGTCAACAGGGAAGGAGGGACTCACTCCACCACTCTCCAACATCGCCCTTGACCTCTGGTACTGGTGTGTCTCGCTCCAGATCCATCCGGTGGCAGTTCACCTGGCCGGGCAGGAGAACACCACAGTGGATGCTCTCAGCAGGGACACCTCATCCCATCACGAGTGGTCCCTTCCCAGCGAGGCCTTCCAGATGGTTTGGGACCAATGGGGCAAGCCGACGATCAACCTCTTCACCACCAGCGAGAACGCGAAGTGCTATCAGTACTGCTCGATGGACGGCCGCGATCACCACTTCATCAGCGACGCGTTCCAGTTTTGGTGGAATGAGGGATTCCTTTACGCATTCCCTCTGTTTCCCCTCCTGGGCTGCGTGATATCGAAGATCCTCGCGGACCGAGCAGATGTCGTTCTCGTGGCACTGTACTGGCCGAGGCAGCACTGGTTCAGGCCCCTGTTTGAGGCCGCCTGTGGACAGGTCCTCCGGTTTCCGACGGTACTGGACCTCCTCTCCCACTCCAGTGGTCTTGTGCTGCACCTGGACTTGCTGCTCTTGGCCCTCCATGTCTGGAGGATATCGCCATAGACTACCCTGTCATCAGGAACGTCTTGACTGCAGCCAGGAAGGAATCAACTCACTGTAACTACCACTACAAGTGGCGGCGTTTCGTTGCCTTTGCTGAGGAACGTCGGGAGCCAGTGTCGCCTGTCAACCTGCTTACCGTGCTCCACTTCCTCTTGCACCTTCGACAACAGGGCCTGGCCTTCCCGTCACTGAAGGTGTACCTCGCCGCTATCGTGGCATACCAACCGCCATGATCCCCATCGGCTACTTTCTTCCGAGACGGTACCGTCAAGCAGTTTCTCAAGGGCCTGCAGCACCTTTACCCTCCAGTATTACCGTCGCTACCGCCATGGTTGTTATCATTGGTGCTGTCGCAGTTGACCAGGCCACCCTTCAAACCTATGGCGACTGCAGATGACAGGCTGCTCGCCATGAAAACTGCCTTCTTAGTGGCTGTCACCTCTGCCAGGCGGGCAGGAGAGCTGACAGCCCTACGATGTGACGAGCCGTACCTGGTCTTTCACAGGGACAAAGTGGTCCTTCGGCCTGACATCTCATTCCTGCCGAAGGTGGTGTCCAACTTTCATCTGAGCCAGGAGATCATCCTGCCCACCTTTTACCCGGACCCAACTACACCTTTGGAGCAGTCCCTTCACTCCCTGGATGTTCGTCGGGCCTTGGCATTTTACAACAACAGGACTGCCTCTTTTCAACAGACCCCGCACCTTTTTGTGTACTTCAGCAGGCGTCAAAGAGGCCACAAGGTGTCCACCCAGCGTTTCTCCAAGTGGGTGGCCCAGACTATCCACCTGGTATATGAGCTTGCCAAGAAGCCTCCGCCAGACTTTCTTTGGGCTCATTCCACAAGAGCCATGGTGACATCTGCAGCCCTCCTGCAAGGAGTCGATCTGCAGGAACTCTGCCGTGTGGCAACCTGGTCCCAGCCATCGACCTTTGTGTGCCACTACAGGCTAGACTGCCGGTCCCAGAGGGATACTCGATTTGGACGTGCTGTGCTGGCTTCTGTTCTGTAGGACCTGACCCACCATCCTACCGGTAAGCACACAGTCTCCTAATGTATGAGGCACAGAGACCACAAGAAGAAGAACAGGTTGCTTACCTGTAACTGTGGTTCTTCGAGTGGTCATCTGTGCCCTCATACATGCCCGCCCAACCTTTCCCTCTTTTTTCAGGTCCCATTCTACTCGAAGGACCAAGAACTGAGGAGTGACCGTTGCTCGGCGGGCTGAGCATGTGCAGTACCGGCATGGGGGAGGGGTTCCCGCCAAGCTATCAAGTTCTAGAATCTTCCGAATGCTACCGCACAGGTGCGAAATCTCCTAATATATGAGGGCACAGATGACCACTCAAAGAACCACAGTTACAGGTAAGCAACCTGTTCTTCTGAAGCTTGTATATTTCTTGATTACAAATGGAGGAACAATGGAGGAACAGAAATAAAAGCAAATAAAGTGGGAGTTTTCCCCCTTCCTTTCAGCTGAATACTGACATAGCCTCAAATGCAGATGATCTTTTGGTGTGCACTATAAGGAAGATCCAATTAAGTCCAATAAATGTTTATAGTTCCCTTGTCAGAGCTCCCTTCTCTAAGACCCTGACAAAGAAATACTCCCAGAGGCTTCTAGAGACTACACAGATACTTCCAGGTTGGGAGGCGGTGCAGTTTTCCTCATCCTTCACCCTATATCTGCGAGGAGCAGAAGATTCGTGTTCTGAGGGAGAAGAGTCTTTATCAGCAACAGGACTAGCACAGCCCAACAGCAGCTGCACATCAGTTTATAACAGTGGTTCCCAAACTTTGGTCCTCCAGCAGTTTTGGACTTTCTCCCAGAATTCCTGTGTGCTGGCCAAGTTGGCTGGAGCTTCTGGGTGCTGAAGTCCAAAACACCTGGAGGACCAAAATTTGGGAACCACTGGTTTATGGTGATCCTACCGTGTTTGTACCTTGTAAAAAATGGCTCTTAGGGCTTTCTTAAGGAGTCTACAAGGCTCAAGATGAGTATAGTAGGCCTGTTATACTAATTCATATAGACCCTAGTGATAATATCTTATAAATAAATAGTATATGACAGATGTGAAGCCCAGTAACTAAACTGCTCAACAATCTTCCATAAGCAGAGCCTACTAGAAGTAGCTAGAGAGAAATGACATTTTAAAAAGCCGTTCAAGGCTTTGGTGAGTGAAACATGGTGACACTGGAAGAATGACCTTCTGTACCTCCTGTCTCTTGAGCTCAAGTAAACCCCACCCTGTATCATCTATACTTGCCATTGCACCAAACTATCATGTTTTCTCTCTCTCTTTTTTTTTTATCCAGCACTCATGTAGAGGGAATATAGTTTAACAAGCACTAGTATTACTTTAGTAGTACAGTGGCCCCTCCACTTTCACGGGGGTTCAGGGCACAAAATCCTTGCAAAAGTGGAAAAACCTCAAATAACTCCCCCCACAATCCTCCTCTTATTCCCTTCCAGGGCTCCCCCTCCCTTGCCATTTTCCTGGATGCACTTGCCTTCCTTCTCCACACCCAGCAAAATGCAAGGGAATTGGAGGGAGAAAAGACATGTGTGTACTTTGCAAATAATCAAATTCATGAAAGTCAGGCCCACAAATATGGAGGGAGGACTGTAATGGGTGTTTGGGAGACAAGTGGTGGTATATGACATCCATGGGTCTGCCTCAGATGAGCCCTTGACTTCAATACCCAACTCCATCAGGCATGAACTGTCATAAGGGAGGAAGGTGTGAACTAGTTAAATATGTGTCCATCTGAGTCTATCTGTGTGAAGGAGATTGGGGAGGGGTTCTTATGTGTGAGAGACGAGAAGAGAGGGAAATAAAAGAAAGAAAAACTGATTCTTTTCCAAAACAAAATATTATGCTGTAGAGGTGAGAGTAGTTAGCAGCAAATACACGAAAATGATAACAGAGCAAAACAATGCTATCATTGGCTGTACTAGACTTTGAGCTTGCCTCTGTTTTCGCTCAGAGCCCTCCCTAATCCCCTTCTATAATCTCTTTCTCTCTGCTCCTGGCTGACCTCCTACAGAGCTAGCTCTTAAACCATTGACATTCTGAAACACACTGGCACTAGCATTATTTGTGTTGGAGAGTCTAGAAAATTTACACAACGACAAGTTTACAGAATCTCCCTTTGCTGCTGCTAATAAAAATCTTAGGCAAGAGAAGAGAGCATGGACTATGAAGTAATAATCCAATCTCCACCATTGAGGATGCAGCACGATTTTCCAGATCTAAGCTTCATCTTTTCAAGTTCTGTCTGCCCACACAGCAAGAGTCTGGTGCAATAAAGGACTTTCCTTCAGTCTTGCAAATTGTCTGTTAAGATTCTGTAATCTGCTCTTCCTTTGGGAGGTGCAGTTTTCCCTCCACAAGGCACACTGCCTTGTCAAAAGGCAAGCTAATGGGAAGGGAAAAGGTTCATGGGCATGCAAGCCTTTCCCCTTCCACTCTCGTGCTGTCTCCCACAGGTGTGCAAAGAAAGAAGGAAGGGTGCAGGGGTGAAATGCAGAGTCCAGGGGGAAAGATCTTCCCTCATTCCAGTCACGTGTCTGTTCCCTGTGCAGGCATGCAGAAAGAAGGAAGGGCATGCAGGAGACTGACAGGAGAGTGCAAGGGGAAAGATCTTCCCTCCCCTTCCATTCTCCCATCTGTCACCCGTGCAGGTGTGCAGAAAGAAGAAAGGGCATGCTGGCAGTGGACAGGAGAGTAAATGAGGAGGAAAGGTCTTTACCCCTGCACTCTCTTGCCCATTGCCCATATGGGTGTGTAGAAAGAAACAAGGGCACGCAGGAGGAAGGCAGGAGAGCACAGGGGGAAAGACTTTCTCCCTCCACTCTTCTTTCAAGGTTATATGCCAGGCAGGCATGGTTTCCTTTAAGTGGACGGCAGAGCTGTGAGATGTGGCCAGACGAGCAGGTGCAAGGTCATCAGGATTGTTTTGACTACACCTTGTGTACTGGAGAAGGCCACATGCCAGAACGCTGATTGGATCATCCCACTTGTTCAGGGTAACAGGGAGACATAAAATGGCTGGTGTTTGCCTTTACCAGCCACCAGTCAAGATTGCCTAGCTGGACCTGTCATGCTGCTGACAGTTTACGTCTTGTAAGGGGAGATGCTGCCTGTTTATCTTCTGTTATTTTTACTTGCTTAATTGCTGCTGGAATGTTTTGCCAAGAGCCTTTATCTTAGTGTGCGGCAATAAATCTGCCTCTGAGCCTAACTTAATGAGCCTCTGGAATTTTTTTCTGCTTCACTGGGAACCTCTGCCACAGCGAAGCCTTGCTTCACTGTTTGAACTCTGCGCATGCTCAGAGGAGCCAGATCCTGCTAACCCTGACATCTTCTGCCTGTAACCCATGCAGTCACCCAGAAAAAAGAAAAGGCTCTTGGGCAATGGGCAGGAGAATGCTGGGGGAAAGACTTTCCCTCCCTGTCAACTCTTCTGCCCATCACCCACGTGAGCATGCCGAAAGAAGGAAGGATGCACTGGCAGCGGACAGGAGAGTGGAGGGGTCTTTCCCCTTGCACTCTCCTGTCTGTTGCCTGCACAGGGATGTTGAAAGAAGCAAGGGCGCGCAAGCGATGGGCAGGAGAATGCAGGAGGAAAGACCTTCCGTCCCCTCCAGTCTCCTGTGTTGCCCATGTGGTTGCACAGAAAGAAGGACAAATGCTCAGTGGGGGTGGGGGAGTTATTTGCCTTTTTTAAAAAAAACTTTTGCAAGGGTTCTGTACCTCAAACCCTCACAAAAGTCAAGGGGTTACTGTAGTAGGATTTTTGAACCTATTTGCCTATCTGCTCAGAGGCCATCTGCCTGCCCTGTAGGATTTTGATATGATACCAAACTCTCCTTTGTTTTTAACATTCTTCCATGTCTTGCCATTAGGATTTCATAGTCTGTGTTTCTCCTGTAACCTTGCCCTGCTTTTATGCTCACTTCTGGACTCCCTCTGCCATTTCTGTAGTCCTCCCTAATCTCTCTCTCACACTATCTTCCGCTCTCTGTACTGACCTCCTAAAGAGCTAGAACTTAAAACAATTACTATTCATCTTCTACACCATTACTGAGGCATAACAAATAACTAGTCAACATTAATTAGTGTTAATGCACAAATGTGCTTTTTTCATTGGATGCTGGAGGGATAACTCTTTTTAGTCACACAAGCCAGCAAATTAACATTAGTTTGTTATTCCTAATGCACTAGTTCCAAGCTCTGATTAATCCTGCTGCTATCTCCTCTTCAAAATATGTACAAAATATGTACATAATAGGTGGTCTGCTTGCCACTGGGACCATTGCCTCTCAGGTGGATGCAAGTGCTGGGAGAAGTACCTGCTGAAAAGAAGTTTCATAAAACTTGTAGGGGGAAACAGTGTTGGTGAGGGCAATGCTAAGCTTAGTGCAGGCATCCTACATTTTTCAATAACTCATTTTTCAACACTGTGCTCTTTCAACCAATGTAAATTATAGAAATTATAAAAATGTACCATTCTTTTGACATGGGATCCGCTCTTTCATCAGTTCTTCTCTTCTTTCTTGTAGGGAACATGCAGGAATTATGGATGCTCTCTTGGGACTGCATGGTCCCAAGCTGACAAAAGACTGGGTTCCACTTTTCAACCAATTCCACTTTCTGACAGTACTCTGGTTCCTAACCTGTCAGATAAGTGGTGGAAACCTGTACTGCTGCTGCATACCACTTGACGAGTCAGTAAACTTGTGTCTTCACTGGATAGTTTATGCTTGGGTGCACAGTACAACCACAGCACTGGGTGTTTGAAACTAATCAGCCCACACTGATGTATGTAATAAAATGGAAATATAACAGAAGATAAAGAAATGGAATTTTAAAAATAGATCAAGGATGATGTTTCTTCTTGCCAACATTTTTTTTGTAGGACATGCAAAACACACAATACAGAAGGGAGAAAAATGTAATGAGGAAGGGAAGAACAAAGAGAGAAAGTTAAAGGGTGAACTAAGAAGAAAAGAAAGGATTAAAAGCATTAAACAACATAACACTGCCTTCCTTCTCTAAATAACTATTCAAACCAAGCCCTTTCAACCTCAGGCACTATATTTCATTTTAACTGGAATAGGGGGGAACTGGGAAACAAGATTGGAGCTGAATAGTGGCAGAATGAAAGAAGGAGATACACAAGCTACAATAAATGGGCAACTAACAATAATAAACTCCAAAATAAACTCCAATAAAATTGCAAAAATGTTCCTAATGTAAATAGAAAATTAGCAGGAAAAGAGAAGAGGAGGAAGACAATAGATTCACCATCCCTCTGTTGCATTAATGGGAGATTGGAGCTGCAATTCTAACTAACTGGAAGCTAGAAGTATTCATAAACAAAGTCCATCCCCTTCCATTACCATGCCATACACCCCCACTCCATGATATGATTGTCAGTGAATGTTACTTAATTGGCATAGAAAATATAAATCATACATACCCAAGCTTACAATCCTCAGTTTTCAGTGCACGGTGAGGAGCAAAGGCATGCCTGCGAACTGTTGAAATGAACAGGAACTGACATATTCCAGTTCCATGTGAGGCCAACCATGGAGTTGATTGATGCACTCCTGAAGCTGCAAGGCAGCCAAGTTAGAAAGACACAGCTGGTGGACACAGTCCTACTGAACAATACCCTGAACACTGACATCACATATTAGGGAAGCTCTCAGTCCACAGCTCTTCCCCAAGGCATCATAGCTTGCTTGGAGCTTGACATGTAGGGAAGGCTGATGGTCAAGGCGGGCATTGGGACTGCATGGACAAAACTCCCCACCACACTCCTGGTAGACACAGGAGCAGCCCAAAATGTCCTGCACTCCCACTTAACTGTGAGGTAGAAGTCCACCACCAAGACCATTGCACTTTCTAGGTACAGAGAAGGCTCTCATCAGGTGAAGATCCAGGAGGACATTCCAGTCACAGTAGAGAAACTCCACAGTAAGATTAGGGTGTGCAAGAATTGTAAGGAGGAGGTTGTCATTTTGGGAGTATCCTTCCTCCTTAACCACTGTTTGTGGATATGATGAATGGTTTAATGTGGCAACTAATGTGGTCCACCTATAATTTTAGCTATTTATAGATGTGTGGCCCTTAAGGCACCATGCCCATTGCACCCCATTGCCAATGACCCCTGGACATGGGAATTCTCAGAGGTCTGGATTAAGCATAAGACAGAAGGTGGTCTGGTAAAAGATGCCTGTTTCCTCCTGGAAGGAAAAGTCCCCACCCCAACAGCAGTACAAATACCCCCCAAAAGCTACAGAAGGTATTGGAAAAACCACACAGTGTTTGTTGAAGCAGGATATAATCACTTCCATGCAGTCCATCTGTAACGTACCCCTATAGCCTGTCCTTAAGGCAGAGGGGAACACCTGGAATATGATGGTCAATTTCTGTGCCCTCAACATCACAACTGTTCCAGTTGCCCCTGTGTTAGCCAAATACAATAAGATATTACCATCTATTGCACCAAATATTACAGTGTTGTGGACTTGGCTAACACTATCAGGCTTCATGAGACATGCTGGTATAAATTCACATTCACATTCACATTCTGCAGCCAGCAGTACATCTTCAAACATCCCCTGCAAGGATTCCATTCAAGTGTGAGCATTTGCCATGCCCACATCATCAAAATGTGGGATAAATTGAAACCAGCTTCTCGTGCCCATGTCCTATCTTACATGGACAACATTTTAATACACTTATTATCAGAGGAGGAGACCTGTGAGATAACTAGGGAAGTCTTAGGTCTAATCAGAGACACTGGGTTCAAAGGGAACTGGGAGAAGGCCCAATGAGTTCTGACCAAGGTAAAACCTCGGTCTCTCGCACACCCAACACATAGTTCATGGAGGTGATCTCCAAGCTTCCCATGCCCACAGATGTACATTCACTTAGGGCACTGTCAGGTGCATTTAACTTCTCCTGGGACTTCATTGAATTCTTTATGGAGAATGTTCACCCCTTGCATGCTCTTCCTCAGAAGAATGCCACTTTGGAGCGGGGACCTACTCAGTAGAATGCCTTCACCGAGCTGAAATGCAGCTAAGTGGAAGCTCCTGTCCTTGCTTGCGCAGACATGTCACAACAATTTTACATCCAATTAGCTACTTTGTAGCATAGCATTGGTGCTACACTCACTCTGCAGCAATCAGGCATGCAGTGAGTCATTGCCGGTGCCCCTTGCAACCTGAAGCCTGCTGAACAGATATGTAGCCCCTTCAAGAGTATTTGCTTGGCCCTAGTGTAGAGTCTCATACACCAGGAGAGTAGTTGTGTGAGTAGGTGTGTGGGTAGTTGTTCAGACCATTCACACTCCACTTAAGTACATTCTGTCAGGCAAGATCCAAAACAGCCAAGTCTCCAATGCACAGATCACACAGTGGACAACTGCCTTAGTCAACTGTGGGGGTGTATTTTAAGGAGAAGCAGAGCAAGACTTTTGTCCCTTGCAGCCTGATAGTTATAGGAGAGTAACATGACACCCCCTTCTACCATTCATTCATGTTCAGTGGCCACAGAGTGAGGAGAGCTCTTCAATGAAGTTCAGCTGCAAAGCTTTGTGTGCTGGTTCTGTGATGGGTCATGCCTCCACATTGCAGGCACTCCCAAGACTGGCTGTGGAGCCCTCCAAGTGGATGACTCCTTCACATTCCAAGGAACAGCACACCCTCACTCAAGTCAAGCAGCCAAGGTAGAAACCCTTAGAGTAATCTTAGGTTATGAGCTGTTTGACAGCCCACTAGCCATATACACCAACTCTGACTGGACCGCTAAAGCTGTGACAGTCTGGCTTCCCATCTGGTTTGACAACAATTGCAAGATGATCGCAAGACTTTGGAAGGGAAGACTATTGCACATGATGGCTATGCAAAGCCACCAAAATACAGGACAGAGTAGCCCCAACATGGATCACACACATGAAGGGCCATCAAAAAAATGCTTCAAAGGTTTGCATGTGGAATAACTGTGCTGATGCACTGCCAGAGAAGCAGCTCTTAAGGATGATGCCTCCACAGACACAGCACCCATGTGCCCCATCAACATCAACCCCAAGAAGGTAGTCACCACTCCTTTCCTATATTTGGCCAGCTTCTGGAAATGGAGATCCCCACCTGAAAGAGTTAGCAGAGGTAGAGAGGGATTCGATAGGCCATTACTCTCTTCAGGAGAAGAAAAGCATGATTTGGGCTGTGCACAAGAAGAGATGCTCTCACTGGGTAGCACCCATGGTGATTAGAGGAGACCTGATCCAGTTTGTCCATGAGCTGTGACATAAAGGAAACCGGCCACCCTTGAGAGAATGCAGGATATGGGTTGGGGGCTGAACATGCTCCAGGACATAGAGCAGTGAGTGGACAACTGCCTATCCTGTGCCATGATCAATGTGGATCAGTCCAGCCCCAAGTCCCTGATCCGACACCAGAACATTGAAGGTCCATGGGCCCAAATCCAGATTGATTTCATTGGTCCCTTGCCTTCCACTCCTGAGGGAACAAGTACTGCCTGACCGTAATTTGACCCCTTCAGCAAGTGGATCAGTGCATTCCCTTGCAAGAACAACACTGTGGCCATCACTGCTCATCTTTTGTTTAACAACATTTGGAGCTGGTGAGGAATCATGTAGGAGGTGGACGGTGATATGGGCTGCCACTTCTCTGGAGAAGTCACCCAGGAACTATACAAAGGCATCAAGCAGAGATTCCATATTGGACACTGCCCCCAGAGCTCCAGATAGATTTAATGGACCAACTGCACCCTGAAAGAGAGACTGAGGAAGGTAGTGTGCTTCACAGAGCATGATTGGGATGAGAAGCTCCCAATCATCCTCATGGTCCTGCAGGGAACCAAGGTTGTTCATGGCTTCACTCCACACACAGTTCTGACTGGAAGGAAATTGCTTCCAGAAGTGTTCTGGAAAGACACTAGCCTCCCCTCTGATTTGGAGACCGTGGTCATAAACAATGAGTGGGTACAAATCCTCATACAAGACATTTCCAAAATCCATTATGAAGTGGTCTTGCAATTGGGCAAGAACATGCAGACCCTGGAGAAAAGGGTTGGCTGGGTTTGCAACCTCCACCAATGGGACGAGGGACAACTGGTTATATACTGTAAGTTCTCCCAGGACAAACATGCCTTGTCCACCAAATTGATGGGTTCTGTTAAGATCACCAAAAGAGTCTCGTCTGCTGTCTACCAGGTAGAGATACTACATAAGACAGTTGCTGAAATATTTCCACATTACACAATTAAAATAATGGAAGGGCATGCCACTCACATGAACTGCAGTGCACACCAAGGAAGAGGAGCCTCCAGCCCCTGTGACTGCAATGCCCATCCATCAGATATCACTGAGTCACAAAGTTTTGCCAGTGGTGGATCTGTTAGACACCCTCATGGGGTGGGAGCCCCCTTGAAGATACAGTGCTCAGAAAATCGCATCACTTGTATATAGTTTAGTAGGAGTAGGTTAGTAGAAGCAGTTTTGTATTTTTCCCCCTTATAGCAATGAAGGTGATATGGCACTAACTGCAGAGAGTAAGGTAAGTATAACCCCTCCTCCTCCTCCTCCTCTTGGTAGTTTTCCCTTGGCCCCTTCAGGGACTGACCCCCACCCTGTAATTGCACAATTCAAGGCACCTCCCTGCAAATGTTTATTTTGTAAAAATCACCCCAGCTGTAGATGGTAGCAATCCAAAGCACATTTACTCACTTACACTTATCCAGGATTGGTTCACCCTACATGGGTTTGCAACCACATATATAGCAGCCAGATCTGTGTATCCTGACAATGAGATCAAGATGATTTTTTTTGACAAAAGCCCAGAAGCTGAGTCACCTGATTTTGTCACCTGGTGCAGCCTCAGTAAAAACAAGATTGCTGCAATGGTCAGCAGCCCTTCGCCAGCAGACCCCTTCCATCCTGTGACATGAATGTATGGAATGCATGGAATGTTGATGACCCTTTCGCACTGTCTGTTCTCCTCAGTACTGCTGAAGAGCACACATCCCCCACTGAAATCACTTTGGTCACTCCCTGAGGCAGACATCAAAACATCCAGGTTGCAAATTGGAAAGTGCAACTCTGGACCATATGGCAATCGAGCCTTTTAAAACAAGGGCCACCAAGCTGGTTCATCTGTCTCAACCAAATACTTGCAGCACAAGCGAGGAAATACTTTTTTAAAAATCATGGGTTATGATAGCCCTGAACCTCACAGACATCATCAACATCCAGTTATGGCTAAATTTGACCCACTAATCAAGAATGCTGCTACATTAATCCAGACAGATTCCTCCATCATGGGCTCCCATGTGCTAACAATGGAGATGAGTGAACTAATGTTAATCCAGTCCATGATATCCTTGAAAGAGCTCCAGATTTATATATTTTATTTATTTTGCTGTATTTCTAAGCTGCCCTTCTTCCAAAATGGGGACCCGACGTAGCTGAATACTTCAGCACAATGTCTGGAAAGTGCACCCCTTTTACGTACCAGTGAAGCAGGGTGGGCAGAATGGTTAAAATTGTAATCTGGACCAGCAAGGCCCTCCAGAGTGAAATAGGCATGGTCAGCCTGCATAGCACCTGTAGGGGCTGGCATGTTGTTGTTAGATGGGGCCAATGTGGAGGTTCTAGCCAATAAATTGTTCTATGCAACTACAAAAATGATACATACAGGCACACCCATAAGGCAGTCAGCCCAAAACATCTCTGAAGTCCAGCATTCAATCATGACTCTACTCATTAACTGGGAATTGGCTATGGAAAGAAATGCCTAGTACTCAGAAAGGAATGTTTCAATAGCTGCTGTATGCACCCAAATTCATATGATTAATTTAATGACAATTAGGGACTTAATTCAGCATGCCCACAATGGACACATTCCAAAAGAAATTAGAGAAATTACAAGGCCAAAGTTGATGAAAGAGGAAGTACAACTGGAGGCTTGGTGGAAACTTACAAATGCCACTTTCATTCCTCGATGGAATCAACTTAAGTTGACCATACTCTCCATATGTCCTGTGATCCCTCTTGGAATACAGGCAGTCTCAGGAAACATACTGTATTCCAAGGACTGTAACCATTGGGCAACAGTCTCTAACCCCAGATGCAAACCATCAAGTCCAAGGGTGCCAACATCAAGAAAACCTGGACTTCATTTGTGAGGGCCATGATTTGCTAACCCATCATCATTGATAACTGACATCCCTTAAGGGCATGGATGGTGCGCGCTCCTACAAGCTGATTCATGAAACTGATTCAGCAACTGTGTAAAGAGATGTATGTTGTAAGGACATCCTGCCACACCATCACCGTAAATGATTACCATATATAGCCCATAGTGCCCATAATCAATTGCTGCTTATGCAATGTTTCAACCATCTGTGGTTGTGATATTGAATACTTGGAGCCCATTTCGACCCAAGAAGAAATGATCATATCTCCATCCCTATACAGCTCCATCACCTCTGTGTTCTTTGTCCTGAAATTAGAGATCCTACACCAGCTCCTTACTCACTCCAACCTCAAAGAACAACTGCTAAAAGTAAAGGCAACTGGAGACAAGTCTGCTCTGGTCATGTCTCACAATGGCAAAGTCATTGGAATCATTGGAACTCTTTCCAGAGAGATTGTGCCCACTGGGCACCATTCATGATGGAAGTCCCTCCTCAAATGGTCCCTTACTGCAATGCTCCATCCAATTTTTATAATTCTGGCATTCCAATTCCTATTAGTGATTGGCTTAGCTGGTTTGGCATATTGTGTTCACTGCCGCCTATGAAAATTAAAGCTCTTTGGTGAATTGGCCAAATCAGCCAAAGCTCAATCTTTTCTTTGTCTGGTTTTTTGAAGGCCCAAAGGCTCCCAGGACTCCTTGGATGAACCCGTTAGTTGAGCTGTGCCAGTATCACCGGAGTCAAGAATGGCCATTGCCCAAAAGGAGGAGTGTAGGGAGTTCCCCTGAGAATGCCATGGTTGTTGATAAGCCAGCCAGTGTCTTCCATAATAGGCAGTTCTCCCCAGAAGGAGGGGGATCTGACCCCAGGTCTGAGTAATCAAAATAAAGGTATGAGTGCCTAATTATTGGGTCCCTAGGGGAGCAGTCATTCCCATCTCTGGCAAACCAGCCCACCCCCATTAGCAGTCTCTAATTTTTCTTGCCCCCCACAAAGTTTCATGCACACTGCTGATCACAGCAGACTTGTGTAGCTCTGGAACCTTCATCACCGGAGGGCCGGTATACCAAGAACCGTCTATCTTTCCACAAACCCTCATGCACTGGAACTGTCCACTGTGTAAGGCATCATCCTGGAAAAATGAAACTCTGTGACTTTGCCACAGAAGTTCCATTTTGGGGGCGAGGGATTGTTGTCATGCTGTCCACCCCAACTCCATGATATGATTGGCAATGGAAAATATTTAATTGGCATAGAAAATATAAATCATACACAGTTATGGCTGAAAAGCCATGCTGGCAAAGTGGACTAACAACGGATGCAAAAATAGGTCAGACAAGACCTTAGGTCATATCAGTTGGGAAGCTCCAGGGCTGATGAGCTTGCAATAAACCCCTCAACAACTCAGCCTTCCAACACGACAATGCACAAAGTTGTCTCAATAGAGCAGCCAATGGTCATCAACCTGTTTCCTCTTCCCACTCAAACTCTCTTTTGTTTCGTCACCTGCCCAGACATTAAGAAGCTATCACAATTCCCATAAATGCTTTGTCACCTAATGCTAAGACCATTAGCCCCATCTGGACCCCATTGTCTACTCTGCCAGAAAGCCATTAACACCTTCCCTTTCAGGGCAGAAAAAGGATATTTAAACCCTGGTTCTGAACCAGAGAACTCGTAGTACACTGGACATAGGCTGTCATTTTGCTGCTCAGATTCCCATTCTTGTATTACCCTCGGACCCTTAGTCTAAGTCACATCGCTTTGTCTTTTCTCTTTCCTTCCTGCCCACTTCACCCCAACTTTTCACTATCCATTTTTCCCTTCCTTTCCTTCAGTTAGCCTCGTGTAGTTATGAGATTGTTTGAATCTTGTGTGTGTATATGATTTTCTCCAATAAAGCATTCTTTGAAACTCCAACTGGTGTCCTCGCATTCATACCGATATACAGAGGTGGAAAGATCCTGTAAGGTTACCCCCCTCTTGCAGGCCTCCCCTTTGAGCTATAATTCCATACCATTCCATGGAGGCACTGGCATTGTGGGTGGACACTCCCCTTTCCTTTCAGCAACCTGGCATTTTCCTGATACAATACTGTGTTGCAACATCTTACTTTAAAATGTTTTTATGAAAACATCAAGTTACATACATAAATCATACATAAGGAAATAAAAAACCACCAAAACAAATCTAAAAACTAGAAAAATCTAAACTACAAAAAAAGGACAAAACTATATAAATCTAGAGAAAAGAATACATGAGGTTAAAAGAGTATATACATGACTTCCAATCCCCCACCTGATAGTTATAAAGTAAACTAAAGTAAAAGTAAAAATAAAGTACTGTATTTGCTGGCATATAAGACACACCAGCATATAAGATGCACACCATAAGGGTATAAGACAAACCATATTTTCAAACAGTATTTTTCAGGAAAAAAGTGAGTCTTATATGCTAGCAAATAGGATAAAATATACTTCCTGGAAGTTAACATAATTATTTATGCTTCTGCTATAATTAATTCAAATTACCAGTACTCAAATCCCAAAGTTAAAAACATCCTCCAGCAATTTGTCAAATATATCATCACCATATCCATACCTTTCTTAAATTTACTCAGTGATCCTTCTTTAAACAAAATAGTCAATTTGTCCATTTTTTACAGATCAAACAATTTAATCATCCGTTCTTCTTCAGATGGAATAGTTGAGTCCATCTCTGAACAAAAAGTAATTTGGCCATTGTAATTATGTACTGTAAGATTCTTGCACACTTATTTTATAATTATCTGTTCCAGCAAGAACTCGAATTTCAACTGAATCTTTATTTTCAAGATATCTTTGATTTAGAAACCTACCCAAAACCTCTTTGCTTTCCCCTATGTCCACCACATATGAAAAAAGTACCTTCTTTCAATTCATATTTCCAACAAATATTAGTAGAACCATTATGCATTTTAGAAACTCTTTCTGATATTAAATACCACTTGTAAATCATTTTATAGAAATTTTCTCTAAGATCACACCTTAATGCAAACTTTAACCCCCTTTTCCACATTTTTTCATTGTTCTATTCATATATTATAACCCTTATTTTGTGCCCATTTAATCATATAGTCCTTTACTTTCTCATCCTGTCAATAACTTATACGTTTTAGCAATTTAGCTGTGTTGCAACATCTTAAGACAGTGGTTCTCAACCTGTGGGTCCCCAGATGTTTTTGGACTTCAGCTCCCAGAAGCCCTGAGCATTGACCATAGTGGCTGGGGCTTCTGGGAGCTGAAGTCCACAAACATCTGGGGACCCACAGGTTGAGAACCACTGTCTTAAGAGATGCCCTGTCTAACTTTCTTTTACTGCATGTTAATGTCCATCTAGTGAAATTAATCCAGGGAACTCTGAATAGAATCAATCCAGTCTGGGCCTGATCTGGCCCAATCCAGTCCAGTTCTGTCCCAATCCAGTTCAGACTGATAAATCCAATTTGGCTTAGAATTTAGATAAATTGTTATATAGTATTTCCAAATGTATCCTTACAGTTCATATGAGATCCAGCTCATCTTTCACCTTAAGTCCTTTGTCATGGAAGTGTAATCCTTAGTCGATTAATCTAAATCTGTTCGGATAACACCATCTGTGTAGCCAGTGATTAACACCTAGCAGTCTTCTGTCTCTTCTTTGCTATATTTTCAACATAGAGGAGAAACTTGTGCCTCAAGAACCTTCCCCCTTTTATTCAGACCTCATAATCATTTGCAATATATTCACTGCTGTGTCTGACAGTATCATTTGTTCCAAAACAGAACAGCAGGGATTCATGATGTCTTAAGGCAGCGTTTCTCAGGGAAGAGGAGAATCCATGACAGAATTTAAAAAAAAAAAATAGAAAAAAAATAGAAAAAATAAAAATAAAATAAAAAATAAAAAATCCATCAGAGTTTTAAAAATATACTGCCTCTCAGAGAAATACCTTAGGCAACAATGAGAAGAAAAAGAAAATGGCATTCATCATCTATTTGAAAGGAGATAGGCCAGAATGTATACAAACAGAATGAAAGAGGCTGCAATTTGTTGAGATTCTGTTGAGCTTGGAGCCTCATCCAAACAGATCCTGGTCTAACTAGATTTGAGGATTTGCCAGAATGAAGCAAAGTCACTGACGCTATGACAGTTTATTGATTGCACAAAAATGATAAATGGGCGCAAATATGAGAAACACAGAGAAACTCCTCACACATTTCTTCAGCCAAAAGAAACACACCTTCCCTGAAAGATGGATATATATCCAGTGTCAAAGATATTCAAGATGTATTGCACTCTACAGAGCTTCAAGAAACCTACACTGGAAGCCAGCTTATCCTTCCTTGAGTGCTAAGATGAAGGAAATTGTCCTTGGTATAGGTTTGTATACCTTGCCATCTCCCATATACTTGAAGCTTGAAAAGCACAGAGGCTGGGAGAGACTTTACTCTGCCTCAGAGCTTTCCAAACTTTTCATGTTGGTGACACACTTTTTTGACACGCATCAGCTTTACTAGCGAACCAAAGGTACCCAGAGGTGTGTCTAGGGTGGGGAAAGGCAGCTCTCCCCAATCCTAGCCTGCTGCCATCGCTCTCGCCCGGAAAGGCCCCAGTGAGAGTGATGGCAGGAGGAAAGGCAGCCCCCTCCCACTCGGTCCTTGCCTGCTGCCGTCGTTCTTGCTGGGGAAAGGCCCCAGCAAGAGTGATGGTAGTGGACCAGGCTCAGGTTGGGGGGGGGTCTTTCTTGACTGAGGAGGCGACACATCAACACACTACAAGTGACACACTAATGTGTCACAACACACCTTTTGGAAAGCCCTGCTCTACCTATGAGGCAACTAATCAGCAAGGAAAAAGGAGACAGGGGAATGGTAACAGCCTTTCAGTAAGACAGTGGAAAATATCCTTATTAGACATTAGAAGGTAGAACCAAGCAGCTGCAAAAATATTTATGTGAAGGCTGCTTGGTAAACTTATCTTGTATAGGAGACCCACTTAATGAACTTGGCTGCTTGTTACTTTGATTGAACTGATTATCTTGATTTCTGCTCCTCCAGATAATACAACCTGAACTAATAGATTCAAACTACAAAAAAAGAGATTATGACTAAAACAGTGGAAAGAATTTCCTGACGTTAAGAGCTGTTTTGCAGTGGAACAGATCAGTGCCACTCAAAGTGGTGGTCCATGGACTGGTACCAGTCTGAAAGCCAAAAAGTAACACATAAAGGGATATAAAAACACACCATAAAAAACTAAAACAGACTAAAACTAAAAGAAATAACAACACAAAACAAATAACAAACTAAAGTAAATAACAATGAAGAAAATGAAAACTTACCAAATTTAGCAAGGAAAAAAGACAAAACTAAACTAAACTAAAACTGGACTAGAAGGATACACACATGACTTCCATCACCACCACCCCAGCTGATGGTTATAAGGTAAAATGCTAAATATACTTCTTCAACATTATAACACTAGCATATATACCAGTAGCAGACAAAGAGAGTGGTATTCTGCTGCCCTAAGCAGGCTCCTCATGAGGATTGTCCAGAAAGAAGGAACTGAAAATAGTAAGGATGGGACGAATCCAGACTCTTCCAGAAAATCCCCGGAAGGTTCTGGGACTCCATGAATCTCATGAATCTCGAATCTTTCGAATCCTTTTTTTTAAAAAAGGGTTTTAAAAGCAAGGGAAAGAAAGCACTTCTACTGAAAAGTATTTTTGAAGCAGAATTTTTGTTTAATAAAAAATTAAATAATAGTTTTCACTTTCAGGAAAACATATCTATATACTTATTATACTGAGGTAGTTTCAAGTTAAGGAACTATAATTTTTAATTTTTTCATTTACAATCTGTATCTGAGCTCCCTCTTTTATGAATTGAACATCAGCATAAACAAGTATAGAATCATAAATTGCATTAAAATACAGTGCAGAAAACAATAATTCTAATATGTGTAAGAACACAAATTCTTGTTGGTAATAATGCAAGTACAGAAGTTGATGTCTCTTGTTTGATCAGGATCAGACCTTGGAACAGTTTTTTTGGGGGGTGGGGGAATCACATCTCTGAGAAGCACCCAGCCAAGATGGTCTGGCCATGCTGCTTCTGAAATTATGGGAGTTGCATTCCCACTTGCTAAAATCTAGGATTCACTTGCTCAAAAGACTGCTGTTATGCATGTAGTTCTTAGCACTGGGGATCTGCAGCCACTACTCAAGTATGTGCATGTGCATGCATGTATGCATGTGTATGTAATTTCCAAAATGCACTGAAAAATTCCCATTTAAGTATGAGAAGAGATTGTCAGTGCTCTTCAATCTTGTCAATACTCAAATGTTAAATGTTAAGTCTTCGAATAAATTAGAAGGACTGAATCAATAGCGCACAAAGCTGTTGCCTTACCATGCTATCATTAAATCAAAGGCTCTAAAATCTTCCATACAGGCTAATAAGTGGTGCTATGGAGGGAAATCCAACCCTCAGACCTAAAGGGTTTCAGATGCTGAAATGACTATGGCTGTCTGATGGCCTCCTGCCAAAGCAACAAACCATCTCTCCACTATTTCTTTCCTCCATTTCAGGAAAGGGGTCTCCATTTCTCTTTTTATTCATTTTCTTCCTTTTAAAATCCACACAGTGGCAAGAAGAACAAGACAGGCAAAAACAGAGCTGAATGATGCATTTCCTCCAATCTTAATCCTTCTTATTGGTCCTCCTTTATTATTTTAACAATTCAAATCAAAACACTTCATTAATTAATAATAAATAAATAAATAAATCCAGAGATACTAATTATTAAGGATTAATCAGGACCATCCACGCCAAACTGGGATACCTAGAATGCATGCACTTCCACTCTATTTTAAAAAGAAATTTTAGGGCCAAAAAAAATAAATCCCCAAAATGGCATCTAGTAGACAAATCATGCTTCAAGAGGCTTCTGGGGAATAATAATATTGGGGCAAACTGTAGGGATTGGAGACTTGTGGGGCTGTGCCCTGCCTGCAGACCATACGTTGCCCACTCCAACCCAGGTGCTTCAAAAATCTTTGCAAAGGAAACCTTTTCTTTGAAAGTAGTTTCACTGAGTCAGTGGAGTATCTGCTTTTTGGAACTGGGATAACTCAGGAAGGAGAGGTTTCAGCAGCTATTTTTAACCTGTATTCTGAAGCCCCACAAGAGAATAAGGCAAAGGCTGTCCCGGGCAGGATCCAGCTGGCAGCGACCAGGAGGACAGCGGAAGGTGTGGGATCTCGCTCCTTGCCGCTGCCTCCCAGTCGCCCAATGCAGGATCCAGCCGGCAGCAGCCGAGAGGACAGCAGAAGGACGGACTGTGCTCCTCACTGCTGCCTCCCGCTTGCCCCATGCAGGATCCGGCTGGCAGCAGCTGAGAGGACAGCAGAAGGTGCAGACTCACACTCCTCGCTGCTGTCTCCCACTCGCCCCATCGAAGATCTGGCTGGTGGCAGCTGGGAGGAGAGCGGAAGGCGCAGGATCGTGCTCCTCGCCGCTGCCTCCTGCTCACCCCATGCAGGATCCATGGGAGGACAGCGGGGAGCAGATTTGAAAGATTCCATTCGACTATTTTGGTGGTAAGATTTGGATCCGTAATTCGAATCCTTGCCCAGGATTCGAGGATTCAGTTGGCCCATCCCTAGAAAATAGGTAAGAAAAGAGGATAGGCAGAAGCCTATCGAGTTACAGGTTTGCTGTGAATCTTAGATTTTTGGGAAACAGTTTGAAATAATGCCCACAAAAAGAGTAGAAGTCCTTTTGGATAGAGTAACATCATATTTAATTTTTGGAGGGAGTATGGTAAAGGCATTCTCAGATGTGTCCTCCTAAGTTAAACAGTTCTTACACCAAGTAAGTATTCATAGATTTATTTTTATTAAGAATCCTGTTTTCTTCTGCAGTATAAACTATCACAGGAAACCAAACAGCTGCTTCTTCAGGTTCATGGAGTGTTGCTGCAGTTGGTAGATTATTATGCCCATTGTTGAGTGGGAGGTGGAATTTGTGAGAGTAAATATAAATGTAAGAAGTGCAAAAATTTAAATTTAACTACGTTTACAAATTAAATTAAATGGTATAAGTTTAAACTTTAAATGTCAAAACATTGGTATTTGATGCAGTTCTAATTCTCCTAAATTCATAGTTTCCCTACCTCCAATTTTACACCAAACTATCTTGTCTCTAATTGGTTTATTAGATTGAATGACAAGGATAATAGTGCAGGGCTCTTTGCCAAATTTTAAATAGATTATTTAATACATGGATTTGCTTTTATCAGTTCTTCATCCTTCTTATATAATGACCAAAATGTACTCTTGATATTAAGTAGTAAATTATAGTACATTGTTCCATTTCTGCTCCTTTTTCTAATGTAAACCATGAATACGCAAAGAAGCTGCAAAATATATCGCTCTAAAATATACTCAAAATATGCAGTCCCTTCTGTAGGGAGCTGGCTGGGTGCAGAGAGGAGCATTCCTGTTGTGCTCCCATCCGAGCATAGTCACTGCCAGTATCGCAACAGGACATTGGCAGGAGCCAGTGAGGTGCAGAGCTCTAAGATCCTTAAATTCCTGGGATGATATCTGTGGGGTTTAACAATCTCTCCACTCACAAATACAGTTAGAAGTGGGAATTTAAACACTGGTCTCCCAGATTCCTCATTCAGCATTCAAACCACTTCACCACACTGGCTCTTAGCTCCCATTAATACAATTGTCTCCTCTAGCTGGGAACAACAACTGAATTTAGGCTGAATTATTTAATAGTAAACACCTCTCTAAAGGTGACTTAGAATGGTTAGAGATGGAAGATACAAATATTGAGATGAAATTGGAAAATGTATTTTTCAGAAATTTTTTTAAGAAAGAAATAGAAAAAATAGAAAATCCTTTCATAAAAAATATAATAGAAATCTGGAAGAAAAATAAAGGAAAATTGATTCTGAATACATCAACATTAACTCCGATAGTAATGATGGAGAAATTTCCAATAAATTTAAGAGAAAGAATAGAGAAAGAAATAAAAAAACAAAAAATATATAGATTAAAAGATTGGATGAAAATAATGACTAATAAAGACAAAATAAAAGAGAGATTTCAGGAAACCAAAATATCTTGGTTAAATTATATACAGTTAGAGCAATGGACAAAGAGTATGAAAAGATATGTTACAGATTTTAAAGAACATACTAAATTTGAACAAATTATTATTCAAAGAGAAAATATGCAAGAAAATGAATTATTAAAGAGTATTACAAGTGAAATATATAAAATGTTGGCAAAAGATCAAGAAGAGGATGATTATCTTAGAAAAATGTAGGAGGAAGAGACATCACAAAATATAGATATACAAGAATGGAGAAAAATTTGGAAACAACGTCATTTAAAAAAATTACCGATAAGAATAAAAGAGAATTATTATAAAATAGTTTGGAAATGGTATTTGACTCCAGTAAGATTAAACCAGATAGATGAGAAATATTCTAGACTATGTTGGAGAGGATGTCAAGAAATTGGTACATATATGCATATGTGGTGGAATTGTAATAGGATAATGGAATTTTGGCAAAAGGTTTTTAAAGAAATAAAAGAGATAGTAGGAATTGATATACCAATATGTCCAAATATAAGGTTGTTGTCTATATATAATAAGGTTGAGTGTACTCAGGCAATGAAGGAATTAATAACAAATTTGTTAACTGCAGCAAGGTTAATAATAGCAAAAAAATGGAAAATAAATGAAGAAATTCAAATAGAAGAATGGTATAAAGAAGTGTGGAAAATTGCAATTAATGATAAGTTAACTTGTAGAATCAGATTTATGAAAGGTCTTGTAAAAGGGAATGATTTTGAAGAAATTTGGAAAATATTCTTGGAAAAAGCTTTGATAAGAGATGGTAAAGCTACCCTTTCACAAGAAGAATGGCAATTTTGGAAAGTGGAATAAACAAAAAGTTGGCTCTGGGGGGGTGGGTTTATTCATTATTTTTTGTTAATTATGTGGGGCTTTGTTTATTTGTATTGGTATTGTTAAAAAAAATTCATAATAAAAAATAATTTTTTTAAAAAAAATATAGTTGAAAAGAATAGATTTAAGAATGAAATTATTATAGCAATAATGAGTACAAGGAGAAAGAGACTTAGATACATGAAATAAAAATATATAATTAATGTGATATAAAATATGTGGAATAAGTATACGATGATAAAGGGTCTGGAAAGTAATAGTAATGTAAGCCATTTGTGGGGTAATTTTTCTCTTTTTCACATTTATGTTATTCACGTGGTGTTTTTGTGTTATTCTGTTATGTATTGTATTATTTTTTTCTTTAATAAAACAAATTAAAAAAAGTAAACACCTCTCTTTGCAATTTATTCATCGTAACTACCAATTTTTTTTTCTGCCCGAGCAATTTTATTCTGTGACCATTTTTGAAAATGGATGGAAAATTATGGAAAATGGATGGAAAATTATGGAAAATTATGAACCACCGTGTCACACAAGTTCAGGCTAATCCATTTTACTGGAATTAGACTAGGGCCATTTCCACACGGCATCACAGTCCTGCCAGTGACGGAGCTTGGTGTGTGGAGGGGGGCGGGAAGGGGAGAGTCTACAACATGAAGGGTGTGGCCACTGTGCATGAGGGTGTGGCTGCAGTGTACAGGGGTGTGACCAGGGCACATGGGGGTGTTGCTAAGGGGCTGGACGCCCCAGAACATTGCCACCCAAGGCCAATCGCCCCCTGCCCCCATGTTCCTATGAACTGAGTCCTGCAATTGGGATGTGATAGCTGCGGTCTGTGGGTTGTGCTTTCACACAATGTCGTTGCAGTGCTGCAGCATCGCAATTGTGGAATATTGGCTTAACAGAAAAAAATCCATTAAGCACCTATGATCACACGAAACTCCTGTCACCCCCTGCCATGCAGATGGGGCAGAAGCACAATCACATGCTTCCTTCCCAGGCACAGCAGGGGAAAGAGGCTGGCTGTGCTGAGGAAGGTAGGTACATGTTGCTCACACTCCCTTCTGTAGGAGCTGGCTAGGTGCAGAGAGGAGCTCCCAGCCAGGCCCCCATCCCATTGCGCTACCATCTGGGCAAAGTCACTGCCAGTATTGCGACGGGACATTGGCAGGAGCCAGTGAGGTGCAAAAATAGCCTAGCATCCTTCATGCTATCCTTCCGTAGACAGTTTCACCAGACCTTTGAGGACTGATTGCTCAGGAGAAAGGGGCTTTCATGTGCTCTGTTTATATTGGTTGTTCTTTTCAATTGTTATGCTTTTAACTGCTTTTAATTTTATTCATAGTTTTTAGTTATATTTCTATTATGTAAACTTTTTAGTTGTATCTTTCAGCTTTTGTAAGCTGCCTTGAGTTCCAGACTGGGAAGAAGGCAGAATGTAAACAAACAAATATAATAACCACAACAATAGCAACAATTTTACTATTTTTAATTATTTTATCCTTTGAAATTCCATCATAATCACAAGATGCTGCAATTTGCTGAAACCACCTTGAATGAGATCAGGCAAAACAATTCAAAGTAGGACTTCCGGGTCTCCAACGGCCCCGCAATCGGCGGGACAGTGACAGAGCTCTCACTGTCTTACCATCTCAAGCGGGAAGCCGAAGGAAAATACTCGGCAAAGAGCCCCCCCGGTAAAGGTGGGTTCTGAGGGACTTGATGGGACCCCGATCTTTTTTAGATGAGAGGAAGATCGTCTCGTAAGTCTGAAAGAGGGAGTTGAAGAGTATCCCGTCCGCTTGGGCATTTGCTGGTAATGAGCCTAGCGACGCGGAGATTTTAAATAATTAAAGTTTCTTGATATATACCACAAATTTGAAGAGCGGGGACATTGCCTTAATCTTAAAACTATGTCTCAGAGATTGAAAGATCAAGCCGAACATTAGATAATAAATCAATGGAGATTTTGTGGAGGAGAAAGTGAAAAAGAAGCTGAGAGAGGAGGGGGGGAAAAAGGAGAAAACGAATGGATATAAAAGAAATAATACAGTAAATAAAAGAAACAGTATTGGACTGAAGAAATAAATCAGGACAGACGAAAATAGAGGAAAAAGGGGGGTTGAATGAGGAAGATCGTGAGATTGAAAGACTGAGATTAAGTGAGAAAGCAGCGGAGGTGATCAGAAGTGACTGTAACGGGAAGCGACAGAAATGGCGGCTTTTTAAAAGTGTACAGTGAAAGTGTGGAGACGCAGCTGGAGCTCGTGGAAACACTGGAGCTTGCTGTGTAATAAACACTTCAGAAATTAAAAATTTTGTTGGAAATAACTGCTGGAAAGACATTTAAGTCAAAGAAAAACAGAGGTATAATTGAGAAGTTGTATCGTAGTTAAATTCTGGAGATGAGATCAGTCTGAAAGGGATTGAAGGAGGACGGAGTTTGTAATAAACTATCCAGGCGAGTGGGGAGACGATTAACAAGTACAGGACATAGAGGACGGGAAAAGGAAGAAGTTAGAAAACAACTGGAGCTCACGAACAGATCGTTTGAGCTCGCTGGAAGAACGGACGAGCAGAGAGTGGACAGTAACGAAAAAAGCAGCCGGACGGGACGGAGGGAGATCGAAGAAGATTGGAGTTCGCAATAAAATATCCAAGCGAGCGAGGGACAAATTACAAGTAGAGGACACAGAGGACATAGGGGAAAAGGGAGAAGTTAAAAAGCAGCTGGAGCTCACGAATAGAACGTTTGAGCTCGCTGGAAGAACGGAGGAGCGGAGAGTGGAGTGTGGAGGGAAGGGAGATAGCAACTGGACAAGTTTGAAGAGATTGAAGCAGGACTGAGTTCATAAAAAAAAAAACAGGTGAGAAGAGAGACGAATAACAAATATAGGACATAGAGGACAAACAGGAAAAGAGAGAAGTTTGAGCAGTTGGAATTCACAAATAGATCGTTGGCGCTGGAAGAACGGAGGAGTGGTAAAGACACAGATTGTTGTTAACTTGGTGGAATAAGCAGTCTGTGTAAATAAGGGTTTTTTGCTAACATTGGGCTGCAGAGAAACGGAAATATTGATATAGAATTGGACTTATTGAAAAGCTAACGGATTTAATGAACCAGTTGGGTACAGATAATTGGATATAGTTCTAATTTGTTAGATTTGGGTATAATTGGGTATAATCTGTCAAAACTGGTGTAAAAAAAAAGATATTAGGGGAGGGGGTACTGATTGAAAAGGAAGATCTGTATAGCAATTGTTATAATTTTAATTGCAATAACTTAAAGGTAATAGATCGTTTAACTGTTTAAGTAATACTGTTGTGAGGTTGGGTGAGATAGTTGGTGGGATACTTTGAAGAGGGGGAAAGGGGAAAAAGAGGGGAAAAATGAAGGGGGAAAAAAGATTGAGGGAGAAGGTGTGGAAAAATGGCATCTGGTACTAGAAAGGGAACTAGGATACAATCCCAGACACAATTACAATTGATAGACCCAACAAGAAGAGCTTCGGTTGAAGTAGGAAACCCCATGACGGAAATATTAAATGAAATAAGAAGTTTAAAGTCGGAGATGAGGAAAGAAATGAAAGAAACGCAGGCGGAAATTAAAGCAGACTTACGGAAAGAATTGGATGGAATAGGGAAAAGAATAGATAATATAAGTAAAGACATGAATACAATGAAGAATGATATTCAGGAAATGCAAGAAAGGACAAAAAAAATTGAAAAAGAGAAGGATATTTTGAAGGAAAGTCAAAGACAAGAAGACATGAGAATTAGTCAACAAGACCTGAGATACAGAGATAAGTGTATTAAAATGAGAGGCATTGGGGAAGTTCCAGGGAATTGTTGGAGGAGAAGGTCATTACATCATTGGCAAATTTCATTAGTATGAGGGAAGATGATCTTGAGCGGGAGGTAGATAGAATTTTCAGGGCTAATTCAAGAATAGCAAGGGAAAGGAATTGGCCAAGGGATGTTATTGTGTGTTTCACAAGAACAAAAATTAAGGAGAGAATACTTCAAGTTAATTATGAAAAGCAGTTAGTGATGGGAGGAAGAACTATAAAAATTTACAAAGGTATTCCATATGAAATATTGAAGAAAAGGCAAGACTATAGACCCTTGACACAACTGTTACAAAAATATGGAATTCAGTACAAGTGGGAAAGGCTGGAAGGACTTTCATATACTTTCCAACAAAGAAGATATAAAATTACAAGTGTTAATAGGGTTAGAGAGATGGTTGAAAAATTAAGAGGAGAGTTAGAAAAATCATCAGATCGAGTTGGGAGAAGAGAACAGGAGCAAGGACAAGACACTCGAGAAAGAACAGGGGAAGTAGGAGAAGAGGAACAGACTACGGGATATGAAGACAAAAAAGATAAGAAAGAGAGAGAGGAGAAGGAGAGTTATTCAGAGCTAGAAATAGAGCAAGAAGAGGAAACGGACTCACAGAAAGCGGAGTTAGAATTGGAAGATTTATATGTAGAAGCAGAAGACATATAAGAGAATAGCAATAGAGGAAGAAGATGTCCATAAAGATTTTTTCATGGAATATTAAAGGTTTGAATTCAAATTATAAAATAAGGCAGGTTTTCCATTATGTAAAAAAGAGTAAGGTGGATGTGGTATGTTTGCAGGAAACAAAGATCAGGGGAAAAGATGACAAATATTTGAGAAATCCCAAATTAGGTAAATGTTACATATCGGCATCTTCTAAGAAGAAAAAGGGTGTAGTGTTATATGTTAATCGAAAATATCCCTCAGAGTTGAGATTTCTGGATGATAAGGGACATTATGTGGGGGTGGAGGTACAATTTCTTGAAAAGAAAATACTATTGATTGGAATTTATGCCCCATTAGAAGAAAAAAGTAAATTTTATGAAAAATTATACCAGGTTATATTGAATTACTCGGCAGAATCAAATCAGGAGAATTACTTAATGCTGGGGGATATGAATGGGGTGTTGGATCCCAAGACAGATAGGTCTAGTTCATTTGTGAGTGGAAAAGTTCATGGAAAGCTTCCACATTCTTTTTTCAGATTAGAAGAATCGTTGGGGTTACAGGATGTATGGAAGGGAATTCATAAAGACTCACATGGATATACTTTTTTCTCGGACACTCATAAGTCTATGTCACGTATAGATTTATTTTTGATATCTAAAAATTTACTGTATATGGTCAAGGACATGGAGATTCTCCTCGGACTTTTTCTATCATAATCCTATCCAATTGGATTTGAAAATGATGAGGAAAAGGACGAGATGGAGGTTGAATTATATTCTTTTTCAAAATGAGAACTGTTTGGAAAGAATAAAGGAAACAATCAAATTTTATTTCAAGGAAAACACGTCTGATGAATTAAAATGGAGTAAGTATGGGATGCTAGTAAGGCGGTGTTAAGAGGGCATTTCATTAAATTAAGCTCCGAACTTAAGAAGGCGAGACAGCAAAAATATCAGGAACTGTTGGAAAAGATAAAAGTACAGGAAATGAAATTAAGGGAAAATCCATTGGATAGAACAGTGCAAATGGAATTGAAAATATTGCGAGGGCAGGTTATAGAGGAAAATCAGCAGGAAATGAGTAAAAACCTGATGCAGATGAAACAAAGGCATTTCGAGCAAACAGATAAGCCAGGACGGTGGCTGGCTTGTAAATTAAGAAAGGAGAAGGAAAGGAGATTAATTCTGGAAATAAATAAGAGAAGTAAAACAACTGCGAATCAAGAAGAAATAAAGAAAATTTTTTATAACTATTATAAAAATCTTTGTAAATTGAGGGAAAAAGGAAACATTTCGACAAAGCTAGAAGAATACTTGAAGAATCAAAAAATTCCCCAACTTAAGGAAGAGCACAGACAGATGATGAATAGGAAAATTATGATAAAGGAAATAAAGGAGGCGATTCAGAAACTGGATACATCCAAAGCTCCAGGTCCGGATGGGTTAACAGCAACTTACTATAAGAAACTTCAAGAGTATGTAATAGAACCATTGGAAAAGATGTTTAATGACATTATAGAGAATGGTAAACCCAAAACTTGGGGGGAGGCTTATATAACCGTTAATTCCAAAAGAAGGAAAGGATTTAAAAAAACCAGGGAACTATCATCCTATATCGTTGCTCAATATTGACTATAAAATTCTTACTAATATATTGGCTGAGAGAATGAAGATAGTGTTGCAAGAAATTATTCAGAAGGATCAAAATGGCTTTCTTCCAAAAAGACAAATTAGAAACAATATAAGAATTGCTTTGAATATCATAGAACATTATGAAAAGAATAATGAAAGGAAATTGGCATTAATTTTCATTGACGCAGAGAAGGCTTTTGACAATCTTCGATGGGACTTTATGATGAGGCTGTTAGGGAAAATGGATATTGGCGGTTCTTTCTTAGAATGGATTAAAGAAATTTATAAGGAACAAAGTGCAACATTAATTATTAATGGGGACAAAACAAAGTACTTTAGTATAGAAAAAGGAACAAGGCAGGGATGCCCACTTTCCCCACTTTTGTTTATTACAGTTTTGGAGGTGTTATTAAACGCGATTAGAAGTGACCCAGAAATAAGAGGGTGTAAAATCAATAAGCATCTATATAAAGTAAGAGCTTATGTTGATGACATGATGGTTATTTTGAAAAACCCAGAACAGGGCATGGAAATTTTGATACAGAAAATGGAACAATTCGGAGAAGTGGCAGGGTTAAAGATAAATAGAGATAAAACAATAATTTTAACAAAAAATATGAGAAAGGAGGAAGAAGTAACTTGATTCGGATGACTGGGTTTAAAGTAGAAAAGAAGATTAAATATTTAGGAATTTGGTTGTCAAAAAGAAACAATGAGTTGTACGATAATAATTACAAAAAAACTTGGAAAGACATAAAAACATCATTAGAAAATTGGAACTCTTTAAGGCTATCTATGCTGGGAAGAATTTCAGCAATAAAAATGAATGTTTTGCCCAGATTAAATTTCTTATTTCAGAACCTGCCGATAATAATTAATGACAAACCCTTTAAGAAATGGCAGAAGGATATATCAAAGTTTGTTTGGGAGAATAAAAGACCCAGGATTAAGTGGAAGCTTTTAACAGAAAAAAGGAAAGAGGGGTTTTTGACTTGCTAGACCTGAAATTATATTATTCTGCTAGTGGGTTAATATGGATTAGAGATTGGATAACATTACAGGATGAAGAGTTGTTAAATTTAGAAGGAGCAGGGAAACGAATGGGCTGGCATGCATACATGTGGTATGGCAAGCAAAAAATTGATAAAGATTTTCAAAACCATTATTTAAGAAGAGCACTACTGGAAATTTGGTTGAAATTTAGGAAGAGTTATTATATGAAAAAACCAAGATGGTTGTCTCCACATGAAGCATTATATGGGAGGTGGAAAGATCCAAAAGATAAGTGGTTACGCTACGAAAACATATTGAAGGAAGAGCGAAATCAGGATCTAAAGTTAAAGTCGAGGGAAGAAATTGAAAAGGAAGGATTTAAATGCCATTGGTTTTTGCATCGACAACTGAGTGAAAGATTTATAATGGATAAAAAGTTGGAAGGAGTGGAATCTTTGAGAAAAGAAGATATTTTTGAAAAAATAATTCTTCACTCAGAGAAACAGACGATATCAAAATTATATAATTTGTTGTTGGAAAGAATTAAGAGACAGAACAAGTAAAAGAGGTTATAGTGAAATGGTCAAAAAACGTTGGGCATGAAATTCAATTTGAATATTGGGAGACTAGTTGGAAAGACACAAAAAATTTACTGCTGCTCAAAAATTGAAGGAAAATTATCTTAAAATGCTTTATAGGTGGTACTTGGATCCTGTAAAATTGAGTAAGATATATAGAACGAAAGAAAATAAATGTTGGAAATGTGGTAAAGATAATGGAACTTTCTTTCACCTATGGTGGACTTGCGAGAAGGCAAGGATGTATTGGAGAGAAATTCAAGAAAAGTTGGAAAAAAAATTACAGATTAAGATACCACTGGAGCCAGAATTATTTTTATTGAATATGATGCAGAAAATTGAGAAAGAACAGAAAAGAAAACACTGGAGAGTTATTCTTTACATGGTTACTGCAGCGAGGCTGAACTACGCAAAAAATTGGAAAAGTAAAGATATACCCCGAATGGAAGATTGGTTTGTAAAAATGAACGGAATGATGGAAATGGATAGATTAACAGGGATAATTCAAGGAAGAATGCAAGGCTTACATAAAGAGAGCTGGAGATTAGTAAAGGAATATATAGAGATAGAACTTAAGGATTTGACAAAACAGGATGGAGGAGATAATGATGATTAGAGGGAGTAGGTGGTAAAAATTCGTTGGGAAAGGGAAGAATAAATAACTAAACAAATAAATATAAATTAATAAATAAAAAGGCTGACGATGTTTTAAGAATGAATAAATACAATATAATGGTGGAGGGAAAAATAAGTCATTAAGGTTCTAATTTATAAATATATTTTACAAATAATGATAGAAAGAAATCTAAAGGGGCAGAGAGAAGAGAATCTCAGTAAATAACGAGGGAAATGAGATAAGGTAATGTGAAGGAAGTAACGAATGAGGAAGAATGAGTATAGGGGTAAATTACAAGGTAATTAACGGGTAGAAAGTGTGAGAGATTGTTGGTAGTGTGAAACAGAATATAGGGGTAGAAAGACATAAGTTGAAGTTTGGTATATATCATGTTGGAATGTAGTTAGTATATGTAGAAGAATGTAAGTAATTGTATGTGTGTATGCATTGTGATATTTTAAAGTATAATGGAAAAAGGAATAAGAATATTTTTTAAAAAAAACAATTCAAAGTAGAAGTCTTATTATCCTTTCAATTGATGGATTTCTTATGCAGAGTTCTCTGTAGTATGCACTAAACGCATTCACTTTCTCCAGAAATTGTTGCAACTCACTGAAGGCCTCTAAAGTGTGTATTGTGTTGCTCCATTGTCATTTTTTTTTTAAAGTTATGCTTCCATCAACTTATCTGGTTTACTCTTCCTTAAAAAAAGTATTATTTCAAGTGTTGTAAGGATCTCCCCTTTAACATCCAAGCAATTAAATTAATTTAAGAAAAATACAATAGGTCGAATAGTGATTATCATTGTCACCCTCACAATTTTGGCATGAAATAAACAATTAGACTAAGTAAGCCATAAAGTATTCATAGGCTTGCTGCTATAGCAATTCCTTGGCAGATTGATTGCTTTAGTCAGTGTCTGGCAGGAGGCAACCCAGGATGTATAACATGTATTAATATTTTCTTCAAGTAAAAATGAGCAAATGCTTGAGGTCAAAATATATGAAGCATCTTGTGAAACAAACATTCATTTATTGTCATCTCTCTTGTATACTAGCTTAGGAAACAGATAACCAAGATCTCTAAAACCTGCATAACTGAGCTGCTTCTGTTCAATTTAATGAAATAGTAATCAAATAAAGATTGTCATTATTTATACTGCAATCCTATGCATACTTATCTAGGAGTAAGTTTACTGAAAACACAAGACTGTATGCATGTGTGTGTAGCAAATGGAGTTTTTTTTTAAAAGAGTCAAACCATCATTCATGCTAAGCATAGGACCAAGTCATTGTTTAAACTTCCAGTACAGAAACCAGAGGGGTTGCTACGGATTCCACCTAATATCATGATTGGAAAAAAAAACATTTTTGAGCTGTAGTTATGATACATTTTATGCAGGGCTTCCTTGAGACCTGATAATTATCAAGTGTTCCTTAAAAGAAAAAAAAGTTGTGAAAGGCTGTTGTGGACAAAGGACACCTGGGATCCAGGAAACTTTTTTCCTTGATCTGAGACACTGCTCATTGCAAGGCCAACTTCAATTTACTGACATTGCAATTAACATATTAGGCATTAGGAGATATGTTTTGGCTTCTCTTCTCCAGTACTACAGAATATGCTGTTTATGTCTCACTCAGCAGGGTGATTAGACATCATCTAATGTAAGGCAGAAGTGGGAGAAAAAAGGGAAGGGAAGAACTTACAAATGAGAAGACACTTGCAACAGAGCTTCAGAAATGTTGTGTGAATGGTGACAGCTTGTTGGCTGATAGGAACAATAGACTGGCCTTTCCTGCTGCCCTTCACCATGTCCCTTTTCATTCACTCTCCTGTTTTTATTTTGCTTTGCTATTGCTGTGTGCCTTCAAGTTGTTTCTGACTTACAGAGACCCTGAGGTGAGCCTATCACATGGTTGTTTTGGCAAGATTTGTTCAGAGAGGGTTTGTCTTTGCCTTCCTCTGAGGCTGAGAGGGTATGACTTGCCCAAGGTCACCCAGTAGATTTCCATGGCTGAGAGAGAATTCACCGTGGCCTCCAGACTCACAATTCAATGCTCAAACCAGAACACCATCACTGGCTCTCTTATTTTACTTTAGCCTGATTTATTTTTCTTGTGCTCAACTGGTGGAGTACAATCTGTTTTCCCTTTGTGTTCTGGGTTTCTTGTAGCCTCTAGATGACCTTCCAGTCCTTAGTCAAATATTTCAAAGGCAAGAGTAACTGCCACTTAGTCAGCTTTGATTGTACACTTCCAGAAGCCTTTGTTTATCCTTAGCAGGGAGTCCTTGTTAATCTTTAATTATAGTTCTTTGTCATGTTTGGCTAAGGTTCATAAATCAGCTGCAGCTGGAGCAAGAAAAGGGGGTGGAAGTGGGAGAGTGGGGTGAGAGGGAAAATGAAGTGAGTGGGTATAGTGTTGGGGTGGGAAAATGAGGAGATAGAAGTTTGAGAAATGTTCTGTCTGTAACTGTGTGATAATATCTGAGAATCATAAGGGAAAAAACTATAGCCTACAATCCCTTTGTGCTTCAATCACATCCACTTTCAGGGTTTGCTATGCCTGTCATCAGCAGGTGGTCCCAAGACATTTCTACAGGAGCAACATGGCCCTCAGAACAAAAGCAAACATTTCTCCAACCCTGACATAGACTAAGAGTGGGGAATATGTGGTTTTCTAGATGTTGCTAAGCTGCAGTTCTGATTATCTGTTACCACTGTCTAATGGGAATTGCAGTAGTTTCAAGAGCAGCGTTGTCATATCACCGAGATAGGCAAGTTTTACCCATATTGAAGTCATGCTACCTAGTGCCTGCTTGGACCATCACTTGGCCTGGATTCCAAGCTTTCATTTAGAAGAAGGAAGAAGGAGAAGAAGATTCCTAGCCCTTGTAGAAGCTGAAATATGGGGAAAACTTGGAGGTACTTGTCTTTCGAATGGTGCTGCAAGAATCAAGCCCAGCTGGAAATTTCAGAACAGACAAAAGCAAAAGTGAGCAGTGTAAGTGGCAGCGCCAAGAAGCAAAGGGGGGAGTACTCTGCAAGGGTGCAATTTATGGTGAGGGAGGGAGTAGGAGGAAAGGAAGATTGAGGGCAACAGAGTGTAAGAAGTGAGGAAGGGACACCCTGTGAGGGTGCATGGTGAAGTGAGGGAGGCAGTAGGAGACATGGGAAAGCAAGTGGGCAAGGGGCAGTGGAGGGCATGGAGCAAGGGTGAGCACACTGTGAGAGCATGGGGAGGCAACAGTGTGAGTAGGAGAGAAGGAGTGAGGCAAGGAAGAGAGTGGGTGGGAAGGGAAAGTGAGTAGCATGGGTGACAGAAATGCAGGAAGTAGGGAAGGGGCACAAGCAAGAGTGCAAGGTGAAGTGAGAGAGTGAGTAGAAGGGAAGGGAGAGTAAGGGGAGAGAAGGAGGGGTGGGGTAGTGTGCAAGAGAGGGTCAAGGGTCAAGCGAGAGAGATGTGATGTCAGAGGAAAGGGGAAGCAGGTAGGAGATGCAGCATCAGAATGCAAAGAACAAGAGAGGGCATGGCAGAGGCATGAGCAGAGTCCAAGGAAGGAGTAAAGAAGGGGGCAAGTTAGGAGCACGGTGAAGGAAGCAAGGTAGCCCTGGTCCTCAAGGAAGAGGAGAACAGCACAATTTATTGCTCCTATGCTCCGTTTTCTAAAGCAGGCACATTATGCTGCTACTCTGAAGAAAGAAGAAGCTGAAAAATGGAAGATGAGAGGGTAGATTATGAAGGTAGTTGCTTGATGTGAATCTTGACATTTTGGGGAAATGGATCCAAACAGTGATAAAGAATGTGGACTAACTCCACATTCATTTGTCTTGGGAATATGGTATGAGCATTTTAACTGTTTAGTCACATATGATATGTTAAATGTACCTGATGGAGGGATACCATTTATCTCTACAATATAAATTTCACTGAGGAAAAAGTAGCTACAAGCATGAGGATGCAGAAAAGTTTTGTGCCAAGGAGGAGTATAAGGATGGTTTAAAGGTGAGGGGAGACACATCTGCCACATTGGAATGGCATTTGCTTTGATTTTTTTTTCTTCTTACACCAAGCAACACATTTCAAAGTTTTCAAGCCGATAAAGACAAATAAGTTTTACTTGGCATAATCTTTTGCAGACAGTAGCCCACTTCATCAGCTGTATGAAGTGATGACTCAGTTGGCTGACATACCTGGGCTTTGCCAGTTTTAGGTATCTGGACACTTGAGGCCAACATTCTTAAAACTGGTGAGGCAAAACCAAGACCTCAGCAGCAGACACAGTTGGAAAGGGTGGCTTGTTCCTCGTACTATCTCTGTCAATGTCAAATGGGATAACACTGTTGCCATTTTCCTTGTCATTGCTATTACTCGTATCTCACTCTCTAAAACATTTTCCTTCCCTCTCTTGTAGCCACCCAAAAGGATGGCTAATGTTCTTAATAGCTGTTGAAGCAAGAACTTTCCAGTTCTTTGTTATGTGACTGAATGTCTAAATTTATTTTGGTTTTTTGATATACTGAATAAAACTTTGATAAGATTAAGAAAGAGAAGATGTCTCCATCCTTCAGGAATCAAACAGATCCTTGTAATTTAAGCACAGACACACACATAAGCCTGAAAAAAAAAATACATGCGGAGGGGCTGGGAGGGCCTGGAGATAGGTGCTTAAAGCAACTGGTACCAGCAGAGAAACGCTCATTGAATGAGTGGTTGACGACACCTCTACCGCTGCCTATCATCCAAGAAACAGTCTTCTCAAACACCAATAAATACAGATATCATCCTATGCCCCTATGCATACACTTGTGCATTTGAGAAAAAAAGGGAAAGGAAGCTAGTAAGACAAAAGCAAAAAAGTTATGCCCTCCCATTGTCAGTACAATGGCATAATCGTCACAATGAAGGACAACAGATATGATGCATAGAGAGAGAGGAGGGAGAGGGAATGAGAGACAGGGAGAGAGTAATAAATGAAAGAGACAGATTCTAACAATTGCAACCCTACATCCTTTTTTCCTGGGAGTCAGCTCTACCAAATATAGTGGAACTTACATCTGAGTAAACAGTCATCACACAGCATTATGCATTATCATTTTGAGTTTTTAGACATGGCTTTCTTTTGCTCCCATCTATTACTAATCTACGCAAATGTGTTTGACAACAGTAAAGACATTACCATGCTAGTTTGTGTTAGTATGCAAAAGGATCTTGCAACACCTTTGAGACTGACTGAGAAAATTTTTTTAAAAGCAGAAGCTTTTGTAGGCTAGGTCTGATTAAGTAGGACCAGACAAAAGTATGATCGCCACCCAAAAAATGTGTCTTGATTGGTTATATGTTGCCAGTCACAAGAAAAGGAACTAGACTAGAGAGCGCTTGATATTAGTGTACTCTTTGATGGCTGTTTTTCAATGGGAATTTCGGAGGAGGAGGTACTCCTCCGCCTCCAAAATGATATTGTGCTAGTCAGTTCCACATTTGATTGGATCTTTGATGACAAGAACAGATCCTAAGCAGCAAGCAGAAGCACAGGCAGAGTCAGTGAGACACATGGTGTGGGCAAGGAATGCTCCAAAGGACCATCAGTGGGCTGTAGCAGATAGGAGAATGCCACCCCATCCAACTTTATTGACAAAGCATTGTTCCTGAAGCTTACTGTTCTAAGAAAAAGGAGTGTGCACACATTCTCAGCCCCAGAAAACCCCATGATAGGGTCTCTTTAGGGTCAGTATGAGTTGTAAATGACTTGAAGGCATACAGCAACAACAATTTGCATCAAATGTGTTGGTTAGCACTCTGATTAGAACATCATGGAACTCTGCTGCTTAAAAGTGAAGTCAATGTCCACTTGTTCAGAAAAGTAGATATCACTGGTGTACTAATCAGCACACCATAATCTTTATGTGAAGCTCCAGCAAGAAGCAACAAAGGATTAATAACTGACAAATCCTTTCCAGTGAATGTTAGTGTTGTGGGTTAGTGGTTCTTTACCTTTTAATTTAGTGGTAATTTACCTTTTTAGCTATAAGGTCATTGTAAGATTGCACCTGGACAGATTTTTTTTCTACTAAAGGGAGTTTGTTCTACTTTCTAATAAAAAGAATTTGGGGTATATTCACTTTCACTCAGGATCATGATGTACACAAATATGTGGCTAAAACATGCCTTCTTGGTGACTACACTTTGATTCTGAAATCCTGGAAAATGTCGTTATCTCAAATTTTCAAAATTAAACTTCTGGTTTATGTATAATGACAAGCTATGAGATAACAGTCTTTTAAGGTTGATAGTTTTTAAAGAGATGAAATTCATCCTTAGATAACTTTCTATTGTTTGTTTTTCTTCCCCTGTTACACTTATCTTTTGTTTACCAGTATGTTTTTACTTATCCATTTTACCTACTGGGAGGAAGCCCAATGTGTTTTATGTGCAGGTTGTATAATTTTTTAATATGTGTCTTTGACTGGGTGGGTGAAAAAGCGGTACTAATTTATCTGTAATATATATAATGTGCCTATCTATAGATCAGATTTTATCCAGAGAGACAGAGCATAATACGCTGTCACTTTTGGAGGAGGATATCCTCCTTTTAAATATCTGCTAACAATTCTGAGCTAAATGAGTGCATTAACAAAACAGACAAAAAGAGCAGGCTTCATGCGTGATATGAAGTAATGAGCTGATTTTCAGACAAATTATAAGCATTTAAAGTACAGCAGCAGCTAGATAGCCTAACTGCTCCGCAAGACTAAAGGTATTACTATAGGCTGTACTGCACCTTGTGGATACATGTTCAGTGAACAACAAAGTCAGTTTCTCAGATAAGAAGAGCAAGGAGTACCCACATTCCTCCACTAGACCAATCAATATCACATTCTGATAATCAATAAAGGCATGCAGCTGCCCCTTTATTGCTATAATTGATACCCTAGAATGGCTGGATGATATATGAACTCATACGAACTCTACAGGTAGGGGCTCTTCATTTGAATGTCATTCTGATCTAATCTCTCTCCCATCCAAAATAAGTTTCCCTCATCATCCAAACCACAGTAGAAACAAAGCAGACGATTTGAAACATTAATGAAACAAAGGAGAACTTCTTGTGATTTTTGTGACAGCCCTGCTGCCTATAGATTTATCTATAGATTTATCTATAGGCAGGAGAAAAAAAACATATTAAGCCTCCACGCTGTTGCTAGGCTCTCACCTTGGCCACTGAAAACACTCTCCACCATGTCTCAGTCTGTTGCCCCGTACATAACAAATAAGCAAGAACAGCTAAAGTCTGCACCAGCTCTCTGCTTGTTTGACCTAGTTTGAGTAATTTTCCTAATCCTGTCACTACCCTTAAATAACAAGCTTATGGTAGCAATACTTACTCAGCTGTTCCTATTTGGCAGCTGGTGATTCCCATGAGATTAAGCTCTGCATTTAATCAAATACTGTAATAACAAATTCATCTAGACTAGGCAATGATTTCTAGTATTTTTGTCACAGATTTAGTTACATCCTGTCACATACATACAGAGGATTACTTCAGAAGGTTTCTATATACCTGGAAAACTTTACTCGTTCAACATTTATTAGGGAGAAAAAAGTGTTCTGGGTTGTGTGGAATATAAAAACACTGAACTTCTAATAAGAAAAATCAGGAAGTTTATCATCTTGTAAGGGACATGGGAGGGTATGGCCCTCATATGTGTTTTCTGAGTGGGAGTTTCAAAGTAGTTGCCTGATTGATGGCTACAGAGATCGAAGAGAACATGGTTTTCAGTAAATTCTTTGTTTTGCACACATTTATCGATAATTTCTTTCATTTCCCACAAGAACGATGAGATTGCAAACATGCATATCTTCTGAAGTAGTGGCAGTAGAGGTTGTAGAATTTGCAAAATTAGACTTCAAAACTGTGCACATTTAGGAGCATGAATACGGAAACTGGGATGGCAATTTGAGTTGTACAAGACAGAGGGAGATATGACAAAGGCAGGGTCATATGCTCTCATAGAGGAAAGACAGAGAGATGCATAATACATAACTCACCTTCCAGTCACCCTGCCAGCCTTGGGAACTTGGCGAGTGAGCCAAGCCACCCACAAAACTTCACCTTACTCTTATGTAATGCCAGGTCAGTTAAGAATAAATCACATGTAATTTATGATCTCCTCAAGGAGAAGAATGCTCATCTGGCATGCTTCACAGAAACTTACCTGGGAGATGGCAGTGGCCTGACATGGGCTCAGGCTCTCCTAGCTGTGTACTGTGTTAGTAAACAGGTGAGGAAACATGAGTGGGGTGGGGTAGCTATGGTCTATAAAGACCATCTTAATCTGACCAGAATACCCATTAAGGAAGCTAAGCCATATTGAGTGTGTCTACCTGAGTTTGAAAACCAGGGATAGACTGGAGATTCTGTTAGTGTACCGACCACACTTCTGTCTAACAGACTCCTTGTTGGAGCTCGTGTAATTGGTCTCCAATCTGTTGTTGGAGTCTCCCAGACTTTTGTTTCTGGGTGATTCCAATATACCATTGGAGGCCAGTTTGTCATGTGCAGAGATTTGACAGCAAAATATGCTGTCTGAATTCAAAAAAGTACTAAAGACCTACTTCTTCCATCAGGCCCACCTAGTCTATTTTTCATTTTGATGCATTTTAATTATGCTTGACGTATTTCAATTATGATATATTTGTATTTTGAATGTTTTTATGTGTTTTTAATGTATTTTAACCTATGATGCATTTTAAATTGTATTTTAATTTTTGTTGTACCCTGCCTCAAGCCTCAATATTTATTATTATTATTATTATTATTATTATTATTATTATTATTATTATTATTATTATTTTCCATGTTTATGGGGATGGACCATCTGAATAATTGTGTTGCAGTGTCTTCACCTTGGCTTCTGCCATTGCAAGACTGGGAGGAGGACTGGCATATTTTGGCTGCTATATTGGAATGCTGAAAAGTCCCTTGCCTTCTTTCCTGCTGTGTAGCATGTACTAACTCTGTTTCTTTTATGACGGTTTTAAGTGGTTTCTAAAGGAGTTTATAACTTGGTTGTAAAATGGGATATCTATGAATAACAAAATATTATTTTTGTTCATTGGAGAAAAGATCTTGACAGTAGTGTGAAACAGTGACGCTACTGAAACAGATAAAATAAAAATATCACTGGCATGCAGAAGCTGCACCACGTATTGAAAATTTGCCTTGTCCCTAGTGTGCCGTAGACATTTACAATTGTCCTTTGATGAAACAGTTAGATTGTTAACAATTAAAGACCAGATTTGGATTCTTTTTAAAAAGAAGAAAAAGATCGTATTGAATGGACTAAATTGTTCCCAACTGCAATCTTTTATTCCATGTTTCAGTCAAAAACTTAGCTATAAAAAGGACTTAAAGTAGGTGTTGCCAAAGAACCTGCTGACAGGTTAAGTATGGTGCTTCAAGTAAGCCACTCTAAAGATGTCTGTTAGACATCTTGTACTTAAATGTGGCTATTGTGGAAATTTCCTTTGTGAGCAAAATTGATCTTTGTTACATAGCCAAATTTCATTGTTGGGGTAAACTAGAGCCACAACTTTATTTAACCATTTTCAATAATATATCAGTGGGGCTTCCAACATTGTAGGATCAAGCCTAGTCAGGATTCCCTTCAAACTTCCTTTTCTAAATCATAAATGGAAAGTCATGCATCTCTCTGTAACTGTCCCCCTACTTCATGTCCTGTGCTTTAAGGCCTTCATGTTATGTGGTCTAGGGCCTCCTTCTAGTCCCTGGGACCTATAACCTGCCTGGCCAGTCTAAGAAATTACCTTTCATCATAAGTGCTTCATGGTGCTCACTAGAAATGCTTTTTGGTGCCAAACTACTTTGTCAGGAACAGTATGCAAGTTTACTGTACAGTTTTTTTCCTACCTCAGGCTGCATATTGAATAAAATATATATAATGCTGCCTTCCTTCGAAAGTGGATTATATCACTTCTATAAAACTCTTGTCAGTTGAACCAGATGTTCAGATGAAATAATAAGTGCCCCAGCAACTTCAGCATAGCAGCCAATTAACCTGATCATGGGTCTGAGAGGAAGCTCTAATTTTTTTTTTATTATATTTCAACACCATTCTCCACAAACAAATAAAATAATATCTCTTCATCTTTGATAATGCACTAATATACAAATGTACTAATATATAAATACCATAATATAAATAATACAGTAATATAAATTCCATCTCATTTAATCATTCTCTATATGTTTTCACATATTATATCATCTAAGTATTTAATACCTCATTATTCCCCATGTATCACTTCCTTACTTCCCCTAGAGTTAATTCTTTCTGGTTGCTCTCATGTTTCTCTTTCACTACCAACCCTTGTCAACCTTGCCTGCCATCTCTATACTTTCATCTCTCCCATAACATTTGTCATTTCTTAACTGTCTGAACCTTAGATTATTCTTTCTTATTTTCTTTACTATGTTGGGAGAAAAAACTCTTCCACTTGTCTCCATTCATCTTCATTAGCTCCTTGGTTTCTTTCTTGTATCATCATTGTTAGTCTGTCCATTTCTCTATGCTCTGTCACCTTAACTTTCCATTCTTCTATCTGAGGAATTTGGTTGTTTTTCCACATTCTGGCGAATACCATTCTGACTGCCGTAATCATATAAAGAATTATTCTCCAAAATTTCCTTCTTTTTTCTTTATCTACTTTCTGTATTATATTCAAAAGAAATATCTCTGGTATCAATGGGATGTTTATCTGTAATGCTTCTGAGATTGTCTCTTGTATTCTTTTCCAATATGTTTTCGCTTTATTACAAGTCCACCAAACGTGATAGTAAGTTCCATTTTCTCGGCCGCATTTCCAGCATTTGTTCTCTCTTGTTTTGTCTATTTTATTTATTTTTACTGGGTCAAGGTGCCATCTGTATAACATCTTTAAGTAATTTTCCTTGGAAGCTCTAATTTTGAGCAGACTCTGACAAAAACACTTTGAGTTTACAGTAATTTATTATATAGCACTATATTTATTGTTAATTGCATTGTTGTGTATATGCACTCATGTAGAGTATTATATGAGCATCCCTCCTCCACTTCTTTTTCTGGCTTTTTAAAACATAGTACATAAATTCAAGGTTTCTCTTAATAACTTTTGCCCTCTTGATGCCTGGCCACAACCCTTTTGGCTACACTCTGTTATTGCTCAGCCACATGTGTCAC
The DNA here is from genome assembly GCA_948472985.1 of Iguana delicatissima. Taxonomy (NCBI): domain Eukaryota; kingdom Metazoa; phylum Chordata; class Lepidosauria; order Squamata; family Iguanidae; genus Iguana; species Iguana delicatissima. Next base: position 389,681 of record CAOKZL010000569.1, on the reverse strand, counting down.
AGTTTTCATCTGGGAAATGTTGAAGGATATGTAAACATCTTAGGTCCAATCCAGACTGCTCTAAGACTTAAGGCCAGCTTCCAAATTTAGGAAACCAACAACAACAACATACTGAGGAACTCCAAAGATTGGTTTCTGGAATAATAAACCTAGATTCCTTTCAAACAAATCCAACAGTGTCCAGATCATATTGGGGCACCATATTGAATCTGAGACACAGATTTTGCAAGACTCACAGAACAATCTTGCCACTTTTTTGGGGGGGAAAAAAAGTTCAGCTCTGTTCAATTTACTGACATGTGTTCTTTGTACCCCTTCTTTATTTTTCACCATGGAAGTAATTGTTTCGAAGCAAATTCTAGATATTGTTTCAGCTTTTATAAGATAATGAATTTGAGAGACAGACTTGGCCACCAGAGCACACTGTTTCTTCATTTTCTCTCTATCTTAGTGATTTAGGAACCTCTTCATCTGATGGTACCTATGGGTCAGTTTCAAAAACACTGAGTATGTCTGAGGCATCATTTCCAAAATATCCAAAAGTACTACAACATCAAGATAAAGATCAAGAATTTTGCAATGGTTACTGATAGAACCATATTATTTGGGGTGAACTTTATATTTGAATGCAATAGAGAAAAAAAAACAGTGCTATCTGGCTGCCTAGACATGACAAGGAAGAGGAAGAATAAAAAGAAGGAGCCTAAGCCCAAAACATTTAAAGCCTAAGGGATTTCAAACTTTCCACATCAAATCTCCTCCAACAATACCATGAGAAGTTACAGCCTTGCAGACAGGATACTGTTTCTAGCTATGGTTGCCAGATCTCAGGGTGCTAGCTGAAGTCTAAGAGACCTATTACTCTTCCTCGGGTCTTCAGAGAGAGACACAATTCTCAGCACAAGTTTTACCCCCTGCTTCATGGAGGATGAGAGAATTTGGTTTTATTGTATGCTTGCTTTTTTGCTTTAACATTTGGATGCCTATCTTTTCCCCCTTCTGCACTAATGTGTCATGTACTGGATAACCCACACTCCACAAAATTCACTCTGAGGTAGACGGTAATTTATTTTTATGGATAAGCATGAGCAGTGCTGTTGCTCACAGTGATTCCTACCTGCTAAATAAGGACTGGGAGGGGGGAGATGGGTAAGTAGCTACTCTAGAATCTTGGCTATAATTCTTTGAAACATTAAATAACTCAAAACCAATTTATAACAGTTCTAATTCCTCCTACAAACAAACAAACAAAGCAGTTTACAAAACATCGAGAGCAAGCATCGCTAATTTTAGAGCCCAAGATCATGCCAAACAGCACAGTCTTCACTGCCAAAAACTCGGAAGGGATGAAGCCAGCCTAACTCTGTTTCCCTGATATTTTTCCCCCACTGACTTCTGCTTTACCAAATATTATCAGCTTCTCCACTGACACATATTATTTCATGATGTGTCCAAAATACAATAGGCTCAGTTTAGTAATTTCAGCTTCTAGTAAGAGTTCAGACTCGATTTGCTCTGGCATCAATTTATTTGTCCATGGTATCCGTAGAACTTTCCTTCAGCACCACATTTCAAATAAGTTAATTTTCTTCTTGGCAACTTTCTTTACTGTCCAACTTTCACAACCATACATAGAAATCAGAAAACATGCTATGGCATGAATATTTCTGACTTTTGTATTTAGTTATATGTCTTTATAGTTGAGGATCTTATCTAGTTCCTTCATAACTTCCCTTCCAAATCCCAGTCTCGTTCAGATCTCTTGACTGTAGTCCCCAGTTTGATGTATGACTAAGCCAAGATATTGAAAATCTAACTAGATGTCTTCATCATCTCATTTAAGTTGTGCAAATCATATGTGGTCCACTGTTTTTCTTTTCTCAAGTTTTAATTGTAATCCTAGTTTTGCACTTTCTATCTTAAATTTCATCAGTAGTCATTCCAAGTCTTTGTTGTTGCGGTGATTTGCTAAACATGGGATGGGGAACATCTTAAAAATGTAAAAAGAAGGAAAGAGTAACAAAGTTGAATGTTATTGGGTAATTTCTGAGCAAGTAGTAGGAAAAGTCCACTAAAAGTGTAATTGGTAACACAACATTTCCTGTAGCCTCTGCAGCCAGCAAAGTAATAAGATCTGTAAATGCTCCTCTCTAGGAGGGGTTTGCAGATGAATTCACAAAAAGGGGAGCTGCAGTAACTGGGAGAAAAAAAACTAAACTGAAATATAAGATATTTACTGTCATTACTTTTCAAACAGGTTTTGAAGGTTGAACAACTTACAAAAATATTTTATATGGATATGTAATCATACCATTCTCTCAGTGAGCTCAAGGTGGTATATATGGTTCTCCTCCTCCTTGCTTTCATCCTTACAGCAGTGTTACCATACCCTACACTTCCATTCTATAGGATGTGCTATTTTCTTAATTGAACATATTTATGGCTGGAAAACATGACCAAAGTAATGCAGGCCAGAAGAGGGCCAGGTCAGGCAGACCTTAGACATGGTCAGGTCATAAGTTCAGAGAGGATTAGGTGAGAAAACCAGATGCTAATGGGCTTGTGATAATCCTTTCAAGACCTCAGGCTACGTGCACACCCAAAAACAATGAAATGCAAAACTACCAGGTGAAGCAATCAAGAACCCTACTGTGATCCTCCCCTGTGGAAATCCTCTCCAGACCCCCTTGCCTGACTAGACATTAGGAGATTGTCATGATTCCCATCAATATTTTGTCATCTAGAATTAAGACAATCAGCCAGTTCTAGACTCCTTAGTCAACCCCATGAGAAAGCAATTATCACTTTGTCCACACACCTTCCTTCAGGGTAGGAAACAGGGTATATAAACCTCAGCTTTGGCACCAGCAAATTGTAGTACTTGGACATAAAACTTGGAGCCCAGACCTCTGTTTGTTCTTGCCACTCTCAGACACTGTCTGAGCCACTCCGCTTCATCCTTCTTCTTCAGGACTGGTAACTACAACCTTTTTCACCCAATCTCCCCCTCTCTCTGTATCCAACCTTTCATATATCACTGTCTGATAGTCTTGTATGGTTCTTGAGAGTGTCTGATTTCTTGTGTGTTTTGACAATCCAAATCATAGAATTATAGAGTTGGGAAAGATCACAATGGCCATCAAGCCCAGCCCTCTGCCATGCAGAAACACACTCAAAGCACCGCAGCAAATGGCCATCCAGCTTCTGTTTAAAAACGTCCAAAGAAGGTGACTCCACCACATTCTGAAGCAGCATACTCCACTGTCAAATGGCTCTTACCATCAGGAATTTCTTCTTGATGTTTAGGTGGTATCTCTTTTCCTGTAATTTGAATCCATTGCTCCAAGCTTGTTCCCTCTTCAATGTGACACCTCTTCAAATATTTAAACATGGCTATCATGTCACCTCTTAACCTTCTTTTCATCAGGCTAAACATACCTGGTTCCCTAAGCCACTCCTCATAGGGCATGGTTTCTAGACCCTTCACCATTTTGGTCACCCTCCTCTGGACATGTTCCAGCTTGTCAATATCTTTCTTGAATTTCTTGAACTGTTTTCAAACCAGATATCACTCGTCCTTTATCTGTGCATTTCATTCTTTCTTCTTAAGTGTAGTACCCTACATTTCTCCCTGTTAAAATTTATTTTGTTAGCTTTGGCTCAGCTCTCTAATCTATCAAGATCATTCTTCTTTGTGGTCTCTGTGACTCACACAAATGGGGTCATCTGCACCTGCACAGTCCTGCCTTCAGAATCTTTTAGAGCTCTAGGCCTAGCTTTTTGGTGGGAGCCCAATCCCTTCCTCTGACACTATATAAGGCTGTCCAAGGGCCATGTCTTCAGTTACCTTTTTTCTGGCACATACTGCACACCATAGGAGCCTTCTACCTTTACTGTTTCTTTCTCAGTTTTCTTGACCTCGGTCTGGATTCGACTTCATTTCTCCGAACACGATTTATGGTATCAACATCCTTCTTTAAGAAGTGCTGAGCATGTGGCACTAAGATCCCTGACTGCGATGGTCACGCCTTCTGTTTACTGTGCCTTGGCGAGACTCATAACGTCTCGGCCTGCACTCACTGTCAAGCCTATACACTGCAAAGCAGAAGGAATAGACAGCTTTAACTTTGGTTCCTTCTTTGGGAGAAAGTCCTCAAGCCCGAACCCAGCATGCCATCAACTTCATTGACCACCTGCCAGTCAGCTAGCACTTTGTCGATGAAGACCCTCCAGCATTATTCGATGGAGTTGGCTGTAAAATCTACCAAACACTTGAGCTCCAAGGGATCTGGGTGCAGTTGAGCTCTGAAGTCTAAAGACCGTCCTTCAGAGCAGTCAAAGAAGTTGGCAACGGTTCCTTCAGCAGCTGCTACTCCACGCCCTGGAGGCTCAGCAACTATGGTGCCAAATACACCCAGGCGATCATACAAGTTGGAGCTCGCCAAGCAAAAAGGAGCTAAGATGACTGACTAAACGGCCTCTACTGATACCCCCGCTCTCCAAAGTGACCATTTCTGATGCTTCTGTTGCCTTGGACCTCCCTGCAACAGGAACAGCTACTGATGTAGGCTTTGCCTCTGCTTCAGTCTGCTGCCTCGAAGTCTCCCTCCATAGCCTCCCAGGTCTCGGAAGGTGAAATTGTGGATAAAACTCCCACTCAGCCAACTGTACTAGGAGACCAGGACATCCAAGCAGTCCCACTTAGAGCAGCATCCTAGGAAAGTCATCCTCCTTTGCCTCCTCTGAGAGACAGGCATGGTCCTCCTTCCGTAAACAGATGCAAGCAGACCCCAAGTTCATGCCAAGCCTCTCCTCCGAGGCCTCAATCAAGGCAAGGGAACCACTCAAGATCCATCTCCTCCACTCAATTTCGATGTCGACATCATACCTCTCGGCATGACAGGTCTCAATCTCGATCACCTTTCTCTTCCACTGACCGATCTCGTTGACATCGTTGACATCAACATTCCTATCAAGAATTCTCTTGATCCCATAAGCAACGTACATACTGTTATTACTCTCCTTCAGAGTCCTCATATGAGTATTCTTCTGAAGAAGTCTACTTACCTCGTCATAGATGAAGGAGTTGGCACATTCCCATAGAAGATTCTTCTTCATGAAAGCACAAGCATTTGGCCACACCTGACCATTCTCACTCCCCTATGCCTTCTAAATGCCCTTGTTCTAATCGAGGGGAACAGCAAGCGCAGGCTAAGACCTTGGGCTTGACAGCTGTACAGTCCAGTCAATCTTGACATGACCAATCCCCCCACCTTGGACCAACCTTTTAAATGTCCGGCATCTGTGTGGTCACTATCATTAGACAACCTACCTGATAAGCCTCCTGAGACATCTGTGTCAAAAGGTGAATCAATCTCTTCGATGGATGACGTTTGAGCCTTCACCGACCTTATTTCGCAGATAGCAAAAAAACTTAACTTCAGTGTAGAAGTTAGGAAAGAGTCCAGTGATGACCCTGTTTACCATGTCCACCAGGAATAGGCTCCAACGGTCTCTGCTGTTCCTCTCTTACGATACCTTCTACACCTATTTAAGAAGGCCCATCCTCCTTACAGGCCATGACAAAGAAATTGGACTCTCTTTATTGGGTAATTGACTTGAGTGAAGATTGGTTGCAAAACCACCCCAAAACCTAACTCTGTTGACACAGCACAATCAAGACTTCGCAGTCTTTCCACGCTGCACGCTGATAAACAGGGGGAAAGCTAGATGCCGTCAGGAAGAAGAACTACTTTAACACAGCTCTTCTGTTTAAGATGGCAAACTACATGGCCTGGATGGGAAAGTATGACTAGTTTCTATGGGAAAAGATTAAAGTCTTTACTGACCGCCTTCCAGAGGAAGAAAAGAAGGTGGCCACCATGTTCCTAGCTGAGGCCAAGAGACTAACCATCCAACAGCTCACAACAGCCTGGCATATAGTTGACTGTGCAGCCAAAGCTTTTGCTTCAGCGGTGTCTTCGTGTCAACACTCTTGGCTACGATCCTCTGGTCTCTCCCAGGCCTCTCAGTCAGTGGTTGAGGACCTTCCCTTCAACTCAGAAGGTCTGTTCAGTGCCTCCACTGATGAAAAGTTAGAGCACACACATAAAATGAGGGCCTCAGTCAAGAAATACGGTATCCAGCTTCAATCCTCCTGGAGCAAATACAGATATCATTGATACCATACATTCCCACGACATCAGTACAGTCCTTATGTCCTGCAGAGGTCCTCCCAGCAGTCCACTCCACAACGTCATAGACACCTTCTTTCATGTCCTGCAAAGCTTCTCTACAAGAAAAAGCCAGATGCCCCCAAGAAACGAATTTGACTCTGAGCAGGATGATTCCATTGCTACTGAAGACGCTGCTACAGAGTTACCAGATTTTACTCTTCACATCATTCCCATTGACATTGACATCGAAGCTTCACCTGACACTTGATCCCACTCTCCAACCCTGACCCTGCACTTTGGCGACATACTCAAAAAACCACCTAGATTCATGGGCATCCATCACAACTTATTCTTGGGTGCTTGACGTTGTGAGCAAGAGCTACTCCATCAAGTTTTGTTGATCTTCACCCATGGCTCGGGTACGAGTCACTTGGCCATCGCCTATGCTACAGGCCAAGATTCAAACTCTCCTAGACAAGGGGGCAATACAACGAATACTGAGGACTGCCCTTCGTTACAGCTTCTGCTCTCGATACTTCCTAATGTCAAAGAAGGATGGAGGTCTTTGCCCAATCCTCAACCTATGGGGGTGAATCGTTACATCAAGCTTTGAAGGTTTTGTGTGGTCATGATCAGCACCATTCTGCCCTTGCTTCACCAGAGAGACTGGTTTGCCACCCTAGATCTAAAAGATGCCTACTTTCACATCGCCATCTATCCAGATCACAGACATTACCTTGCCTTCATGATCGGGAGACATCTCTACCTATTCCAGGTGCTACCCTTCAGTCTCAATACTGCACCAAGTGTATTCACGAAGTGCATGGCAGTTAAAGCAGCAGCACTTTGGCAGCGAGAGGTCGTCCTATACCTCTACATAGACGATTGGCTGACTGTATCCCCTTCTCAAAGCCAGCTATGAACAGACTTGGACAACGATCCAGCTTCTGCAGAACCTGGATCTAACCATAAACTACAAGAAGTCTCATCTACGGCCTTCCCAACAGATCCACTTCAAAGGAGCAGTCCTAGACTCGACAAGTCAAAGAGCCTTCTTTCCTCAAGATCGAGTCAGAAGAATCTCCAGCATGGTGTGTTCTCTCCGATGGAACCATCGAGCCAGGGCAAAAAGCATCCAGTTCTTACTTGGACTTATGGCCTCAACTATGATGGTGATGTCTCATGCAAGGCTCTGGATGCGTCCTCTACAAAGATGGTTCCTGGATGCCTTCAATTCCCTTCATAACAACCCCTGCTGCCGACTGTCAATACCAAGGGCAATCCTTCGATCGCTCCTCTCGTGGACTGACATGAAGAATCTTTTAGTTGGCATGCCCCTTCATTGTCCACAGCCCATGAGGCTGGTCACGACCAATGCATCACTTGATGGATGGGGCGCTCACACAGTCAAGGGTTCCTGGTCGATACCAATGAGGCACTTACATATCAATGCCTTAGAACTGATGGCATTGATGAAGGTCTTCATAGCGTTCAAGGACATTTGATGGGTCATGTAGTCCAGATCCTTACCAACAACATGTTGGTAGTCTATTGTGTGAATACGCAAGGGGGGACAAGATCCAAAACCCTCCTGCACTTGGTTCTACAGTTCTGGGACTGGTGCCTTGACAGGGGGATCCTTCCAACAGCCCTCCACCTTCCCAGCGTGGAGAATGGCATTGCAAACTCCTTGAGCTGCACTCCCTGGTCTTGTCACAAGTGGCAGCTCGACAGAACCATCCTACGCCATATTTTCTATGAGTGGGTGAGACCGACAATCGACCTCTTCACAACCAGTTCCAACAAACAGTGCCAACTGTTTTGTTCATGAGGCAAGAGTGATGAACCCTATCTGGGGGATGCTTTCATATTCTGTTGGAAGAGACCAATAGTTTACCTCTTCCCTCCATTTCCTCTAATAACAAGGTGCATTGAAAAGATCCAACAGGACGAAGCATCAGCACTGCTGGTAACGCCATGGTGACCTCATCAACCTTGGTTCAGCCTCTTCCTGTGCTTGTCCAAAAATTGATATTGGAAAGTGCCATCCAAACCGATTCTGGTGACTATGGACAGCAGCAGAATTTGCCACCCCAATGTCAACAGCCTCAAGCTGACAGTCTGGAATCTGCTCAGCTAGACGCCCTGCCTCCTTTCATCCATTGGGTGGTCAAGGCAGTCCATAAACCATTGACAAAGAGATACTTTGTGTACAAGTACTCAAAGTTCCTCAATTTCCTTTGACATCAAGGCCTTGACATCAAGAACTTTGATACCATCCACCTTTTGGAGTTCCTCTCAGCATTGTCAGAGCGCAGACTCTCTTTGTCGATACGATGTTACATGTCAGTGATCTCTTCACAGCTACATATGAGAAGTTGACCTTCCTGTTTCTCAGCCCCGTTGGTCCAGGCTTACCTGAAGGGGTATAGGCATCTTCATCCCCCTGTGACAAACCCGACTCCAGGCTCGAATCTACCTCTAGTGCTTTCCCAACTCTCAAAAAGGCTATTTGAGCCACTAACCACTACTGACTTGAGACTTCTTTCTTGGAAGACAGCTTTCCTGGTCGCTAACATCAGCCAGGCGGGCTAGTCAACTCTGTGCCTTCAGAGTGGATACCTTAGATTCCATCGTGAAAAGGTTGTTCTTAGGCCTGATATCACCTTTCTGCCCAAGGTGGTGTCAGCCTTTCATCTGAATCAGGACATTACGCTTCTTGCCTTTTTCCCTGATCCAGCCACGGACTTAGAGCAGACATTGCATTCCCTAGATGTCAGGAGGGTGCTGGTCTCAAAGACTTTTCTTGTGTAGAGTATCACTCGTCTCAAAGACTTTTCTTGTGCTACTCTTCTAACAAAAAAGGACTCCTGGTTTCCTCTCAAAGACTTTCCAAGTGGCTGGCTTCAACAGTAAGACTCTGTTATGAACTTGCTGGGAAAGAGCCTCCTCCCCAGCTCAGTACTCATACCACTAGGGCACTCTCAGCCTCAGCTGCCTTTCTCAAGGGCGTACTCTTTCATGATGTCTGTAGGGCTGCCACTTGGTCCCAACCAACTACATTTATATCACATGATAGAGTTGATCAAAGGTCATCTGTTGATGCTAGTTTTGGAAGGGCTGTTCTTTTTTCTATGGTACAGTGACTGCATACATGTTGGTTTTCACTTATTGCCTTTGTGAGCATTTCCTGAATGTTCCTTCAATAAAGTGTTCTTGTTGGTTATATTGGCCTAGCTTTCATTCCATATTAGTTGGTATTTTTTTATTTTGCTGAGCTACCTCAGAGTATGTTCCTGGTATGGTTGGGCATGACAGCCCTCCTCCTTCTTCAGCTTGCTGGTCTTCCATTTGTGTGAGTCACAGAGACCACAAAGAAGAAGGACAGGTTGGTTACCTGTAACGAGTTCTTCGAGTGGTCATCTGTGAACTCACACAACCCTGCCCTACCTCCCCACTTTATGTCCTGCTATCTTTCATGTTCTACAGCTGCCACAGCAGACACAGAACTGAAGACACGACCCTCTGGCAGCCTCATATAGCTTCAGGGGAAAGGGCAGGGTTCTTGCCAAAAAGCTAGGTCTAGAGCTCTAGAAGATTCTGAAGGTAGCACTACACAGGCGCAGATGACCCCATTTGTGTGAGTTAATAGATGACCACTCGAAGGACTCCAGTTACAGATAAGCAACGTGTCCTTTTGAATTCTGATCCTGTCCTCTGGAGTATTAGCTGTCCCTCCTAATTTGGTGTCATTTGCAAAGTTGATGAGCATGTCCTCCACTCCACGTTTATCATCCAAGTCATTGATAAAGATGTTGAATAGCACTGGGCCTAGGACAGAGCCCTGTGGGGCCTCAATAGTCACTTTCCAGGATAAAGAGGAGCCACTGGTGAGCACCCTTTGTGTTCGGCCAGTCAGCCAATTACAAATCCACGTAAGAGTAGCTTTGTCTAATCCACATTTTACTACCTTGTTTATAAGAATATTATTGAGGACCTTGTCAAAGGCCTTACTAAAATCAAGATACACTACATCCGCAGCATTGCCTTTAAAATACTCTGTTAAACTTTTAACTGGAGTCCTCTCTACAGTTAGTATTGGTATACACAGGTGAAGAGATCCTGCTGTTACTGTCCTCTCGCAGGCCTCCTTTGGGTTATAATCCCCCAAATTCTAAGGAGATGCTGGCATTGAGGGTGGACCTCAAAGTCCCCCTCTCTTAGGGTAACACAACCAAGTAATGTAGGTCAGGCTTAGAGTGAGTGTCTGGTCCAAAGTTGTTCAGTAAGTTTCATGGTTCACTGGGAACTGAAATCTGGATCCTGGATCTTGTAAACCCCAAATTAGTACTCTATCTACTACATGAAGGGTGGGCAACTATGGAAGGCTAGAGGGCTGCATTAGTTGCCTATCAGACCTTGGAGGACTTGTATATCCTACTGCACCCTTATTGCAACCCTCCAAAAATGTTTGCTCCAAATGCACCCACTAGGGACTGCAAGGGAGTGCATTTTCACCATGTTTTTAGTCTCCCCGGGCCATTTTAGGCCCAAGAGACGCTTCACCACACAAAAATTCTGGTTTTTAAAAATGCCTTCCTGAGCCTAAAATGGCCCAGGGGCAAAATGCCCCTCACACTTGCTGGAGGACACTTGGGGGCATTTTGTGCACCCTTACACTACACTCTGGTGTCTCTAAACAAGGCTGTTGGGGAAATTACAAGTCTTAAGACACAGTGCTTTCATCCTAAATCTGTGGGTGCAGCTGGGGAGAGATAGTCTGAAGTTTACAATTGTATGTACACAAAATATCTACATGCATTCAAACACACCATGCTTTCTAGAAATTTTTTTTTATTTTAAAAGGGAGGGGGAATCTTGCTCATAGTTATTTAGGTAAAATATATTTAATGGAAGCAAATGATTATGATAGCCTTAAATTGTATGAAAGCCATAGGTGACACCTCTGGGTCACTTGATATCAAGGCACTGTTTTAGGGAAGGTCGTGTCTAAATTCTTTGGTTTGCTGTTCTGCATCTGTGGTGGAACACTGAATAAGGCTTGTTCATATAAACAAAATCCATCTTGTTCCGTCACAAGGGTTCGTACGCTTATCTCAGATTTGGTTCCAAAATCACAGGGAATAGAAAATGATGAGCAGGCAAACCTACACTGTCATAGCACAGATTAATTGTTTACAAACCTGTATAAAGTTAACAGAGCTAGTTGGGTCGCAGGGTCATACAAAACACCCATAAACAATTAACAACCTTCTGCAAATAAATACAAGACCTTCTGCCTCTCTCTTTCTGTTGGCTGGTGAGGAAATAAGGCAACAGCAGGTTGACTACTTAATCTGTCTCTTTAATCTTAATCTGTCACTAGAAGGAACTGCAGGCAGTCCTGCTCATGCCTTTGTCTTGATGATAGGATCTTTCTCTTTACATAGTAGTGGTCATTTCCACATGACGGGGCTTTCCCGCTATAGCGACAGGATGTCAGTGGTCAGCTGATTGTGCTTCCACACAACATCATCGCCAGCCTGCTGCCATCCCATCCCCATGCATTGCACTTGTGGGATATTCGCTAAATGGATTTGCATGACACTCCTGTACCTACCTGTCCTGCGGAAGGGCAAGAACTGCAATGGCGATGCTTCCTTCCCCAGCACAGCCTGGGAAAGTGCTCTGCTGTGTTGCATAAGGAAAAGGCATGGCCATTGCACTCCCTTTAACAGGGAGATGGTCCCATGCAGAGGGGAACATTCCTGTTGCACTCCCTTCCCTGCCAGAATTGCAATGGCATGACTTGCAAGAGTCCCATCATGCAGAAATGGTCACCAACACACTTTAGGGGGGAGGAGGAGTAGACAAAAATTTCATATTTTCTGACAGTAGAAATGGGTTGCCAGCAAGTCTTGAGAAAAAGAGAAAAATCCTTGGGGAAAGGAGGAAAACTAAGAAAAAGGAGGTGGGAACCCAGTTTATTTTTCTCAACTGAGATCTTTTATCACTTTCTTCTTCATTGGTAACTCCAGAAGTCTAAAACTCCACAACCACAAGGTCTTTGACACAAAACAGGTCACCCAGAGTTTAATAGAATGAAACTGTTTCAACTCAACAATAAACAGGACTAAACAGAATTATCAGCATTTCATAAAAAAGCATCTTCCACTACTAAAATTATTCAGTTATTAGAAGATTAATCAATTTTAAAAATTCTCCAGTCTTGACTGAGGAATTCTAAGTATCTTTCTTCTCACTGTCACTCAAATATATTACTTCATTTGTTTATCTTCTAAGGCTTTTCAGCACATCACCATGTTTACTGCACTAGTAAAGATGCTTTAATAAAGATATTAAGGAATTTCAACAATATTCAAGATAAAAAATAAAACTAAGCATGAAGCAGCACGTGATCATATTAGGTTCTGTCAACCAACTCCAGGATCCAATTATGGTAAGGAATGGAAATACCTGATATTTACAACTTTCACCAAAGGACAATTAATGTTTAATCCAATCTTCAATTTAGTGCTGCTGAACAGTTATGTAATTTTAGACAGCAAATTCATTCAGTTTTTGCATGTTACCCTAATTTATATCAAGGTTCAATTTCTTTTTCAGAAAATAAAGTCTACCACAAATTCAAAATATAAAAGCTTGCCTGAGTGCAATTATTTTTACCAGAAGAAACGTGGGAGGAACTGCTTAAAAACTGTGGATTCTGCTAATAGGTAAGCCTATCCCGTTTTAAAACTTTATTTCATTTCTTTGTTCTTAATTTTGCTTATTACCATTATGCTGCTATCAGAAAGATATGTTGTATCCTATAGAATGAGAATGAATTGTTATAAGAATAAACAGTAGTTCCTCTTCAGAATTTTGTATATGTAACTTATGTATAAGAAATATAGACCTAATAAATCTGTTGCTTACCTAAATTATAAATCTGGCACCAACTGAGATAACAGCCTGATGCTTGGCTGAGGTCTACAAATGTAAAACCACCTCTTCTCCCATTTTCTTTTTTTTTTAATCATTTTATTCAAATTCAAGTATAAAACAAACAATTGTAAATGTAAAATTACATGAATTATTTCTGATCTTCCACACTGGTCGAGATTTCATTTTCAATATCTCTTTACATGTTTATATTATTGTACCACAATTTACTGCTAATATTACATGTTGGTTCTTGCATTTCTATTTCCACATTCCAGCTTCATGATAACCCATTTTCAGAAAGAAGTCTCATATTTTGACATAAGTTTTTGCCGAAAACTTCCTATGTACGTTATTCAAGCTTGTTAAGAAAGGAAATCCTTAAATGTCTTGGTGAAATTTTGAACAGTATATCCAAAGTTATTAAGGTTGTCATGTTCTATGAAACTCTAAAGCAGTAATCCTATACCATTTGTGTTGGGCACACTTTCCCAGCAAAGCTAGAATGCTGCCAATAGAGGGATTTGTGCCTCACTCTGACTATCATTGGAAATCAACTAATGACTGTACTTCTTGTGTGTATTAGAATTGTGTGGCATTTTCAGATTTAGTAGCCCATTACAAGATGATTATGCCCAAAACACCAGAAACAAATAGTTGTGGGGGAGAAGCTTGTTTTGTACCTTTACAATTTGTGAAGGTGTTCAGAGTGACCTTTGAATGTTCTTGTCTGAACTGGATGAAATTTGCAGGGCAACTGCCAATTTTGATGGCATCAAGCCTACTAAATTTCAGACAGATAGGTGCAGGGTGCGCTGCACCTGAATTTATTGCAAAGCTCAGAAAAATTCCTTAATTTTTTTATTATAGCTCACTGGATGGAAGTTATAATTCTTTCAAGCTAACAATTTGTTTGTTCAGGTGATTGCTTAAAGAAAAAAGTTCAATGTGCTCCTTAATATGAAATCATGATTACCATTAGCTAAGTATCTGTGGTTCCAAGAGACTGACCTGCAAGAAAGCAAACTCAAGTACATTGGGATTTGAATAAAATTGCCAGCACTGTTGTGATACATTCCCTTTTCAGAAACCAGGAAAGTTCAGTTATCCAGCCCCTACTGCTTTACAATTGGTTATCTCATATTTGCTTGCACCCGATAAAAAGCCAGACAGTTGAAAGCTATGACTGATGCCTTCACAGATGTGTCCCATGATTAGGAATAATGTTGGGCAGTGTCATAGAATCATAGAATCATAGAAATATAGAGTTGGAAGAGACCACAAGGGCCATCCAGTCCAGCCCCCTGCCATGCAGGAAAACCCTCAAAGCACTCCTGACAAGTGGCCATCCAGCCTCCGCTTAAAAACCTCCAACGAAGGAGACTCCACCACACTCCGTGGCAGCACATTCCACTGCCGGACAGCCCTGACCGTCAGGAAATTCTTCCTGAGGTTCAGGTGGAATCTCCTCTCCTGCAGCTTGTATCCATTGCTCCTTGTCCTGGTCTCAAGAGCAGGAGAAAACAAGCCCACTTCCTCCTCAACATGACATCCCTTCAAATATTTAAACATGGCTATCATGTCCCCTCTCAACCTTCTCTTCTGCAGACTAACCATACCCAGTTCTCTAAGTCTGTCCTCATAGGGCATGGCTTCCAGGCCCCTCACCATTTTGGTTGCCCTCCTCTGGACCTGCTCCAGCTTATCCATATCCTTCTTGAATTGGGGTGCCCAGAACTGGACACAGTATTCAAGATGAGGTCTAACCAATGCAGAATAAAGTGGTACCAATACCTCCCTCGATCTAGACACCATACTCCTATTGATGCAACCAAGAATTGCGTTGGCCTTCTTGGCTGCCGCATCACACTGCTGACTCATGTTCAGCTTGTGGTCTATGAAGACTCCTAGATCCCTTTCACACGTACTGTTAGCCAGCCACGTGTCCCCCATCCTATATTTCTGCATACCATTTTTTCTGCCTAAGTGTAGGACCTTACATTTCTCTCTGTTGAAGTTCATTTTGTTAGCCTTGGCCCAGTTCTCCAATCTGTCCAGGTCCTTTTGAATTTTGATCCTGTCATCAGGCGTATTAGCAACCCCTCCCAATTTGGTGTCATCTGAAATTTGATCAGCGTGCTCTCTATTCCTTCATCCAAGTCATTAATGAAGATATTGAACAGCACCGGGCCCAGGTGCCCTGTGGCACCCCGCTAGTCACTTCTCTCCAGGATGAGAATGTGCCATTGGTGACTACCCTTTGGGTACGGTCAGTCAACCAATTACAAATCCACCTGACAGTAGCCCTGTCCAGCCCACATCTTACTAGCTTCTTTGCAAGAATGTCATGGGGAACTTTGTCAAAGGCCTTACTGAAATCAAGATATACTATGTCCATGGCATTCCCTTCATCTATCAAGCAAGTAACTCTATCATAAAAAGAGATAAGATTAGTCTGGCATGACTTATTTTTGAGAAATCCATGTTGACTTTTCGTAATTACGGCATTGTTTTCTAAGTGATTAGAAACTGACTATTTGATGATCTGCTCCAAGATCTTTCCAGGTACTGATGTCAGGCAATTATTTGGGTCCTCTTTTTTTCCCTTCTTGAAGATGGGGACAACATTTGCCCTCCTCCAGTCTGCCGGAACTACTCCTGTCCACCAAGAGTTTTCAAAGATTATAGCAAGAGGTTCCGCAATGACCTCTGCTAGTTCTTTTAAAATCCTAGAATGCAATTCATCTGGCCCTGGAGACTTGAATTCATCCAGTGTGGCCAGGTATTCCTGTACTACCTCTCTACCTATTCTGTGCTGCATTTCCCCCACTTCCTCACCTGCTCCCCAACCGCCAGGTTGAGTGTTTTTATGCTTTTGGGGAAAAACTGAGTCGAAGAAGGTGTTGAGGAGTTCTGCCTTTTCTCTTCCTCCTGTTATTAATTCACCATCTTCCCTGCGCAGTGACCCTATCGTCTCCTTCTTTTTCTTTTGCTGCGGACGTATTTAAAAAAGCCCTTTTTATTGTTTTTAATGTCTCTGGCCAGCCTAAGTTCGTTCTGTGCTTTAGCCTTTCCGACCTTCTCCCTACATCTCCTGGCTACATGTTTATAATCTTCTTTGGTGATTTCTCCTTCTTCCATTTCCTGTACGTGTTTTTCTTAACACTTAGCTCAGCTGAGAGTTCTTTAGTTAACCATTCCGGTTTCTTCAGATGCCTTCCATTTTTCTACCTTAATGGCACAGTTTTAGCCTGTGCCTTCAGTATCTCCCTTTAAAGAACTCCCATGCATCCTGAACTCTTTTCTCATTGACTATTCTTGACCACGGGATTTCAGCCAGCAGCTCCTTCAGTTTACAGAAGTCTGCTTTTTTAAAATCTAAGACGAGTGCCACGCCATACCCTCAATGTGCTTGCCTACACATTTACTATATGCATCCATACCTTGTCTGGATCTCTCAGATCCAAATCCAGAATGGAAGGATGGATTGACTAGGAACAACAAAAATGCCCCACCTTGTCCTGGTCCTGTGTTACCTTAGGAAGCACCTGAACCTCCTGTGAGTAGCCTCATGCTTTAACTTTGTTCTTAAACTGACATATAATGGGTCACATTG
This sequence comes from Iguana delicatissima, assembly GCA_948472985.1. Taxonomy (NCBI): domain Eukaryota; kingdom Metazoa; phylum Chordata; class Lepidosauria; order Squamata; family Iguanidae; genus Iguana; species Iguana delicatissima. The sequence continues at coordinate 372,944 of CAOKZL010000569.1, read as the reverse complement.
TCTCAACCTCAAAGGAAGGCAAAGGCAACCCTCCCTGTGAACAAATCTTGACAAGAAAACCTCATGATAGGTTCACTTTAGAGGCACTATAAGTCAAAAATGACTTGAAGGCACATGACAACAACAAAGTGATCTGCAGCCTGATTGTATGTGGACCACTTCCTGTATTGTGCTGTTTGCCCACTGATATGAACAGATGTCTTGCTGGTGCCATGGCTGTCACTTATTAATCTGGCAAACTACCTAGAAGGAGGCTGGCAGAGCTTTTAATATTATCATTTTGCTGCACACTGAATGCATTCTTGTTTTCATTGTAAGCTTTTCCACATTGTTGATACTGCCAACAGACTGGGTTGCATAAATATTAAGAGTGGTTTGGGTTTTACCTTTTTTTCCTTTGTATTATTTTATCTTGTACATTGCTCAGATATTTATTACTATAAAGAAATGTAGACATACTTACAAAATGAAGAATATGATACCTGGGGAGCTAAAGTAAACCAGCCTAGCTCTTATTTCAATCAGTGTGGGTCTTCTATGCTGTAATAAGTAAATCTTACGTTCATTTTAGCTCACAAACATATCTTCAGCCAGCCATTCAGAATACTTCAAAAGCACTGTCCACCTTTACTTGTGTAATAAATGTTAATCCTTAAAATATGTCTTAACTTTTCATAATCAAGCATTTTATCATAAAGCACCAGCCTTTTGAACAACAAAAACTAATGCTCTCTGGTCATTTCCAGATATTAGGACACAAGAAATTCTGTCTCTGTGTTCAGGCACAGTAATACTTAATTTGGCATGTTTCTTTTAGTTAGAAATTTGCTAATACTGATTGTTCCAGGCTCAGTAGTAGTATTTAAGTTGCAAGAGAAATTATCCTTCCTCTTTCCCCTCCTATACAAGGGCTTTCTGTGTCACCCATGTGGGTGTTCCCACCATGCCTCCCTCTGGTTAAGATGGGCAGATTAGGGGCATTTTGAAGTCTAGGGCATTTCTGCACTAGACTGTTATAGTGCTATTATTCTACTTTCAACGTCCTATGGAATCCTGGGGTTTGCAGTTTACTTTCAACAGTCCAGTAACGGTAGTTGTGGTCATGGAAGCAATAAAAAAACTAAAACCAGATAAAACTCCAGGTTCCGATGGGTTCTCTTCAAGATTCTATAAAACCTCAAAGATTAATTAATTACTCCACTGCAAAAAAACTTGTAATGAAGTCCTAAAATCAGGGATACCAGAATCCTGGAACAAGGCCAACATAACTTTAATCCCAAAATAAGGAAAAGATCTTCTGGAAACAAAAAAGTACTGTCCAATTTCCCTGTTAAGCATTGACTATAAAATTTTCACTGCAATTTTGTCAGAATGGTTAAAAAGAATACTATTAGATGTTATCCATGAAGATCAAAACAGTTTTTTACCTAAAAAATCACTTAAAAATAACACTAAATATAATTTACTAAATATAATTGAGTTCTGTGAGAAGCACAATGAGAAGAAATTGGCCATGATATTTGTTGATGTGGAGAAAGCATTTGATTCACTGAGATGGCCATTTCTAAAAGAAACCTTGGTGAGAATGAATACGGGGCTCACCTTTTTAGCGCGGATCAATGCATTGTATGACCAACAGGAAGCCCAATTACTGATTAACAGCAAAAGACCAAAAATGCTTAAGATCAAGAAGAGCACCCCACAAGGTTGCCCACTCTCACCTCTCTTGCTCATCATGATATTGGAAATACTAAACAGAGCTATTTGAAATGATCCTGCAATAAAAAGGGTGAAGATAAAAAAAAACAGCAATATAAGTTAAAAGCATTTGCTGACGACTTAGTTTTTTTCTTAGAAGATCTGATAAGCAGTTTACAAAAATTAACTCAGACACTTAGCAAATTTGGTGAGATGTCTGGAATTAGAGTAAATCGAGAAAAGACAGTAATATTAACCAAAAATGTGAAAAGAGAAGAAGAAATTGAATTAACAAAAATTTAACATAGTAAAGAAAACAAAATACTTTGGAATCTAGATCCTAAAATAATAATTTATTTGACAGTAATTATGAAAAGAAATGGAAAGAAATTAAAACCGATCTGGAAAAAATGATCCAAGTTACAATTTTATCATTATTGAAAAAAATCACTGTATTAAGTATGAATATATTACCAAAAAGGATATTTTTATTCCAGATAAATAAACAAACCATTTCAAATATGGCAGAGACATTTGGAGAAATTCATATTCTGAGTGCAGGAAACCAAGAATAAAGTGGAAAGTTCTTAGTGACCTTAAAGCCACAGCAGGATATGGTGTACCTGATTTAAAAATATATTATCAAGCTAGTGGGATGATGTGGCTCACTGACTGGGCAACAGTTCAAAATGAAAGAACCCTAATACTCAAAGGAGCTGACCTTAGATTCGGCTGGCACACTTACTTGTGGTACGGCAAGGCCAAAATTGACAAAGAGTTCTTCACTTACTCATAAGAAAAGCATTATTGAATATCTGGCTCAAATACAAGAATTCAACATATACAAGAATCCCTGTCTGGGTTTCCTCGTTGGAAGCATTCTTTGCTAAAGGGAGAGACATATCACAAAAATTGGTTAAGATATGAAGATATTGTAGACCTCACCAAGCACAAGGAGATCAGGATGAAAATGAGAGAAGAACTCAAACAAGAAGGCATGAAATGTCATTGGTTCCTATATCGTAAATTAATAGAAAGATTTAAAATGGATTTAAAATTAGGAGGCTTTGAGAAATCAAAAGAAAAAAAGATATAGTTAAACTTTTCTTTGACAGTCCAACTCACTTATTGGGAAAATTTTATCAAATTCTGGTTTTGAGAAAAAGAGAAGAAGCAATTAAGAACGTTATGATAAAATAGTCAAAAAACATCAGCGAGACTATCCATTTAGAACACTGAGAACATAGCTGGAACCAAACCCAAAAATTCATAGCGGCCCAGAATTTGAAGGAGAGCTATCTGAAGATTTTCCACAGGTAGTATTTAACCCCGGAAAAGCTTGCCAAGATATATAAGACAGGCACTGGAAAGTGCTGGAAATGTCAAGAGGAACCAGGTACAACATATCACTGAAATACTGGAGAATCATGCTTTACAGAATCAGTGAGAATTGTTTTTGCCAAATCATGGAAAAGTGAAGAAATTCTAAACTCTGATGACTCTATGAGCTAGTAGAAATAAAATCTCTAGACATTCTGACATGCTAAAAGAAAATCCAGACAAAAAGGTAGCAGACAAATGGGCACCCATAAAGGCTTTTAATAAACAGTAAGTAGTAAAAATAATTAAATTAGATGGATACACACACATACATAATACTGTTATTGTTTCATGCTGTTATAATAATTAGTAATGGATTCTCTTTTCTAAAAAATAAAAAAAAGTTTTGAATTGGCTTCAGATTTTTTAAGTTTAAAAATCATTTTCAAAAATCAAAAAATATGTGTATTAATACCCCCATAAAACAAATTGTGCAACAGAAATTATTGACAGGTTCACAAACACACCGCTAAACCTTCAAATGTATATGAGTTATTACTACTAAAGAAATCTCCCAGATGATTCGTAGAAACTACAAGCCAATAAACAAAGGGCTGTGTATGAAAATTGCCCCATGGACCAAAATGTAATTGTTAGTAATGAGAAAAATAGTACTGGTTAAACTGTTCCATTTTCAGTTAATACCCCTTACCTCACCACAGCATTACTTTGCTAAATGGTAACTCATAATTAATAACTTTATATTCAGTAATAAAAAGCTTAGGATCCCTAAATCAATTTGACATGATTTATCTACTTCCTGAGGGCTTGTCATTCCTTACATCAAAATATATTTTTGATGCATTCAAAATGTGACAACTTATTCAAATTATTGTTGTTGTTGTTGTTGTTATTCCAACAGAAACTGGGTCACATTAGAATTAATAAACAATCCTTTACTCAAGGTAGCCCTACCAGTTTCTTATATATCTCAAAATGGTAAACAGGTAGTATCTTATCCCCATTCAATACATTAATTTCAAAGGGTTCCTCACCTAATTGTTGGACAGCATATACCAGAATGGAGACTTATTCAGAAATATGGCTCCCCTGCCCTAACGTTCATAGTTTTGGACAAGGCATGGGTCAGATTAGAAACAATTTAAGGCCAAAAACATTAAGGTTTGTCCAGAATTGCTCCTCTTATCAATTTATTCTCAAGAAAACAAACAAAGCATAAAGAAATAATTTCCCTCTTTTGGTTCACACACTGAAATAGAAAGAGGATGGAAGTCTCAAGGAAACCTGGGTATTGTTTCATGATGGAGTAAGATCTGGAATATGCTTCTAATGGGAAAAAAAAATCTCTCATGCTGTTAGATTATCAAAAGGCACTGAAAGTGATGATGCTTTCTTGCAGCCCTCCTTTCCTTTTTCTGATTTTATTAGTAACAGCAAGAAGATCAAGCCATCCCTCCATCAAACAGATTTCTGAAGAAGCCTTTTCAATGACAGCATAAACTGATATGTCGAACTCAAACTCAAACTTTAAAATACATTGCACAGCACAAATCTTCCTTACTTATATTCAGGTACAGAGACATTAACATTTGCCATTGCGTCAAACTTGTTACCGAAATAGTATGACCATTTTTTTAAAAAAAATTAAAAAATAGATCCAGTTATTTTTTGTAGCATATTTTAATTCATATACACATGTACATGACTCTTTCATGTGCTTTTTCTTCTGTTTGGCTTATATACTCCTTTTGCAAAACTTTCCCAGTGTGAAGCTAAATAAGTCTGTGCTAAAGAATAATAAGCATGGTGGTGGTTGTATAGGAATGAAAAAAAGATTAACTGAGGAAGAAGGTCTATAAATAAGTACCATGTCTCTCCAACCCAACAACTGCACAGTAGGAAGCCTAATTTTTATAGACAAGTGCTACTGATCTTAATCTGTACTTGCCCTAATTACAGCAAGTGCTAAATGCAATATTGTATGTTATAATGAGCATGTCTAGTGCTTGTTTTTCTAAATCTGATAAGCCAATCATTTCCTGATCTAGAAAGGATAATAAATTAAGAACCTGAATTCAGAAGTATGTCTCTTCTATGCATCAAGAGACTTAGCTGAGTAAGAAATAGGTTTAATAATCACAAGTTTAAAATGTCTTCCTATCCATTCTCTCCCATTTCTGGTGCAATTAAAAACATGTCTATAATATGGCCTTTTACCTTTTGCCTTAACTAAATAGTTGTAACCTTTCCTAGTTAGGGAATTGTTCCCTCCACTTCACAATCTTTTACCTTTCCCAAAACAATACCATTTTTGAGGTAAGCCAAAGAGAACTATACAATCATTCCAAATGTGGTCACACCATAGGCTTGTTTATAGGCTTTACAGTGTCTACTGTATTAGGTTTACTCTGGATTGCTTTCCTAAAGATTGATTCCTAATATGGAATTCACCTTCTTTGAAGTAGCTTTCACAACCCAATGATCCTTTTCCTGGTCTCTCCCCATCAGCTCAGGTCCTATCACTGTATATTTGAAGTCAGCATGTGTTCAATTGATACTTTCTTAGATTAAACCATAATTGCCATTTTAATGCCCAGATCCAATATTGTTCAGGCCTCTTCACTTTTTTTTTTCCTGCCCTGATCTCCCCTTCCTATTCTTTAACCGATTCCAGACCTGGAACAAAAGGGCTGGGCAGACTTGCTGGATCCATTTTGTTTTATTAGAATGCTGAAATTGTTACCACCCCTTATCCCATCCTGCAGGATAGCAAAATAGGCAAGAAATATTATATAACAATTGGAAACTTATGGCTGGGAAACATGCAATAAGCCAGACACTGGCTGTACGTCCAGCCAAGTCAACATGGCCTCAGCATGGCCAGGTCATAAGGTCAAGAAGAGTTAGGCAAGAAAGCCCAGAATGAATAGACTTCCAGTGATCCTTTCAATGACCTGACATCTGAATACAATAGTCAACAAAACTGCCCAGCTGCAGCAGGCAAGCACCTGGGCTGTGTGCATTTCCTACCAAAACCTTCCCCATTGACATTATCCAACCAAGATATTAAGAGGATGTCAGGACTCCCATGAATGTTTTGTCACCCAGAGTAAGACAATCAGTCCATTCCAGACCACTTTTGTTTACTCTGCCAGAGAGCCATTAACACACAACTCTTCAGGGTAAGAAAAGGGGTATTTAAACCCTAGCTCCAATCCTGGCAATTTATACGACTTTGGATGCACACTGATGTATTGCTCTGCACATTGGCCCTCAAATCCCCATGCTCTGTACTACCTTCAGACTGCACCTCAACCTTCTTCTGGACCAGTAAATATCACCCTCTACACCTGAAATCTCTCCCTATCCAACCTTTCTTGCTTCTTCCTTCACTAGCCTTGTATGGTTCATAAGACCGCTTGATTTCTTGTTATGTGTGTGTGTCTGCTGATTTCCAAGGAAAACATCCTGTTTATACCATTGGCTGGAATCCTACGGGTAGTACTCGTATACACAGATGAAAAGAACCGTCTGTTACCCCCTCTTGCAGGTCTCTTTGAGCTGTAATTCCTCCAATTTCTAAGGAGACACTGGCACTCCTGGTGGACCTCAAGGTCCTCCACCCTTCAGGGTAACAAAATCGGTGTCAAATGTGGAAGGCACCCTGCACCCCCTGACTCATGAGTTGATGCACAGATTTCAGGAATGGCAGAGGTAGGAAAAGTCTGGGTCTATCATGGTGTTGGATCCAAGAGATAGGAACTTGCAGCTAGGAACACACACACACCACAAGTTAAGGACAAGTGCTCCCCTGTCACAGTTATGGAGGCTGTACCAAGCAGAACATCCTAATTTTTTGTGCAGGCTGCATGCCGTTATTGTAGTCAGTGAACCTTTGCATTTCCCAGATAGGAGAAGTCACTAGGGCAGGAGGAACTCCAGACCCCCTTTGTAATTCCCTTCAGGGTAACTCCCTGAGGGAGAGTGGTTTGTGTGTCAGAGGAGCAACAACCAACTGTTGGGTTTTGCGCTTTGCCCAGATTTGGAAGAGGTACTTCCAAAAAAAGTAGATTTAATTGGCAGGGCTCAGACAGGACCCAGATCCCTTTTTTCTCCTGCTGCTTGGCCAAGTTCCCAAGAGTTCCTCCCCCGCCCCCAGTGTTGCAGCTCTGCTTGGTGCAGATGCAAGGATTTCCCCCAAAGGACCCCGCTGATCTTTGCCACTTTCCTGGGCAGAAGCCACCAAGTAGTTGCAAGAATGTTTTAGAGGAAACATCTTTGTGCGTGAAGCTGTACAGGCAGCACGGGAATGTTTAGAGGAACACTTTAGCATTTTGAAATTTGAAGTTTTGAAAAATCAATCAGGCAAAATGGTTAAAGAGTCAAACAAGATGGATATACTGAAAAAATAGGTTGTGAGTAAGGGAAGCAACCTGTGGAAGGAAGGTTTCTTCAAAACTGCAAACCCATTCAGCATGCTGCATGACACATTTCATAGAGGTCGCTTTTTGGCTCCTCAAAAGAATCTATGGTGACTTGGGAGTTCTGAGTGGCCCTAAGAAATGCTACAAGCACCATCCAGGAACTCACCCAAAAGGCCAAGAGGCAGGCCCATGAATTGGATCAGTTGTGTGTGCAAAACAGCACCATGCTGGCAGACAAATTGGCATTTTCGTCAGGAGGGCAATGCCAAATTTAAAGAAATCTCACTACAGATTTGGGTACTCCAGTGTCGATTGACCACCCTTGAGGAAGAACACATGAAGGGACAGCATGCCACCCCATATCTGGCCAGCTAAGTGAAGGTCCAGCCCAAGAGTGTGAGCCATGAAGCCTGTAATCAATAGATTACAGAGCTTACTCAAAAATTAACCACTGAAGAGGTGATTATCACCACTGTTTGCCCTGAAACACCTCCCCCACTCCCCGTGTACATTCCAGATGAGTCCCTGCTAAAGGAATCAATTATCCCATGCTCCATACAACCCAGATTGGGAAGAGCCAATTCCACTCTCTCTGATCCAGACCAAGGCGATGGTCATGCGCCGAGCCAACAGATGGACTGAGCACCAAGACATAGAGGAGAAGGTCTACTGGTCTGCAACTGAGGCCAAAGCCATCTCTGAACAACTAGGCCCCTTAAATAAGGACACAGGGATTGTATGGTTGAATGCAGAGGCACACACACATCCCACAGCCAAAGGCCAGGACCAGACTCAGTTTGTCCGGCTACGCATCTCCCTCGCAGACTTGCCTGTCTTAGAGCCAGCACTGGCCACCTGTGACCTACTGTATTTGCCGGTGTATTAGATGCACAGGCATATTAGATGCACCCCACTTTTCAAGGGGTATTTTTCAGGAAAACATTTTTTTAGTTCGCTAGTGAGCAAAATGCACAGGAAAGGAAAGGAAGCAAAAGAGTGCTGTGCCAGGAGAGGACAAGAATGAAAAGAGTGCTGTGGCAGGAGAAGTGGAATGAAAAGAGTACTGCACCACCGCCCCTCCCTTCCTGTTTTGCTTGGGCAGAAGCTCCTAGCAGAGACAAAATGCACAGCAGAGGAGGGGACGGTAAGGAGAAACTGTAGAAACATCTATCTATGTTCCTATAGATCAAGGCTTCCACTACCCCCTTCTTTCCTGCTTTGCCTGGGCAGAGAAAACTGCTTTCACTTTCCTTCCCTTCCCTATGTTTTTAGTGTTACCGTATTTGCTGGTGTATAAGATGCACCCCATTTTCAGAGGATTTTTAGGGGAGAATGTATCTTATATGCCAGCAAATATGGTAGCCACGTTAGATAAGTTTCCTTGGATGAGATAGATCATCCAGCTCCTGTGGCCAGGGTAGATGGCTAATGCCCTCTATGTAATGAAGCACCCGGCTTTAGGGGAGAATCCAGAAGCTTTTAAAGCCCAGAAAAAGCTGCTGACCATCCTGGCAAGGAATGTGCTGATCAGCCCCATACTATGAACATTTGACTTTGACAGTGATGAATTCAAAACACTCCTGTATGAAGGACTGAATTCTCAAACTAAAATGACCCTCGGTCGCCTAGGTTCCCTGGAATCAATTTGCTGAAGATGGTTGATCTGCTTAGGGAGACAGAGACCATTAGGAACACCAAGGTTCTCCAGAAGAACATGGAGCCCAAGTCTTGGGAGCCCATTCAGCCTAGCTATAGTAACCATGGCTCTTACACCCAGTACAAAAAGGCAGACAAGGCAGGAAACCTAGTGCCTCATGGTAACCGGGGGAGGGGGAGAGAGACAAATGCTCCGGCAGCAATGCTGTCAGCCAGAACTGGAGGCACCAACACAGTAACTCCCTTTCTGGTAACAGCCATGGCTGAGGTGAAGTTCCCTCTGTCCCCATGCACTAGCAAGATCTCAAGAAGCCAACCAAAGCCCCTGTAGACAGATCACAGTTGGGAGGATACAGTCCTCACACAGCTGTTTATAGTGAAGCAAGGAGACACACATGGGAGCTACTGAAGTGAATGGGCATGGACATGTCCCATTTCCACTAACACCCGCCAACCAAAATGATAGATGTCCTCCTAAAATTGCCAAGCAGCCAAAATAGGGACTGGTAGACGTTGTTCTACAAAGCCAAACTACTCATGTTAGGAATGCCCTCTGTCCCCTGCTTACTTCCTCAAGGAGTTGTCACTTGCTTGGAGCCCAACATATGGGGAAGACCAATGGTCAAAGCAGGCAATGGGACCTCATAGGCAAAATCCCCTGCTAAGCTTCTGGTGGATACCAGAGCAGCCCAAAATATCCTCCACCTTGACTTAGCCACGAGTGGAAGTCTGAGCTCCAAGACCATGGTGCTTTTTGGGTAGAAAGGAGGTTCACTCCAGGCTAAAGTATGGGAGGAAACTCCAATCACTGTAGACAAGATCAGGGCATGTAAGAATCAAGGAAAGAATGAAATACATTGAGTGGAAGTTATTTCCAAACTTGCAGCACTCATTCACATTCCCTCTCTGAAAGCGTTGCTAAGCACTTTTAATTTCTCCCAGGATTTCATTGAGTCCTTGACAGAAAATGTCTACCCTCTTTAAGAGGAACACCCCATGGAACTGGGGGCCTGAACAGAGGAATGCTTCTTTTGAACCACAATGCAGTCTGGTGAAAACTCCCACATTGACACACTCTGACCTGTGAGAAGGTTTGCCCTTGTGAGAAAGTTTGTCTGGTTCCTGTGTGGAGTTTCATCCACTAGGAATTCCACATCGGAGGTGCTAGGGTAATCATACATAGGGTCATATTACACTCCGTGGCCAACAATATGTTATTATCTTTGTGATCCTAAGAGGACCCAAAGCAGTTCATGGCTTCACTCCACACACTGACATAGCAGGAAATTGTTGTTCCTGGAGGCATTCTGGATATTTACTGGCTTCTTATCTGGTTTGAAGACAGTGGTAACAACCAATGAGTGGGCACTATCACTCATAAAGGAAACCTTTATGATTCACTGGCAGGTAGTTCTGAAAGAATGGAAGAGCAAGCCCCAGGCCTGGCAACCCCTCCTTTTTTTGGACCAGCCAGGGAATGAAGCAACCACTCTGACCCTCTTTGTGCTGTGGAAATTCCCATGTTTAGAGAAGCTCACCAAATGTATATAATTTCTTGTAGAAGTAGTTTAACATTTTCCCTTTTAACAAGAAGGTAAATATGGCATTAGACAAGAGATGCTGGGTAAGTGCAACCCCATTTCTTCTCCTTTTAGTAGTTCTCCCCAGGCCCCTTCAGGAACAGTCTCCCATGAAAGATTACCCCTGGAACTGCATGACCCTTGAGCCATGGCACCTCCCAGGCAAGCCTTTACTTTGCAAAATAAGCCCAGATGCAGATAGTAGCAATTCAAAGCAAATTTATCTATTCACACTATGCATGGCCAGTAACAGCATGCACAGGAGCAACATGTATTTACCCATCCAGTGGAACTGAGGAGATTTTCTGTCAGGGGAGTCCAAAAGTAGAATCACCAGATTTTCTTACCCGGTGCAGTCTCAGGAAGAACAAGACTGCCCCCATGGTCAGTGGCTGACCACCTGCAGGCCCATCCCTGTGGAGATTTGGGGGAAGAAGGGGGGACCTTTCTCCTTCTCACTGCTGCCTACAGCCTTGACAAAGGAGCTAGGAATTTCCCCCAAATTCTCTTAGTTTTGCTGCCACCACCCACTGAATGAACCCACTCTATCACAACGCAGGGGGACGTTGCTTGGGATTTTCACAGTCTCTAACTTCCACGATCCTTCTCTTTCCTCACCTCCTCCTTCTGAGGTACGAGGAACCTAACCAAGTGTGTGCTGAGGAAGAAGGTGTGGGAATGGAGAAGTAACAGAGTGTTTACAGGAAAGAATTTATTTAAAACAGGCAAGGCAAACTAGGAAATAAAAATCATGAAAGGGCTTTCTCCCCCCACCCTCAGGTATACTTCTTAGTTACAGTTATAAACATAAATGCATTCTCAAATCAGCCAACTGTCCAGGATAGAAGATTTCTAGAGCAGCTAACTCAATACATTCTACCCCACTCACAGTAGTTAATTTTTTAAGTTGATGTTTTTGGGAAGAGCCAGGAGGCGGCCTTCTCTGCCTCAGATGGTTTCCCTCATTCCCCTTAAGACTCTTCTTCCAGCTTCTGGAAGCTTCTCTCGTCCTTCCCCTGATTGGCCAACCACGTTATGTGATCTCCAATCAGGGCAACCCAACCCCTTGCGGGCAGTAGAGAGAGCTAGCTTTCTAAAGCTTCAATGTGTAGATAATGGGGAAAACTCTATTATCACAATCCCCATCTCATGATAATAAGCTATAGTCATGGCAGCAGCATGGAATATTGACACAATGTAACAATGTTCAATCCATTGATCAGGGACCCTGCCACAATGCAGGCAGAATCTCCCATGGTGGGTTCACATATGTTAAAGGTGGACATGCATGAGTTAATGTTGATTCAGCCCACAATCTCCTTGAAAGAGCTCCAGGTAGGTTTGCAAGGATTAAATACCTCTGCTCAGCTTCCTGAATGCACACTCTATCTACACTCCAGCAACATGGGCTGGGCAAAATGGTTAAAATTATGGTCCGGACTGGATCAGCCCTCAGAGCAGTGGTTCTCAACCTGTGGGTCCCCAGATGTTTGTGGACTTCAGCTCTCAGGAGCCCCAGCCACTATGGTCAATGCTCAGGGCTTCTGGGAGCTGAAGTCCACAAACATCTGGGGACCCACAGGTTGAGAACCACTGCTCTAGAGTGAAACAGGCCTGGTCAGACTGGATAGCACCTGTTGGAGCAGGCATGTTGTTATTAGATGCAGCCAATGTAGAGGCTCTTCCCAACACATTATCTTATGTAACCATGGAGATGTTAAACATGGAAGAGTCCATAAGGCAGTCTATCCAAAGCATGTCCAACCTTCAACACTCCATCACTACCCTGTTATTCAATTGGGAATTGGCAATGGAGAAGAATTCACATCTACTCATGAGTAACATGTACTCCTTACAAAGGAATGTCTCACTAACTCTCTCATGCACCCAAAATCACATAGTCACTCTGAGGATAATTAAAGAATTAATTCAGCATACCCACAATGGACATATTCCAAAAGAAATCAGAAAATTAATGAGGTCAAAGCTAATGAAAGAGGAGGTACAACTAGGGGCTTGGTGGAAACTTGTGAATGCAGCTTGCATCCCATGCTGGAATTGGCTACAACTTTTCACTGCAAAGACCATACTGCCCATACATCCAGTCATTCCCCTCAGAATACATATTGCCTCAGGAGACATCCTGTATTCCAAAAACAGAAATCAATGGGCAACAGTGTCAGGTCCTGAATGTCAGACAGTTCATGTTGAAGGCTGCCAGCATGGAGAAAACTTGGGCTTCATATGTGACAGCCAAGCTCTGCAAACCCATCATCCTTGCCTGGCTCACCTTAAGGGCAAAGTCAGTCAGTGTTCCTATGAGATAATGCACAAAACAGAATTGGCAATTGTGTATACTGGGAAGGAATGTGTGTGTGTAAGGACAGCCTGCCACATCATCACTATAAACAGTTACCGAGTACAGCCCATGGTGCCCACGATTAATTACCCTTTTTGCAATGTCACAACCATCCATGGTTGTGACATTAATTATATCGTTCCCATTCAGACCAGGCAAGAAATGCTTGCCTCCCTGTCACTGTACAACTTTGTGAGCCAAGTATTATTTGGACTTTGGCAAGACGTACTGCATCAACTCCTTGCACACACCGATCTAAAAGAACAGTTGCTCAAAATAAAGGCAGCTGGAGACAAAGCCACTCTGGTCATGTCTCACAACGGCAAGGAAAATGTAACTCTCTCCCAAGAGATGGCCTCCATTGGGTACCACTTGTGGTGGAAATCCCTCCTTGGATGGTTTCCTAGTGCTACAAGGAGTCTTCAATGTCATGTTAACACCTCATTGTCATTATCCCAAATGATCCTAGTCATATTACAACTTACTGTCTTCAGTGCCCCAAACCACTGTATAAGACTGGTTTGGGATGCAAGCAAGGCCATGATGAGAGGCTTTTTTATTCAACAGAATTTAAAAATGAAAAAAAAGAGGCAAAAGATACATGAGGAAATTACAAATGAAATTAAAAGAAAAGAAGAAGAACTGGAAGAGAATGCCTCCAATAGAATCTTGTTGAAAGAAATGAAGTTTTTGCTGAAACAAGCTTCTACATGTATGACATATGAGATACAGGGAAAAAATGAAATATATCTGACTGAAGCACTTTGAATCTGCAGATAAACCAGGAAGATGGCTGGCTTACAAGCTTCAGAAAGATGGGGGGGGAGATAATATTAGAAATTAAAGATGGTAAAACTATTGTAACAGAAAGTCATAAGAGAAAAATATATTTTTAAAGTATTTTTATGTTATATAAAGCAAGAGACAATTTATTAGAAAAAATAAAAGCATATTTAGGTGAGCAAGAGTTACCAGTAATTACTGAAATGCAAAAGGCTGCACTGAGTGCAAGAATTACAGTGGTAGAAATATCTGAGGCTTTTAAAAATCTGAAGCTTGGGAAAATGCTTGGCCTGGATGGTCTGTCTGCAAGATATTATAGAGCTTTGGAAGAACAACTGTATTTACCTTTGCAACACGTACAGTTCTCCCTCCCCATTTGCGGGTTTCACTTTCACAAATTTGATTATTCACAAGGTGCCCCCCTCATTCTCCCCGTTCCATTTCCTGTTCTGGGCAGGCACCAGGAGGGTGTGGGGAGGGTGATTGCCATTCCCCGTTCTCCTTCCACCACTGCAGGGACAGCCTGGACTGGTGGCAGAAGGTGTAGGGTGGGCAATCGCCCATTCCCCGTGCTCCTTCTGCTGCCACCACCAGTGCGGGCATGCCCTAGGCAGGAGGAGGAAGTTGCAGGGTAGGCGATCACTTGTTCTCCACACTCCTTCCATCGCCGCTGCCCATGCGGGTATACTCTGGGCGGGTGGCAGAAGGTGCAGGGTGGGCAATTGCCCATTCCTCACCCTTCTTCCACCACCGCCATCCATGTGGATGAACCACTGAGGGGCACAGGAGAGAACAGGCAGGGAAAGAGCTTCCCCACTTGGCTTTCTTGCCCTCACCACCCGCGCGATCATGATGGCATGGGTGGGGGGCACAGGAGTGAGCAAGCGGGGAAAGAGCTTCCTGCTTGGCTTTCTCCTCATCCCTATCCGTGTGATCATGATGGGGGGGCAAGGAGAAGGCCAAGCAGGGAAAATTCTGCACCCCCCACCTGCCATCACGATCACATGGGTGGGGGCAAGGAGAAAGTCGAATGGGAAGCTCTTTCCCCACTCACCCTCTCCTGCGACCCTCCACCAACATGACCACAATTGTGCAGGTGGGAGCCTATGGTTATTTGCATTTTTTTCATTTTCACAGGGGTTCTGTTTCCCTATCCCCCATGAAAGTGAAGGGCCTACTATACTGAACTCTGTTATAAATTCTGATAAGATATCTGAAAGATGGCCATACATGAATATAAAATGCATACCAAAAGAAGATAAAGATCTGAAAAATCAAGAAAATGAATAATGATCATAAAATAATGGTTATAAAATAATTATAAAATAAAATAATGATTATAAAATCTCTGCTTGGATTTTGGCTGCAAAATTTTAAAAGAGTCTGAACACCATAATACATGGAGATAAATGCAGTCCTTTACCAAAAAGACAATTGAGAGACCATACAAGACTAGTTATAGACATGTTAGAATATTTGAAAAACAAGCAGCCATAATTTTTTTAGATGCAGAGAAAAACCTTGATAATATCTCATGGGTATTTATGATGGAGCTTTTGGAAAAAATAGATGGAGGAAAGAGATTTTGACCTGGATTTCAGCAATATATTCAGACCAAAAGACACAGAATATAGTAAATGGAGATAAAACAGAGATTTTGGACATTCAAAAGAGGACAAGGCAGACTTGTCTCTTATTGCCATATTTAAACCTGCTTTGGAAGTTTTAACAAGAATAATTAGGCAAGATGATGAAATTAAAGGGATAAAAAAAATCAAAATCAAGTCATTTCATTGAAAGCATTTGCAAATGATGTGGTAATTTTTTTTACAGGACCCCTTTGATAGTCTAGAGAAAATGTACTTGAAAAGATTGAATAAATATGGATAATCAGCTGGTTTCATAGTGAATAAAGATAAAACAGTTGCGTTAACAGAAAAACCCTGACAAAACAGCAACAGGAGACATTGATGTCTCAAACCAGTTTTAAAGTAGTGAAGAAAGTGAAATATTTGGGTCAAAATATTTAAGTCAAAATATCTGAGTCAAAAAAAATATGAAATTGTTCCAAAATAACTGTGAAGACACTTGGAATGATATCAAGCTAGATTTGGAAAGATGGTCAAATTTAAAATGGTTTCTGTTAGGTAGAATCTCTGTGGTCAAAATTAATGTAAACAAAATTAATGTACTCCCAAAAATGTTGTTTCTGTTCCAGAATTTGTCTATTACTATTAATGATGCTCCATCTAAACAATGGCAAAAAGATATCTCAAAATGTATTTGACAGGGGGGAAAGTGTAGTGTATGAATGAAAGTTTTACAGGATGCCAAACTGGTGTTGGTGGTGGGTAGGACTCCCAGACTTGAGGATTATGCATTTATTATGCATCCTACTTAGTTTGCCTGAAAGACTAGATAACATTAAAAAGAGAAAGACATCTGCATTTAGAGGATTTCGACTCAACATTCAGATTGCATGCATTTTTGTGGTATGTTAAACTTAATGCTAATGTAAACTTTAATAATTATTTTCATGAAGGAAGCCAATAAATTTGTGGCCTTTTTTTTCCTTCCAACTATGCAATCGTTGTCTTCCTTAGGAGCAGTTTGTCTCCCTTGTTCATGCAAATAGTTGGTGATAAAAGTGATAGGTTTACTCATGTGTAATTGGTTTTCTTACATGTGAATAATTAGTAATTGGAATAGTTGATTTAATTTGTGTAACATGGATTAATTTATTAGCATATACAGTATAAGGGCATGCTTTTGATATATTTTTGTGCAGCAGAGTCATATTCTCTAGATTTCTGTGTTTTTGTGATTTTATATAAAAGGTTAGTATTTCAATGTTTTTACTATATACATTTCATCCTGGCTATGGTAAAACAAATATATCCCATATTACAGTTTTAGAGGAATGAGAAACCCCTTGTGGGAAATTCTGCTTAACATAGTTAGGATGACTCATTTCCAGCATTTAAGTTATTTTGGTGGTTTTATGTACTACTTGAAAAAGTTTTGTCAAATTCAAATAAAATATTTTGCATTTACATTTCTCATCTTTACATTCTTTTACAAGATAATGAGTGTTACAGAAGATATACAAGATACCAGAGGATCATTTTGGGCTGCCTCAATGAAGAATAAATTATTTAGTCTGTGTTCAAGAATATATTGTGCTCAGTTCTGTTTTGATTAAGTCCTAGAACAAGAAACCATCTTGTCACCACAATGACTGTAATAACAAAAATGTTTCTTATACGTGTGTGTTAAATTTAACCTTCTGTTGTATAAATTCGCTATCTACCTTGGGGGCAGGAAATGTGTTCATTTATGCCTTAAATTTAACATAAACGTTACAGTAAACATTTTTGTATTCATATTACCAACTTTATTGTAGGAGTCCACTGATTTTATTTTTGATTGTTTGCTTTCTTTAGATCCTGCACCTCAACAATCCCATTTTATTTCAGGGTTATCAGCAAATAAACACTTGTAATTTGTGTCCCTCTCAAAATGTTTCAGTCACATGTGAATTTCCTTTTGGCTAGGTAGGTATCAGCAAATGGAGAGGGAGTCCTCTGGTGCGGCCTTTTTCAGTGTAATTTATGTAGATTTGTTTGTGCATAGCAACAACACATTTTATGCAGAAAGCATTTAAAATTGCAAAGTACTGTACAGAAGCAATTTTAAAACAAAGACTACCACTCATTGATTTGGTGTTTAAGTAGAACAAATAAATTTGTTTCTGTCCTACTTATTTAAATTTCATGAATCGTATGCTTTAGGGCTTTTTATAATAATTGTATTTTAAGGTAGCTGATAAAAATCGACAGACATTAATTTTTTTTTCTTTTCAATAACAAGATTGTTTTTAAAACTTTTTGTTAGACCTTAGAGATCTCTGTGAATTTGTTTTCTAAAAAGTATATGTGTGTTTTAAAAGCTAAATCACTTTCACTGAAAACAATGTTATTGCTCAGAAAAGTGGAAAGGGAAGCACCTGAATTAACATTATTTATTTATTTAGGCTGATTTTTTAAATTGTTTTCTAATTTAAATTTAACAAAAATATCAACTGGTCCTTGGATGAATTTTAAGTAATGCCTTTTTCCACCTTCCACTGTGCATTTATTCTGCCTCTTCTAAGTTTTCAGTATTTATAAATACGTCAAAAGTACAGGTCAAGAACATTTTACAATACTGTAAATACAACATCCAATGGTATTATACAACAAAATGCACAGTTACAATTACTTTAGAATGTTTTTTTCGTTTTTTGGTTTGTTTTCCAGGTCTGCTACTTCTGACTTTATCCATTTTGACCATTAATTAACTTTATTGACTGAATTAACTTTATTGAACTCCCCCCTCAAGTGATACGTGTGTGTACATATATAATTTCTTCTAATAAAGAAAAGAAGTTACAGCTTCCTCTCTGGAATGTTTTATAGATAAAGTGACCAACATACAATATTTATACCCTATTCATTTTAATATCTGGAGAAAATGCAGGATAACCACCCAGTCTGGGGCACATATTTCTCTATATTTGCTCAACCAGGTCACATTCACCAGTTTTAATGACTAGTCTGTGCAACTGTTATTCAGAAGCAATCAAATTTTGGTATTTTTCTTGGCAGCCAATAGTTGTATTTAGCAGTCAGAAAAACTCATTTTTCTTGTTCCTAAAAAGACACAGGGCCTCATTTTTTTAAAGAATATTTATTTCAAAAGCTGGGCAAAAATTAATCTGTCATTCTTTAGGGAAAATGGTCGTGGTTATGGCATATATCCTTCCAAATTTCTCTTTCTCTTTGAAGTATTCCACAGAAACCTAAGGTAAGGATTTTGAACAGATGGCAAAGCTCTATTGAACCACCTCAAAGAAATTACTGACATTTTAAAATAAAGTTAAATCCAGATGATTCTCTAGAGGAAAATAGGTTATATCTTACTTCTTGAAATACTGTGAAGCATTTTAGTTAACACAACAAATATAGTTTATTAAAGTTGACAATTTAGTTCGCTCAATATACACAGAAAAATAACATAGAACGGGCCCTGTCTGATCCTTCTCTGTTTCTACCAAACACTCAAAAATATTGTACTAACGTAACAAGCACATTCACAAAGGATTCAGTATAACTTTATTGATTAGTCAATTGACCATATCAAAAGAAATAACATCAAATGTTATAAAATACAATAAAATGAGATAAGTAAAATAAAGTAAGATATGATAAAATACAATAAGATGAAGTAAAAATAAAAGAATAAAAGTAAAAGATTAAGAAAATACCAAAACTTGGAGCCTTTCCGCACTACACTGTTATAGTGCTATTATTCCACTTTCAACCTGCTATGGAAACCTGGGGTTTGCAGTTTAGGGAGGGGCATTTAAGAATTCTCAGGCAGAGAGCTCTTGGGCTTCTGTAAACTACAAACCCCAGAATTCCACAGGATGTTGAAAGTGGAATAATAACACTATAACAGTGTAGTGCGGAAGTGGCCTTGTAATAATAGGTTATCATCTTATCTGATGATAAGATGAAAATAATAAAATGCAGAAACAGTATGTATTTAGATTAATCCATCATCCTTGCATGCAACCCCAATATGATTCACAAAGGAAATATTAGCTGTTTGGCAAAAATACAGAAAACTGCTAGGTCTATCACCAGCTCCACTCTGTCCCTTTCTAGAAAATCCAAACTTTAATCTACTAGATGTAAACTAAGAGGTGTGGGTAGAATCAGGTATGTGTAGAATTAGAGAATTCATTATCAAAGGTAATTCCTATACAACTTATCAGTTACAAGAAAAACTGGAAGATTAAGACCACCTTTGTTTGTTACAGCCATAATAATGTATAAAACATTCTGTATAAATAATTCCCATAAATCCTGAGGACTAATCTCAAATATTTGCAAAACCATTATGGAGGAATCATGTAACACACAAAAAGGGACAAGATCAATTTGAGAATGAAGCCTAAAAATATCTTTTGCTGATAAGAACAGGGGCAAAATTTGGACCACCTCTCCATATAAAACAATTTCACTCTCTCCAATGAACTAGTGGTGAAATCAATTCAGAGATGACATTTAACACCTACTAAGCCACACAGAATTAACATTGCAATTGCACATGAATGTTGCACAGTATGGGGGTGTAGGCACTTTGGAAAACATGTGGATACTTTGCCCTAAAGCCTCAAAATTTGGGAATAAAATCTAAGTTGATTAAATCAACATAATATTACTTACTCAGAATCTTTATTAGTACTCTTCCTCTTTGATGTGGAAAATGCAGAAGTACCTTATAAAGAACTGATTTTGGTTGTGAGTAAACCTGCTGTAACTGTGAAATAGTGAGATCTTGGAAAACTGCAGGACTATCTCTCCAAAGTAGTTAGATCAGCTTTGGTGGACTGCTCTTGCTTTAAATTTTAAAATCTCAGTTAAAAATGAGTCAAAACAGTAAGACAATTTTATGGAAATATATCTTTTTATATCTTATATCATTTATATCTTGTATTTTGGACTTAACACTGGATCATTGACGCATACAGCATTTTGGTGCAACATCTCCTAAAATCATTAGAGTAACAAATATAAAATTTGCCATGAAGTAACTTGCTCAAATGATACCATAGTCATGTAATTAACAAGGACATAAAGAGCCAAAAAAATATGTATATGTGGGTGCATTAAAGGAACATACAAGCTATAAGAGGAAAGACTGGTGATTATTAGTATCACATCAAGCAAGAGAAGTTTAACTTTCCTCTTATACTTTAGCTGTGATGAAGACACATCTTCTGTAACAGCTATTTGTTGAATAAAACATCCTATTGATGACATTTAAGCTCTTTGGCCCAAATGAAATTATTACTGCCAACAAGAATACACCCACTCAATAATAGGATTTACCTCAATGACTTAGGCCCTTTCCACAACTTACCTGCATCTGGTACGGTCGTGCGAGGATCACGCAAGCAGCCTCTTCCGTGAGGCTTTCCCCACTGCTTCTGCTCTGCAGGAGTGGCCGGCCGGCCGGCAGGCAACATGAAGGCTCTGCCTCTTACTTCCGCAGCGCAGCCGTGTATTTTCCCAGGCTGCGCTGGGGGAGGAAGCGCAAGGGCTGTGGCTCTGGAGGCTCCATACATACAGTAAGTGTGTGTGGGGCCCAGGAGCAATGCGCAGCCATGCACCATTTTAGGTTAAAAGCCGAAAATGATACAGTGCACGATCAGCACCTGCTGGCCCCAGCAGCATCATGCGATTGCGAGGACATCGTCTGAAATGCTCCTCACAATCGTGCGATGCTCCGGAGGCCCTTTCACATTACAAATACCATGCGAAAAGAGCCTCATTTAGTAAC
The DNA here is from genome assembly GCA_948472985.1 of Iguana delicatissima. NCBI lineage: Eukaryota > Metazoa > Chordata > Lepidosauria > Squamata > Iguanidae > Iguana > Iguana delicatissima. Next base: position 351,714 of record CAOKZL010000569.1, on the reverse strand, counting down.
TGGTGGAATAGCTCAGGAGGTACTGGATTTAGGCCTTTCTTCTCAATGTAGATAGCAGCATTTCAAGACTTCTGTGGAGGAAACAATCCTATGATGATAGCTGAATTTGATGTAAATCAGCTATGACATATAGATACATCAGTATTTTGCACGAGAAGCCAGAATTTGAAAGGTTAATGTGCTCAATGACACTCTGTCATAATGTATTCTGGGCTAAAACAACATGAATTTCTCTGCAAAGACTTGGTACAATGTTTAGCAACTTTTTTCTCTCCATGCCATGGTTGTTTTTAATAATTCAGCAATTACAGTTTATATTTTCTATTCATTTGGATACAAAAAGCAACAGAAATAGCCTATGAAATTTATAGTTCATCACCATTCAGAAATCCTCCATAGGCAATAGATTAGAACTTTTTTTTTTAACTGAAGGATTCTTTTTCCAGAAAAAAACAAACCCTAGTGTTTAACAGAAATTATAAAGCAAAGCTATTTAAGCAAAAAACAAGAATTATATTAACACATACAACAGTATATACCACATGGAAAAATATATTGTATCCCGTGCAGATCTACTCAGAAATAAGTCCCATTGGGTTCTACAGAGCTTAACCCAGTTGTAATCTCAACAAAATTTACAAATATACCAGTAGCTGCATGTGTAGTTTTGTGTAATTAGTACCAGATGTGTAAAATAATTTTTTGCTAGTTGCAAATGGGGAAAATGTAATTAAACAAATACTAGCAGCATAGTAATAGCATTGTTGTAAATAAAAACAGACCTAACTCTAAACCATAATTTAGAATGTAATATGTACACACTTGTGGCAGTTCCCTCTTCTTCTTTGGCATGGGTGTCAGGGGATGATAAGGATATCGGTTTGACCAAACTGGGACAAAAAAATGGTTATGTTACCCTGATTTCTGGGGGTCCCATGGGGGACACCTTAATGTGCTCCACCAAAAAGGGGAATGGGAATTAGCCAGAGCACAAGCTGTAGCACTAGGAGAGGCAGGGTAACCTAGCGAGATCTTTAAACCCAATGTTTACGGGGTCAAGCCAAGCCAAAAGGCAAGCAAATTGTCTAATAAAATGATTTTTATTTAAAAATAAGTCCTTGCATATGTTCACACTTACGCACTCACTCACTCAAGAGCTAATTAGAAATAAAAGAGAGGAAAATTGATAGGGGATTTTGGAGAGGTAGTGTTGGGGTATACTGCACCTGGTCCTGAAGTCTGAAGTCAGAGACAGCAGCAGAGCAAAAGAAACTCAGCACTTGGAGTGACGTGGAGCAGAGAGTAAACCGGAGTGATCCGAGGAACTGCTCAAAAATCAGGTCTTTTTATAGGGGAAAATGTACCTGGAGGGCTAATCCTTTCCCAGGAAGAACAATGGGTCGAGGACCTAAAACAAAGCTCCAAAATGTGCATGACTGGGAAGACAAAGCTCCAAAATGTCAAAGTTCCTTGCCTGATTGGTTTTTGCTGAGGTTGCCAAAAGCCGCGGCTATATGTCAATCGTCCTCATTTGATGGGCTGTTTGTCAGGATTGCTAATCCTATCAAGCTGGCTTCTCGGAGCAGAGAACTCTTTGTATATTTTAATGTGTGCATGTCTGGATGGCTCCTGGGGCTACATGACAGATTGTTTACTGGCCAGACCAGGTTTTTCCTGATTGCAGTCGTTCGGCCATGCCTGCCTGCGTGCTCGTCTGGGGGACCCTTTCAGACACATGGAGATATATTTTTAATATTAGATATTAATAAATTGTAGACCCCAGAAGAGGGCAAACTACCGCAGTAACAGTTAGTTTAACAAGGGGTACTGGACTATTTTTCTTGAGGCTCTTTCAATGGCCATGTATTAGTAGTGAGTAGACTCAAAGCGTGTATTGGGGTGGGCACAGAGTAAATGGTTGAGGCCACCTCGTTCCTCCCTTTTGCCACTCCCTTTTTCTTCTCCCTTTCCCCTTTGCAGAACTCAACTTGGGACAGCGCCTATGTCCTCTACCCCTTGAATGTGTCCCAGTATAGGAAGCAGTTAAGGAGGCCTAAATATCCTAAAGACACCAGATTCTGTCTGTTCTGGAAAGCTAAGCAAGGTCAGCTCTGGTTAGTATTTGAACAAGAGACTGCCAGTGAATACCAGACTCTATAGGCTATATTTCAGAGGAAGGAAATGGCAAAACTACCTCTGAGTATTCCTTGTCTATGAAATTCATGTTACGTCTATGAAATTCATGAAATTATGTTAGACATGTCTAGTCTAACATAATTTGTTGATAGAAACTTATGTATTAAAGAATCCTCATTGTTTTTATGGGTTTCTTTTGTAGTAGAATGGGTTAGCAGATGATTTGAAAGCACATACATACACACAGGAAGTAGCTAGAAAAAAATAGGGCAGGATACCACATTTCTGCACTGATGACAACGCACAGATGCAGTTATTGACTTGCACATATCAAAGTTAAAAAAATCTTTAATCAGTGCTGATAATACTGTTGGTCAGTGTTGTTAACTCATTTTGCCAAACTGGGTTTTGGCTGTCCTTTCTGTCTTAATAGCTGTTTCTCATGCCACTTTGCAGATTCTTAGAAGATTCAGAAGAAGCACTGCCATTTCCACACTACAATGTTAAGAGTGCTTTAGTCCACTTTCAGCATCCTATGGAATCCTGGGGTTTGTAGTTTAGCGAGGGACATGTAGCATTCTCAGCCAGAGAGTTCTTTGGTGTCAGTAAACTACAAATCCCAGAATTCCACAGGATGTTGAAAGTGGACTAAAGCACTCTTAACATTGTAGTGTGGAAATAACAACTGAGTCCCCATATTTCAGGAGTTATGTGAATGGAGAGGATACTCATTCTGGTTAATTTAGGGGTAAAAAATTAAACTTCTCCCCGCAGCAGATATTTGGAAGCAGGAAAAAAACTTTACTTTTTGTCATCGCTTCTGTGCAACATACAAGCAATATGTGACATGTTGTAACCCACTCAGACTTCAACTCAGAATTTGAGGTGAACTATATCAGTCATATAAACACTGCTTGTGTAACAAAGCTGTTAGTCTTCTCCTAGTATGTTTTACTGCTGAATCTCCAAGCTCTTCATCTAAGACACCCAGTGCATATGGAAAAGGAGAAAACTACCACATGGCATATGAACCTGTAATTAGTTCTCCTTCCTACCTCTAAGCAGTAATTAAATCTTCCACTTCTGCTCAGTTGCCCAATTTTACTTTGTTAATTAATGGCTCAGCTCAATGCATCTTTATCCAGAATCTAAACATTTTATTCAGGCAGAGAAAATTTTGTGCAGGAACATATTAAATGAGAGAACCATAAAACAACATAGTTTGATTGTGAAGACACCTCTTGCTTACCAAATGAAAAGATTAAGGGATGTTTTCAAATGGTGTGGAAGAATGATTTTCCATACAAGCTTTCTTCCTCCCAGAGTTACTGATCTCAAATTTTGAACCCAAATGCATCTAGTATTGACTCAAGAACTAAGTGGAAGGGGCTCTGAGTGTTTAGAATTGCTGTAATTATATGTAAACCAGGAAATCCAGCACTTATTGTCATGACACAGAGATTCTTAAAAAATCAAAGAAAAATGGAAATCTTTATACATATTTTTAGAAGGCATTAAGATGGCATGGCTTTCCCTGCCATGCCATACTAATACCATTCTAATGACATGTAGTGTTTTGATGTTTCCTGTCACACAATGCCCTCTAATTCATACCACGTTATCTGCTGTTTGATGCCATGTAATACTTGGGACAAAGGAGCGAGAAGGGGATGATAGAAAAAGGATGTGAAAACAGTGTTTTGAGAATGAAGGTGTTTATTCTAATGAACTTTGATGAGGGGGAGAACAAAGGCAGATACAAGATCAGGATGCTGGCGAGTGGGAAGTAAGCTTAGGAAGGGAGTTGTTTGAGTTAGGGGGCAAATAAGGGCCTTTGTGTCTACAAATTTGTAGTGTTATTGCTTATAAGACACCATAAAACCAATAGGACATTTAGTCTTGGCAATTGCCAGAATCTGATGCAGTTACTCTGAAGTTCCTGAATGAAGCTTTTGCAAATTTCCAAGCTGAATCTCTGGGGCTGGAATTATCCTGCACATGACATATATGAACCTATTTAGTAGTATGCATCATCTTCCTCTTGAAGACAGTGGCATAACTAGCATATTTGGGGGGGGGGTTTAAAGAAATTTATTAATTTTAAAAAAATCAAATAAAAAATACATTTGAACTACAAATAGTCTTCCATATTACAGCAGTTTCCCCCCCTCCCCCACTTCCCTAAATGATTTTTTCCCCAGTTGAATCTGCTTCCCCTATTATAATTCATCAATGATATAATTTATCAATATCATTTTCCCACATATACCTGTTCCTAAAAATATTTAAAAATATTTACATTTTTAACCAGAACATCACCCCTTTCCATTCTCTTTCAAAATTTTGAACCATGTTATTCTTAAGAGAGCTTGCCAATTTCTCAGTCTCTAGCATGTCCATCACCTTTAATTTCCACTCATCTAACTGAATGTCTGTTTTTCCTTTCCAATGTTGTGCATAAGTCAACCGTGCTGCAGTGATCAAATACAATAATAGCTGTTGGTGTTTTCTAATCTCACAGTTCCGACCTAATACATTTAATAAGTAAAATTCTGGTATCATTGTAAAATTAACCTTACAGATTTTTTGAATTTCATCATGGATTACTTTCCAAAAATTTTTTGGAAGTCCACCACATTTGAAAAAAGGTTCCAACCATTTCTCCACATTTCCAGCATTTTGCATCTCCACTTTTAGTTATTTTTTGAAGTCTTTCTGGAGTCATGTACAATCTGTACATCGTTTTATAATTATTTTCTCTTAAGTTCATGTTTGGAGTAAATTTTATATCTGTTTTCCATACTTTTTCCCAGGCGTCTAATTCAATTGGGTGGCCAACATTCTGTGACCACCTATTCATTGTCCCTTTTATTATTTCAGGTTCCATTTCTCTTTTTAACAACAACTTATATAATTTCAAAATTCTTTTCTTTTGATGTTCTTTCAGCAATTGATCTAATTCATTTTCTTTTCTTTCAAATCTGTATAATTTTTGATCCATTTTATATCTTTCTTTCAGCTGACGCCAGGGAAACCAATTCATGATCTTCGATTTTTAGCTCCTCTAGTGACTTCATTCTTGGATTTCCTCCTTCCCATTTTATTATATCTTGATATGTCAATAGCTTTTCTTGTTTTGTGTCTGTAATCTTATATACTTCTTGAGGAGATGTCCAAATTGGGAGTTTTGTGTAAAATTTATGTTTTATTTGAGTTTCAATAAAGTTTTCCAGATGCAATGATTGTTAAAATTCTTATTCACCGTTACTTTGTTATAGCACAAATAAGCGTGCCATCCAAATCTATTATCAGTTTGCTCTAAATCTTTTAAAGTAGATTTCTCTAATATGATCCAATCTTTAATCCAATCTTAAATAGCATGCATAACAATATGTCTTCAAGGACAGTACTTCCAGTCCTCCTTTTCCTCTTGCGTCCTGTAATGTTTTTAATCTTATTCTCGGCTTCTTGCCTAGCCAAATAAATTTTTGAAGCTCTTTTTCCCAGTCTTTAAATATTTTCACTTTCCCAATTATTGGTAGATTTTGAAAAAGAAACATGAGTTTGGGTAATAAAGACATTTTAAAAGCAGTGATCCTTCCTAGAAATGATAGATTTATTTTTGTCCATTTTTCCATTTCCCTCTTAATATCTTTCCATGTTTTTGATAATTATTGCCAAATAACTCTTGGTTCTTTTTTGTAATCGTTATTCACAAATATCTAGTTTTTGTGACCAATTGACATTCTGATATTTTTTCCAGTTCTAGTTGCTGCTTTTTTGTCGTATTCATTGTCATTATTGCTGTTTTTTCTTTGTTGACTTTATATCCTGCCACCTGTCCAAATCCTTGTAAAATTTCCATCAATTTTAAAATTGAGTCGCTTGGTTCCTCCATAAAAATGACCACATCATAAGCAAAAGCCCTCAGTTTCAATTCTTTTTTCTTAATTCTCAGTCCTCGTATCTCTGAGTTTTCATTTATCTTATTTGAAAGGATCTCCAGAACTGCTATAAAAATTAATGGTGACAGAGGGCCTCTTTGTCTTAGCATAACTAGCATATTTGACAGCCAGTATGGATCTTTTTTTTTCACACTTCCTCTAAATTATTTTCAGTAATAATCATGAAATGAAGGTTAGAAAAAAAGGTCAGAAAAGAAAGTGGAAATTCTCTTTTGTGTACATATGTACATATATGTGTATATATGTGTATGTGAATGTGTGTTCGTTTGTGCATCTATATATATGTTGTTACTGTGTGCCTTCAAGTAGTTTCTGAATTACAGTAACCCTAAGGCAAACTTATCAAGAGGTTTTCTGGGGCTGAGAGTGTGTGATATACACAAGGTCAGCCAGTGGGCTTCCATGGCTGAGTAAAGAATTGAACCCAGGTCTTTAGAGTCATGGTCTAACACTCAACACTCAAACCACTACACCATGCTGTCTCTCTCGTACACTCCACACACACACACACGCACACACACACTTTGTATATAAAATGCTGTCAGTAAGAATTAATTAATTAATTAATTAAAAATGAATAAAAAGTAAATATTATGGTATTCAACAGAAAAAAAATGGATTAATATATTTAAATTACATTAACATATTTTGGGGGAAAAGTGAGGAACCTTGTTCAATATATATTTCCAATATAATCCCTAGTTCCTCTTCCTTTTTTTGAATCCAGCTTGGATAACTGATCTTTCTTGCTTACCATGCTGTAAAAGTCTTTATTGTAAAATTCTGAGCATCTCTTTACTTTCCTGGAAGATTAATCTGACAGTCTAATGGTAATTGCAATCCCTAGTGTCTTGTTTCTGAGGGATTAGAATGTATCTGGAACATTTCCAATCTGTAGGCCATTGTTTTGTTTTCTACATTTGTTGCCAGATTTTAGTTATTTATTATTAAAATGTTTTATAATATTTATACCCCACCAAATATCAAAGATCAAAGATCTCGGGGTAATTTACAAAAAGTATTAAAACAAGTTATTACATAATTTAAAACAATAAAAGAATTAAATTAACTAAAATGTATTAAATTTCAGTAATAAGTTAAAACATTTTAAAGTTATAAGAAGTTTTTAAAACTATGTACACCATATTTGGGAAGAGTTAATGAGACCCAAAGGTTTTGATTAACAGCCAAGTTTTAACTTGACACCTACATAACATGAGTGTTTTTGCCATTCAAGCCTCTGGGTGAGGACATTCCACAATTGGGGTGCCACAGCTGAGAAAGTTAGAATTTGAGTGGATTCTGTCTCTGTGGCTTGAAACAGCTCTATTGGTATGCCATCTGTTCCTGATGATTTATTCTTCCCAAGTGCCTTGAGTGCAGTTTCCACTTCTATTTCTAAAATTGTGGGTTCATCTTCAAATGGTTCTTCCTTAAATGAATCTTTCATCCTTTCATCTCATATAGAATTCTGTAGTTCTTTCCATGATCTTTTTATTTCCTTTTCAGCATGAAGTGTATTCTTCTGGTGGTCATAAAGCATCCCCATTCTTGGTGTATATTTCCCTTTGATTTCTCAGAACTTGAAGAAGAGGTTTCTTGTTCTGCCTTTTTTGTTGTTACCTTTATTTTTTGCATATTGATTGTTATACTAGTTATTTTGTTCCTGTCCACAAGTTGCTGAACAGTTGTGGTTAGGATTCTGACCCTATTTCTGTCACCTTTTTCTTTTGCCTCTCATCTGTCCTTAACTGTCTTAAGAGTTTCATCAGTGCATCTTCTATATCTGTGAGGTTCAGTTCCAGGACCCTCTGCAAATGCCAACAAACACAAACAATTGCATCCAATTAAGTGGCAGTGATACTCACATGGATGCTTCAGTGTTACCATGCTGTCACACACACACCCACTCCATGACCTGATCGGCAATGAATATTACTTAATTGGCATAGAAAATATAAATCATATACTGTAATGGCTGAATACCCATCCTGGTTTTTATTATGCACACACACACACATACTATATAACAGTATAATGTGCGATCGCACCAGCTGGGGACACAACAGGAGCAGGACTGTGATGATGTGTCACGGACTGGCTTCGATGCGTCCCCGTGCCAGGATCAGGCCGTAGTGTGGAACGTCCTGAGAGAAAGAAGTTGGTAGCATAAGTTCTCATAGGCTTAAGTCTATGAAAGTTTATGCTACCAACTTCTTTCTCTCAGTCACAAAATGCTACAGTGCATACTGATCCAGACTAACACAGGCTATGTGAAGACCTCCACAGCCTCCACAGCATTGGCTGATGGTTGCTGTCACCCTTTTTCCAGGACCTAGGGCTCCAAATAGCTTACGAAGTTTTTAAAAGGTACGTGTAAAAAGTACATTCATTAAAACATACAAAAGTCAATTATAATTTAATTATAAATACAAATAATAGAATTTTTAAATATACAATTTTTTAAAAAAAATAAATAAGTAGGGTACATTATTAGCCCTTTTTCCACAAACAGTTAATTCCCAAAGGCTCATCAAAACAAAGAAGTATTTGCCTGTCTCTGGAAGTACACCAAGGAAAGGGCCAATCTAGCCTCTCTAGAGTTTGGGAGTTCCAAAGCCTCAGAATAGACATCAAGGAGGCCCCCTCTTGCATTCCTGCCGAATATACCTGTGGGGACAGAGAGAAAGGCCCACTCAGAAGATCTGAAAACAAGGACAGGCTTGCTTGGTAGAATGGCCCTTCACGTAACCTGGACCTGGACCATATAGGGCTTTATAGACCCAAAGCAGCACTTTGAATTGTGCTTGGAAATAGATTCATAACCAGTGGAGCAGTTGTAACAAGGGAGTATGCTACCAACTTCTTTCTCTCAGGCTGTTTTTGCACTATGGCCCCATCTCAGCATGGGGACACATTAAAGCCAGTCCATGACGTGTGCTATCTCATGACGTCATCACAGTCCTGCTCCTGTCACATCTCCAGTCAGCGCAATTGTGCATTATACTATTACCGGAAAAATCCAGTAATAGACCCCTTTTGTGTAGCCCTTGCATTCGCTGGGGCCATGTGGGAAGGGAAGAAGTGCAATCAAAGTTTTCTTCCTAAGTGCAGTGCCGGAAGAGGACGGCTGCACTGCAGAAGGAATGAGTATGTCCTGAATGCTGCCATTCACCAGCAGCTGGCCGGGTGCAGAGGGGAGGGTTTGGGACACGCTCACATCTTGGCAATGGCACTGGGGGGATATCACTGGGACATCACAAGATCCAGGTATGGTGTGGAAAGGGCTTCAGTCTCAAAGATGCTATGGGATCCCTTTGCATATTCAGCCAGCAGAGGTGGAATGGCTGTTTTCTGATCTGCCTTTCAATGAACGGGGAACACTTCTTGGCTGGATTACATTATAATTTGTTCACCTTTATCCAGTCTATTACTAATGACAGATACTGGTTTAGAACTGAAACAGCTTCCTCTGACTGAGGTGGAATGGGTGTTAAAGAATTGATTGCTATCTCCATACTGATTTGAACTAGGGAAGTGAACTGTGTTTGAACTGCATGTGAACTGTATTCCATTATCCAAAGTATGTTTGCAATATGATCCTTGTACTTCTTCTTTTTCTTAACCCAACTCATACTTCTGGCATTTGTCACTCCATATGTAGTAAAACTCTTCTTGGAAAATTTTAAGCATCACTTTGCTTGCATAGGAGATCATTAGTCCAGTGGTTACTACAGTCCTAGGTATCCCCTTTCTTGAGGTATGGAATTTATATTGATTGTTTCCAGTCCATGAACCATAGTTTTGTTTCCCATGTTTTTTGGCCAATTTTTGTTAGATGGAAATGGAGTCCATCTCATGAAACAGTTCTATTGGTATGCCATGTGTTCTTAGTTATTTGTTTCTCCCAAGTGCTTTGAGACCCTTTTCCACTTCACTTTCTAAGATTGTAGTTCCTCTTCAAATGGTTCTTCATTGAAAGAATCTGTCATTGTTTCATCTCTTTTATACAGTTCCTGAATGTGTTGCTTCCATTTTTTTTATTTTGTCCTGATTCAAATAATGCATTCTCCTATTGGTTATACAGTACTCCTAGCCTTGGTTTGAATCCCCCCCTCATTTCTCAAATCTTGTGGAAAAGGTCTCTTGACCTACTTTGTTGTTGTTGTTGTTGTCTTCTTGTATTTCTTTGCACTGATTACTATAATAGTTCTCTATCTCCTGAAGCACAAGCAGTGAACTGTTGTGTTCAAGATTTTGCCCTTGTTTTGACACCTTTTACTTTTGCTTCTGTTCTGTCCTTAACGGACTGAAGAGTTTTCACTGTCATCAAATGACGCTATCCTTTCTTTTCAGCTAAAGATAATGTCCTTTTAAATTCTTCCCTGACAGTGTCCCTGGTTTCAATTGAGAGTTCTTCTGACTCCCTGTCCATTAGGCTTAGTAGTGCAAACGTGTTTTTTACATGATCTTTAAATTCTATAGGGCATGTTCTTCAGGTTGTATATTGGAAAGATAATGGTTTAGTTTTACTAAATTTTCTTATATCAACTTCACTTTTATAGTACTTTCTGAGATCCAAGTTCTACCCGAAAAGCAAGGATTTCCTGTTTGTTGGCTTGATTTCATTCTTTTTTGCTTTCTCGTTTCTCTGTTTGCATGTGTGCATGTGTTTGTCTATCTATTAGATAGATTGTATGCCTTTGGCAGGGCTGGTTGCTTTTTGTTGTTTTTTTACTTAAAAAGTGTCATGTATACTGAAGGTGCTATGTAAATAATTAAATGATTATGTTAATGATAATACTGTGCTATTAGTTGCTCTTTTCAACTATATAAATGTGTGCCTGTGTGCATGCACACATACTCATCATCCAGTTGTTAACTGGGAAAAAAGTCCTTAGCAGAGAACAAAAGTAAAGAGAAACATAGGAAACAATATATTAGCAAAGCTGATTAATTTTGAGTAGAGTACTCTGTTCTTAAAACAAGTCAGTATAAGCCAGATTGGGCAGTGTGCCTCGTTGTAGGTGGAAAGTAATCCTCAAAGAGTAACGTACTGTATTCTGGTGATAGATGCTAATCTCTCTTCACTTGTTAGATCCTGCCATTTGTGAATTATTAAATTAGATGTTTACAATTTAGAATTCTTGGTGGAGGGGAAACAGGGTCGGGAGAAAAATATAAGTACTGCTTACAAAAAATAGGGGTAATTTTCTCCTTCACATTTCTCCTGCCATTTGAAACAGCATGTGACTATTATTCACTAGGCACTTATATTTGTGGACAATAGAATTTACAATAATTTGGCATGCCAAAAGGGTATTATTAGTATTGGTATTATCAGTATTATGTTACTATCTGGTATTAACATTGCTAGGGTTTCTATGATGTACCATGTTTTGATTTCCTGTGTTATTACATGTGACTACAAGTATAAATTTACTTTATTATTAAAGTTACTGTGATGTAGAGAAATGGAAAGCAACACAACAAATGCTCTTAAAAGTGAATTGTAAAAAAGCATTATATCTTTAATGTATCTAAAAAGAAGTATGTAAATCTGAAAATCTTTTTCCCACTGCTGAAATCTGAAATGCCACGTCTGGAAGGGAAGGAATGGCAGTGAGAAGGTTAACAACAGATGAATATGACAGATACAGTAGCACTTCTTAAGGTTTTGTTTTGTTATGGTTGGAAATAAAGGCCAACATTTAAATAAGGCAGTGTTTTTGGTGTTTTGTTTTGTTTTGGTAAAAGATTAGTTTGTTGTAAAGGACTTAAAGAGTAAGGGAAAAGGAAACGTGGCACTGTGTAGATGGTCTAAAGAGAACCATTCTTTTTTTTTAAAGTCTCATTTACATTCTGGCTTTACAAAAATATTATTTTTACAACACTACTTTTAGTAAAAGCTTGGTTGTTGTTAAGTTGATTGTCAGTATTAATTAGGTGAAACATGTGTGTGAACCTAAACCTATAAATATCAGCTTATGGATGCAGATTAACATTTTTAAATTAATGTATAATAATCCCACAGTGATATATTTCTGAAAAATTGATGGCTTCTCTGTGTATGAGGTATCTTTTCCCAATTAGACTTTTCACCACCCCTTTAATTTCTGGGTAGTCCATGTATATCTTAAGCTTTTACAATTCTATTACATTAGGAAGTGACATTCCAGGCCCTTGACAAGGGCTTTTGTTTAGCAATATTTATAGCAGCTTCTTGTCATTGTAGAGCAAAGGCGATTGGCCTGCCCTCTGCCCCCTTCTTAAGCAGATTTTAAGCAGAAGCTCTTCTCATGAGGCACTAATTGAAATGATTGGTGGAAGGGTGTGTTGTGAGCACACTCTGTCTGACTCTAGCTTATCTGCTTGGGGGCTAAAGCAGGGTGGGGGGTTGAGGGTGAGAGAATGCAAATCTTTTGCCTCGTTTCAGCAAGGCTCAGGATAGCCCAGCCATCTGTCCACTCTTGGAATTGGGAGACAAACAGAGCATTGGTGCTGAGCTACAACTCCACAGAAAGAAAAAGAAATTGTCCTCAAACTCTGCCTGAGAATTTCATACGAGGTACAAGCTCTGAAACCCTCTCATCAGGTCAGTCCGCTCAGTCTGATGTACGTGTTCAGAGATGGCAAGGATTTCAACAGCAAATCTTCCGTGTGGGCAATGGTTTTCTTAAGTCTTACACTGGAGCTTCAAAAGAAACATTTTCTTAAAGCGTTAAGTGTCTAAAGTACAGCCTTTCATTTTGTCCACTTCTATTGCTAATTTCATCAGTGATGTGTCTGTCTTACTTGCTGGGGCTGCTGACAGCTGAGCAACTTAAGAATGAACAAGCTTGAAAAAGATTTAAAATTAGCAGGATACTTGAAGAGTGATTTGGTTTTTGTGCACATGTGGCTTATCATTTGAACAAGAGAGCAAGGTTAAACTATGTATTAGGAGTTGTCACCTGCAATGTGTTGGCTTCACTTAGGTGAGTAACCCAACTTGAATCTCTCTGAGGATTTAAATGCTGTAATATTATTTAAGATTCATCTTCTGTTGTAATAGGCTGTTTGGAATTTGACACAAAGTCAGGGAAAAAAGCAAGTCTGTCATGAAGTGGTGTCATGAGTTGCTGGGATTTGAAATTAGAACATTTTGGATGCACTGTATGCTTGCACTGGAATTACAACATGACACTGAAATGCAAAAAGCCCATAGAGAATTTCAGGCTCTCGAGGGAAATGACCATATCTTAGTCCCCCCGCCACGTAGTCTAGTCTAACATAATTTGTTGATAGAAACTCATGTAAGTATTAATGAATCATCATTGATTCTTAGGGTTCCTTTTGTAGTAGAGTAGATTATCAATTAAACTCCACAACAGTATAAACTAGAAGAAATCTGGCACTTAGATTTCATCATACTATTTCATATAAATGCCATCCATATACCTTGTGTAATTAAAATATAATTTCTCTTACTTTGTTACCCTCATCATGTTATGGTACTGTGGTTTATATTGTGCATCTAATATTGGCAGGATCAATATAAACAGGCACAGTACAAAAACAAATTATCATTGTTTTAATTTCTCATCAATCTATTTAGTATTTTTCTTCTCTCCACATATAAACAGTTATAAACAGTTTCTGTTGAATAAAGAATAACTATAATGAATTTGAAACATAAACTGTTAGATAAAAAGTAAAAATTGCAATTATACTGCTGGATCATTTGTATCTCTTTGGTTTAAAAGTATTTTAGGCATTTGTCAAAATTAAAAGAAAAATCCCAAACCAATCACAACATGAGCAAATGCAGGTTCAACTTAGCCAGGTTTTGAAAGGTTTGAAAGAAACAGAGCAGTTAAACTACATCAGAAACACACATTTTTCTTATTACAAAATGCCATGTACAGTGTTCATGTAGTATTTGTATATTGCAAAGTTTGGGTGGATGGTGGGACACAATAAGAAAAAACTTCAGAATGTTGAAATAGAAAACCATATCTTTTAACATGTTTCAGCAAATGTAGTAGTAAAGCAAAATGTATGTGTGATACGGCTTTTAGAGTGAAATCAGTATTCACTTTTTCTGTGGTATCTGAAACATTGCTTAAAAAAATAATAATAAGGCATAAGCATGAGTGTTAGGAACACTTCTCTGCCATTTGTTCAGTATACATAATCACCTTGCGTGGATGTCAGTTCAGGTAGCCATTTCATACTTTTGGGGGGACACTGTTTTGGCCAAATAACAAAGAGTCTTGCAGCACTATAAAGATTTATAAATGCCTGACAACATGTAAGAGAGGTATATGGACCAAAGAAAGTTGTGTTGTACTTTATTTCTTAGTTTTTGAAGTGCCACAAGACTTTATAATGTTAGTCTACAGTAGCCTTTCCCCCTTTGTTATGTATTGTTTTATTAGCTTTTTTTTTATATTAAGCTGATATAGAATTGTTTGGGCTGACATGATGCAGTGATAGATTATTATACTCTTAACAGTTGCCTAGATAATGTTAAAATTGATATCTTCTGATAGTACTCCTGTTTTTGTTTTTTAAATCGTATTTGTGAAATGGCGTTAGCAGTGCCACACACAACACTTACGTCAGTAACTTCAGGAGTTGCAAGGGATTCAAGAGATAAGGGAGATGCTGACAAGTTTCTATGAACATTCTTCTTTCCAGGATAACAGAAGATGGTCCTTACAGAAATATGCTCAAGGAAATAATCAGAGAGAAATGGGATAAAAGTGCAGAAGTTTGCAGCTATCATGTTACTGAACCATTGTAGAATGAAAGCTTGTTGTGCACAATTGTGGTGTGATGATAGATATACAAAGCTATAGGTACATTGCTACTTTATTCTGCTGCAAGTGTATTCTGCTTAAGGACTGTGGGAGAAGCCTTATTTAGATTGTGTGATTCTGTGCTGCCAGAGCTATCAGAGCACAGAAAAGATCAACAGGATGCTTGTCGAAAGTGGATTCCTTGTCAGTTGAAAGGGTAGGAAGTCATGCAGAAAACAGGTACAATAGGACTGTTGCAATAACATGGTAATTTCTGGCTCAGAGATTCTGTGCTGCGAAAACCAATTCTTATAGTAGCATGACACAATTTTTTTCTTTGTAACCTCCATCATTAAGGGCTTTTTTTAATTTTTAAAAAGTAATCATTTTACCACTACAGTTGCTCTTTCTTACAGAAAAAAATGGATAGTGTAGTAATTTTGACATTAACCACTTTAGAAATTGGAGAATTATAACTGCACAGTATTGAAACTGCACAACAATACAAAGCGTCACACTATGACGATAGTCACTTTCCCCTAATTTTTGCAGCTAAATTTACCTTAAATACGCATTTTAATTTTGGAAGAAAATAACAACATATAGGCCATTTCCTCGCTACACTATTATAGAGCTATTACTCCACTTTCAACATCCTATGGAATCCTGAAGTTTGCAGTTTAGGGAGGGGCCCCTAAAGGCCCCTCCTTAAACTGCAAACTCCAGGATTCCATAGGATGTTGAAAGTGAAATAATAGCAATAATAGCATTATAACAATGTAGTGTGGAAATGGCCATAGTCTAGAAGCTACAATCATGAATAACAGCAAAGTGACAAGAATGAAGAATGTCAAGAATGACAAGAATGTCAGGATTTGTTTCTGAAATATTTTAAAAGCAACTTGTTTCTAATGCCTAGTTGCCATTAATAATTTTAAAAAAATGTAAGGTAGAAAATGGGTGACCTGGGTTTTAGTGAAGTAGGAAATCCAGAGCAGTTACGATTTAACTGAGATGTTATGGTTTATTCTGTGCATTTGTCAGTGAAGCTGTGTGTTTTAAGTATGGTGTCAGGGATGGAATGGCTTGTTGACACACGGCACAGCTTGCTATAATTCTTCTGCATAGATATTATGGGACACAAAATGTTCCATTGTTCAAAATGATTGTACCCAGAACGTCAGACATTTTAGAGTGCTATTACCCAGTACATGTGGCTTTTAACAATGAGGTGCGGGGGTGAGTAGATGTGTATGTAAGATAATTGCTGCTGAGGACTGTTAAGAAAGCAAATAAGAAGAAAGTGGTAAATGACTCTTGTAAAAGACATCCATAAGCAAATATTCTTGTATTTCACTATATTCACTGTAATGCCATTGTTTTGTAGCAAGGCTTTATGAATAAGCAAAACTTGCTATTGTGGTGTGTCATCAAGTAATTTCTAAGACCATTTCTACGTGGCGTCACAATCCCACTATGGAGACAGGATGGTAGCAGTCCACAGGTCATGCTTTCACACAGCATCATCACGGTCCTGCTGCCATTCTACCCTCCACATGTCACGATCATGGGACATTTGCTTTATAGAATAAATCTGTTAAGCACCTATGATTTCCCAGAGGAGAGAGCAGAGGGAGCAGAGCAGAGGGTCTGTGAAGACATCCTTAATCAGGTGTGTTTACAGGCTTGAGGGCCTGTGCTTGCTTGTCTGTTTGTTGCTTCTGTTAGTTTGGCCTTGCTTGTCTTTGTTTGGCCTTGCTTGTGTGTGTTTGGACTTGCTTGTGTTTGTTTAGTCTCTTTGTGCTGGCCATGTGCTCTCCCTGAGCACATGGTCTGACTAACGGGGGGGAGGAGCCAGCTAGGGGGGGAGCTTTATTAGGAGCATCCAGCGGCAAGTGCCTTCGGCGCGCACACCTAAAGTACTCTATTTCAATCTTCCAACTTTAACTCTTGGCATTCGGTAGAGCAGACGTAGCTTGTACACCCAGTTCTTCTTTCTAGAATTACATACTGTACTGCTCTCTCTAGTTTCAAGAATGGAAAGTGAGGGAGCTACTGCAGTCACCTGTAACACTTGTGGCATGTTCCTTTTCTTGCCACAAGATGTTCTCGGGTACACCTGCACCAAGTGCAAGCTGCTCACCCTCTTGGAAGAGAAGGTGCGCCAGCTGGAGGCACGAGTTTCTGATCTTCATCTTATTAGGGAAGGGGAGGCGTTTTTGGATAGGGCAGAGAGGACCTACCGGAAGACCGAATGCACGGAGGAGCTGCCAGATCAGCAAGTTAGCACACTGTGCCAGGAAACGGAGGCTTGGGCGAATGTCACACGGAGGAGTAGAAGGACCAGGAAGGCAACAGAGACTCTTCACCTGCACAATCGCTTCAAAGTTCTTGGCCTTACGAACAATGAGGACCGCCATGCGGAGGGAACAGAATGTCAACAAGAAGAAATCCAACTTCGGCAACAGGAACTAGGTCAATGCTCCCAGCCTCAACAGAACGCCCAGGCAGTCCTAGTGGAACATGCTCGTCAAGGAGACCAGGACAAACCGCAGAGGAGGCGAGTTCTGGTGGTTGGGGACTCCTTGCTCAAAGGAACCAAAAGGGCAATTTGCAAACCAGATAAGCTCAATAGAGAGGTCTCCTGTCTTCCTGGGGTCAGGATCAACCACATAACGGAGAGGCTAACCAGGCTGGTCAAACCCACTGACCATAAGCCCCTCATTTTGGTTCATGTCGGAACCAATGACACTGCGAGGAGCAGCTTTTACCACATCGCAAAGGACTATGAGCTTATGGGGACGAAGGTTAAGGACCTTGGTGCGCAGGTGGTCATTTCATCTCTCCTCCGTGTTCAAGGATATGGCGCACGTAGGGAAAGGACAATAGCAGAGGTCAACAACTGGCTCCGCACGTGGTGCTGCCGTCAACGGTTTGGGTTTTTGGAACATGGCCTGAATTTCCATGAACTTGGGCTTCTAGCGAGGGATGGGCTGCACCTCACAAAACTTGGCAGGAATGTTTTTGCAAACAGTCTCGCAAGGAGGATTAAGAGGTCTTTAAACTAAGTTCCGCTGGGGAGGGAGACAGTATTATTCAGGGCAGGGACTTGTCGAGCGCAGGGGGAAAAGGCCCAATTGATACTGCAGAAGTAGTACAAGAGGCCAATGGCGGGAGGAGTAGAAACAATAGTACAGGACTTGCAGGAAGGGCCCAGGGACTTAAGTGTCTCTACACTAATGCACGGAGTATGGGAAACAAGCAGGATGAACTTGAACTCCTAGTACAACAAAATAAATACGATTTGATAGGCATCACTGAGACCTGGTGGGATAAGTCTCATGATTGGAATATAGGAATAGAGGAGTATAGCCTATTTTATAAAAATAGACCAAAGAAGAAAGGAGGAGGAGTAGCCTTGTATGTCAAGGATGTTTTCACCTGTGAAGAGATCCTTGACTTAAACCCAGTAAGCCAAGTCGAGAGCATTTGGGTTACAATTAAGGGAGCGAGAAACAATAGGGATATTCTGGTGGGGGTTTACTACAGACCTCCAACCCAGGCTGAGGACTTTGATGATGCCTTCCTCAACCAAATGACTGCACATTCAAGGAGGAGAGATATAGTAATAATGGGAGATTTCAATTACTCAGATATATGCTGGCAGTCAAACTCTGCCAAGACAGCAAGGTCCAGCAAGTTTCTTGTTTGTCTTGCAGACAACTTCATGGTCCAGAAAGTGGAAGAGGCCACAAGGGGATCAAATATTCTAGATCTGATCCTGGCCAACAGGGATGACCTTGTCAATGAGGTAGAAGTGGTTGGATCTTTAGGGGGGAGTGACGATGCCCTATTGGAATTTGGCATTCAGTGGGAAGGAGAAGATAAGGGTAGCCAAACACTCATCTTAGATTTTTAAAAAGCGGACTTCGGTAAACTTAGGGAGCTGCTGGCTGGAATTCTGTGGTCAAGAATAGTCAAAGGGAAAGGAGTTCAGGAGGCATGGGAGTTCCTTAAAAAGGAGATACTGAAGGCACAGTCTAAAACTGTGCCAATAAGGAGGAAAAATGGAAGGCATCTGAGGAAACCAGAATGGTTGACTAAAGAACTCTCAGCTGAGCTAAGTGTTAAAAGAAACATGTATAGGAAATGGAAGAAGGGGGAAACCACCAAAGAAGAATTTAAGCAAGTGGCCCGGAGATGTAAGGAGGAGGTCAGAAAGGCTAAAGCACAGAACGAACTTAGGCTGGCCAGAGACATTAAAAACAATAAAAAGGGCTTTTTTAAATACGTCCGCAGCAAAAGGAAAAAGAAGGAGATGATATGGTCGCTGCGCAGAGAAGATGGAGAATTACTCACAGGGGGAAGGGAAAGGCAGAACTACTTAACACCTTCTTTGTCTCAGTTTTTTCCCAAAAGGATACAAGCACTCAACCTGGCGGTAGGGGAGCAGGTGAGGAAGCAGGGGAAATGAGGCACGTAATAGGTAGAGGGGTGGTACAGGAATACCTGGCCACACTGGATGAATTCAAGTCTCCAGGGCCAGATAAATTGCATCCTAGGATATTAAAAGATCTGGCAGAGGTCATTTCGGAACCGCTTGCTATAATCTTTGAGAAATCTTGGAGGACAGGAGAAGTTCCAACAGACTGGAAGAGAGCAAATGTTGTCCCCATCTTCAAGAAGGGAAAAAAAGAGGACCCAAATAATTATCGCCCAGTCAGCCTGACATCAGTACCCGGAAAGATCCTGGAGCAGATCATTAAGCAGTCACTTTCTAATCACTTAGAAAGCAAGGCGATAATCACGAGAAGTCAACATGGATTTCTCAAAAATAAGTCATGCCAGACTAATCTTATCTCTTTTTATGATAGAGTTACTAGCTTGATAGATGAAGGGAATGCTGTGGATGTAGCATACCTCAATTTCAGTAAGGCCTTTGACAAAGTTCCCCATGACATTCTTGCAAAGAAACTAGTAAAATGCGGGCTGGACAGGGCTACTGTTAGTTGGATTTGTAATTGGTTGACCGACCGAACCCAAAGAGTGATCATAAATGGCTGCTTCTCATCCTGGAGAGAAGTGACTAGCGGGGTGCCACAGGGTTCTGTCCTGGGCCCAGTGCTGTTCAATATATTCATCAACGACTTGGATGAAGGAATAGAGGGCATGCTCATCAAATTTGCAGATGACACCAAATTGGGAGGGGTTGCTAATACGCCAGAGGACAGGATCAAAATTCAAAATGACCTGGATAGATTGGAGAGCTGGGCCAAGGCTAACAAAATGAAATTCAACAAAGAGAAGTGTAAGGTTCTACACTTAGGTAGAAAAAATGGAATACAGAAATATAGGATGGGGGACAAGTGGCTGGATAGCAGTACGTGTGAAAGGGATCTAGGAGTCTTCATAGACCACAAGCTGAAGATGAGTCAGCAGTGTGATGCGGCAGCCAAGAAAGCCAATGCAATTCTCGGCTGCATCAACAGGAGTATGGTGTCTAGATCGAGGGAGGTACTGGTACCACTCTACTCTGCTTTGGTTAGACCTCATCTTGAATACTGTGTCCAGTTCTGGGCACCCCAATTCAAGACGGACATGGTCAAGCTGGAGCAAGTCCAGAGAAGGGCGACCAAAATGGTGAGAGGCCTGGAAGACATGCCCTATGAGGATAGACTTAGAGAGCTGGGGATGTTTAGTCTGCAGAAGAGAAGGTTAAGAGGGGACATGATAGCTATGTTTAAATATTTGAAGGGATGCCATGTAGAGGAAGGAGAGGGCTTGTTTTCTGCTTCTCCAGAGATCAGGACAAGGAGCAATGGATTCCAGCTGCAGGAAAGGAGATTCCACTTGAACCTCAGGAAGAATTTCCTGACGGTCAGGGCTGTCTGGCAGTGGAATATGCTGCCTCGGAGTGTAGTGGAGTCTCCTTCCTTGGAGGTTTTCAAGCACAGGCTAGATGGCCATCTGTCGGGAATGCTTTGAGGGTGTTCTTGCATAGCAGGGGGTTGGACTGGATGGCCCGTGTGGTCTCTTCCAACTCTACATTTCTATGATTCTATGATTCTATGATCTCACGACTCTCCTGTCCTTGTCGGCCATGCAGAAGGGCAGGAAGCACAATGGAGGTGCATCGTTCCCCAGCACAGCTGGGGAAAGAGCCCAGCTTCACTGAAGAAGGGAGGCGCATGTCGCTTGCACTCCCTTCCGCAGGGAGCCAATCGGGTGCAGGGGGAGCGTTCCTGTCACACTCCTTTCCCAGCAAAGGTACTGCCAGGATCACAACAGGAGGACAACTGGATCAGCTAACGTGCAGAAATGGCCCACCTTATGGCGAACCTAAGGCAAACCTATTATGAGGTTTTGTGGGGTTGAGTGTGTGTGATGTACCCAAGGTCATCTCCAGGATCATGGTCCATTGTTCAAAACACTACACTATGCTGGCCCATTACACGCATACAGTTTCTTCAGGTATACATCTTAGCTTACAACATAAACTCGATAATACTCTGGTCACTCAAACATTGGTAAAGAATTCAGCACTCCATCTTTTAAGGACATCAGAGACAACCCTCTTTCTGGCCCATTTCAGATTATTATCAGCACTGCTGTGATCATGGCTGGTTCATGATATATGACTCCCATGATGGGGGAAAGGCAGGATATAAACTAAATATAAATAAATACATAAATAAATATCAAGAACACACTGTAGTAACCTTTGTCCCCTGGCCTTTTTTCATGCCCCTTTCCATCTCTTTCCTAAATATGGAAAGAAAAGTCAAGATTTCTTCTTCCTCTTTTAACTAAAGTAATTTCCATGTCATGTACAAAATGCAGAAAGATATATTGAACACTTCTACTAAGAGGTTCCTGGTTCAATTAAAATTGGTTACAACTATCAGAGACAGTACACTCAAAAACTGTAATCCCACCAAATGGGAACACTATGCCAAACTGTCTCACTAACATAACAGAATACAGAGATTTCCAGCACAAGGGCTTTTCCACGCTGTTGCAAAATCAATGAACAGTAAAAATACAGCAGGTGATTGTTTAAATCAGTGGGTCTACAAGATATTTGGGATTTCATCTCCAAGAATTCCTGGTCATTGACCAGCCTGGCTAGAAGGAGACATTAAAAAAATCTAGAGGACCAAAGTTTGAGAACTGCTTCAAATGGTCTTACCAATGTTACTGAAGGTTTCCACTGTAGCAATTGCCAAAGAAGGCCTAGACCAGTGGTTCTCAACCTGTGGGTCCCCAGATGTTTTTGGACTTCAGCTCGCAGAAGCCCTGAGCATTGACCGTAGTGACTGGGGCTTCTTGGAGCTGAAGTCCACAAACATCTGGGGACCCACAGGTTGAGAACCACTGGCCTAGACAATACTCATAGAAGATCTCTAGATATCCACATTGGTAGAAGTTGCTGTGTTTTTAGCAAAGTCTTGTGGTTTGTACAGTCTCAGTTTTTCCCCACCCTCTTCATGTCTCCACTGGCAACTTAATTCTATAACAGTTAGAACTAAAAACTAAGAAGAGTTGGGAGGCCGTAAGTCTTAATTTGTATATTATTCTAGTCCTGCTGAAACAAATCCTAAAAAATATGCCTGTAGCAGCTGATGTAGATAATTCAGCAAAGGAAACAGTCAAAATTTGACATGGAGCTATTGATATTCTAGGACAATGTCCCAGTGGGTGGAAAATTATGATGGAAAATGGCATTCTAACTTTTTCATAAAGGCAAATGGGGAGGAGTCATTTGCAAGAGAGAACTGGGATGCTGGAAGGTATGCTTAATCCTACTCCATCTGGTGATTTCCCTTTAAAATTCCCACTTGGGCTGTGTTTAACTATTTGTCCTGGAAGTATGCCTAGAGAAACTAGTTTACTGAATTCATAATAGGAAGCTAGATGGAAGAGAAATAAAAATTCTTTTGCTCCTGAAATCTGCATTCATGTGATCTCCACAGATATAACTTTGGCAATGTGGTTGTGAGAGGGACAACAGGGTCACTATTGCCATTTCATTTAAGTGGTTTAATACTGGTTGCATGATATGTCAGCTCCAGATATTGCCACATTTCCTTTAAGCAACACAATAGAGGGACAAATATATTTGTGCAGCTGTCAGTGTGCAATCATGTTTATCTAGACAGAACACCTAGAGTTCAATCTGATTTTAATCAAGGCAGGTGCCAACACTAAGGGCTCTATCACACTACACTGTTATAGCAGTATTATTCTACTTTAATGCCGTGGCAACATTCTGTGGAACTCTGGCGTTTGTAGTTTACTGAGGCCCAAGAGCTCTCTCACTGAGAATTCTAAATGCTTCTCTCTAAACTGCAAACCCCAGGATTCCATAGCATGAGTTAAAGTGGAATAATAGCACTATAACAGTGCAGTGTAATAAGGCCTTAGAATAGATCATACACATGAAATCTATGTGAGAATAGGTGAAATTACTACAATATTTACATGAAGTCTGTGCAGTCGATTTCTTAAGATGGAGTGCAGGCCTGAATGGTTTAGGTGTTGCTAGATCCAGATTATACCTGTTGAGACAAGTAACATATAATGGCTGATTCCTCCATTTTTGATCTGGTGATTTCTCACGCTTGCTTCAGGTAGTGCTACAGACAGAGACACTTTCTTGAGCAGCTGTCTCCGTAGTCTACACTGGTTCTGAGGGCTCTTTTAGGTGGGTTAAATGTTTCAAGAGGCTGTGGTATTTGTAACTGTAATTTTCAGGGTTTTTTGGTTTTTGGTTTTTTGTAATACATTCAAATCACATTTCTGTTGTCCTTGACTATTTTCTGGCAATTCCCAGCACCAGTTGCAACACCCTCAGGTGGGTGTTTTTAATTCTGAGACATAGGCCCTTTCCGCATGGGGTTATTAACATAGGTCAATGTGTTTTGGCACGGAGCTGTTCTGCACGTGAGAACGAACTAGGTTTGCTTTATTTACCATCGTTCCACATGTAATTCCGAGTTAATGCGCCCCCATGTGGTAGGAAAGCACGCTATTTGAAAACCGGGAAAAATCCAAAATGAATTTCTAAGATCAAGCAGGTTCAGACTTTCACAGTGGTGCAGATACACTCAGTTGCACCAATGTGAATTAGTGGGCAGTGGAGGGTGGGCTGTGAACGTACTCACCTTCTCCAGCTGTCCCTGCCCACCAAAGGACAGGCAGGCACCATTTTTTGTTTTGTTCAGCAAACTTTAGAAAATGGAGTAACCGGACAAAGCACAGCACAAGCATGTTAAAAGGAGAGAGCTGTTTTCTATTTTGCTAATGTTTTACTGTTTTTGCTGGCATTAGACACACTGCCCTATAAGATCACCCTATTTTCAGACTATATTTAGGAAAAAATATTTTAGTACTCTGTTCTCAGTTCCTGTCCTATCTGCTTGGGTAGGGGGACCTCTCGGTCCAGGCAGAAAGAAGAGGCTGTGTGTGTGTGTGTGTAAGAAACTGCTTCCCCCCATTCCTCTCCTCCTCATGAGGAAACTTTCCTGCCGAGGTTGGAAAAGGAGGGAGGGAGTGTGTGTGCGCATGTGCGTGCATGTGTAAGAGGCTGCTTCCCCCCATTCATCTCCTCCTCATGAGGAAGCTTTTCTGCTGAGGTTGGAAAGGGAGGGAGGGAGCACGCGCGTGCACATGGGTGTAAGAGGCTGCTTCACCCCATTCCTCTCCTCCTCGCGAGGAAACTTTCCTGCCGAGGTTGGAAAGGGAGGGAGCGTGTGTGTGTGTGTGTGTGTGTGTGTGTGTGTAAGAAGCTCCTTCCCCCATTCCTGGGGCAGAATCGTGCAACAGCGGAGCGAAGATGAGTGAGGAGCATGAGATTGCTCTCCCAACTTTCTTCTGCCAGGTGATCTGCCTGGGTGGGGAGAGTTACCATATTGGCACCTCATTTTCAGAAGGCATTTTGGCAGGGAAACTGCCTCTTATACACCAGCAAATACGTACCTACATAGGTACACAAAAACATACCAACCCAAAAGAAAAAAAAAAGCAAATAACAACCACCAGGGTGGGGCGAGGGGAGTCGTGGGAGTGGTCACTGCCAGAGTAGTGCGGATGCATGAACTCGCACTTCTCTGAATCAAAAGGAAATATATGGAGGAGCTGTGCAGAAGCAAATGAGGGAAAGCCTGCCTTATTTGGATCTGATAAGAAACAGCATGAACCGCTTCACATGCCTCATGCGGAAAGGGCCATAGTGGAATGTAAAAGTATCTTTCTTTTCTCCTCCTTTCTCTCTCTCTCTCTCTTTTTAAAAATTGTAGTCTCATTGTGCTGTAGCATCTAAATGCATCAAGGAAACAGGTCTTTTAGACTATGTATAGTGATAAAAATAATAAAAAAGGGGGAGGAAATGTACCCTTTAAACCACAGGATGATTTTGGCAAATCACATTCAGTTTTTTTAAAAAAACACTTGGAAGAGCCCTACTAAGGATTTAAAGATTCACTGCTAATTGCCCCCCTAAAGAACAGAATGAGTGGACAAGGAGACAATAACAAGCAGCAAAACACAAGGAGCTATATCTCAAGGGTCATGCTTCTTTAGACCACCCTGGATGGGCCTGGATGCAGTACAGAGCTATTTTCAAATTAAAAAAAAAAGAAAGAAACTATCTCTGGAGACTTTATATTTTCAGGTTTGAAGTAACACTCTTCCTGCCCAAACAATGGAAACACAAATTATCAATGAACACTAACTAATACATTGCATTTAGACTGGCCCAAATAATGATGGCAATAATTTTCTATCTAGGGCCCACAACAAGCATCAGGGTGAATTAAATCTGAAGTAACAGTCCAGGGTCTGCTTCCTGATGCCAAACACCATCTCTGTCTGTCTATGAGCATGTGTGGGTGTGAATGAATGAATATAAGCATTTGTGCAAATATTTTCATATAGTTGTTTGCATGTGAATGTGTTATGTGTAAGAGAAAGGACATGTGTCAATGGCTTTGTGCATGTGCTTGTGTGTGTATGAGTGTATGGGAGAATAGTTCTAGGTAATCACATTTGGGTGCATCTGTCATCAGTGAGGTGCCCCTACCTACTTGAGGATTTAGCGCTAGACCCAGAAATTAGTGGGGCTACAAGCATAGTACACAGTCTACTTTAATAAATTTAATAAAATGTTTCTGCAGAGATGCACTACAAACTGATTAATTTCACTGCAAATGAAGGGAAGTGAACCACAGATGAAGAAAATCTAAAACCAAAAATCTATTGGGAAAGACTGACAAAACCTGTCAAACCGCTAAAAGTCAGCCATTTTCTGACTGCAGGCTGTTTTCTCTGGTTACAGGGTAGAAATGTGATTCATCGGTCTCAGTCTTCTGTATGGTCTTACAATTCAAAGCATAGAAACTGTAAAATGTTGGGTATCCCTTGTTTGCCGATATTAGATGTTACTTCAAAACAAATCCATATTTCAGTGAGGAATTATGAATGGCTGTATGTATGATGTAGGATGTATGATGGAGCACTCTTCACTCCAACATTTTAGACTGCATGTGATTATTCTTCAGGAAAGCTTCATTCCTTGTAATTGGGAAGGGTATTTTTTTAAATGTTAACTACAGCAACTGCTGATATAATGTGTTTTTAAAAACAATTTTATGTTGGATATACCCTTTCAACCTCGTGGTTATATTTCATTTTTCTTGAAATGGCAATTTTGGATTTCACCTTAAAGCAGGGTCTAAGCCAGGGCTTTCCAAACAGTATGCCATGACACATTTGTATATCACCTGAAGTGTGTAGGTGTGTCGCCTACAATCTTGGAAACATATGTTATTATTTATAAATCATGTATTTTTAAAAATCTATGAAAGATTTTCCTGAGATATGTTGTGTCCTTATACATTTTGTTATTACAATTTATGTATGTGTCTGTATCCCTTATAAGGGGTTAGTTTAACCTTAAGTTTGCTAGTAAAACTGAATTGTGTCACAAAATGATGCATGTCTAAAAAGTGTGAACATGAAAAGTTTGGAAAGATCTGATCTAAACTCTTTGAAGTGCTATAAGAGGTCGTCTGAATACTAATACTAAGGCCCTTTCCGCATGAGGCTGGTGAATCAGTTTGTGCCATTTCTTACCGGATTTTCTGGGCTCGAAACAAGGCAGACTTTCCCTCATTTCCTTCTGCACAGCAACTGCATATGTTCCATTCTGATTTGGAGGAGTGCGAGTTCATGAATCCACACTGCCTCCGCCGCGGCCATTCCCACTACTCCTCTCACCCTGCCCCGTTGGCTGTGATTGGTCCCCCCTTTTTTGCATGGTTTAGTATATCATTGCGTACGTGCGTACGTGCGAAAGTCCATACTACCCCCTGGCCCCTCCCATGAGCCCTCCCTTGACCACCAATTCGCATTGGTCCAAATGTACGTGTCTGCACCACTGTGAAAGTACGAATTGGATTGATCTGGAAAATTAGAAAACCAGTTTCTTCCAGTTTTCAAATAGCGCACTTTACCACCACATGAGGGCTCATTTAGTCAGAATTACATGTGGAACGAAGGTAAATAAACCGAAAATAGTCTGCTCCAACATGCAGAAGACCTCCGTAGCAAGATGCATTGGCCCACCTTAACAATCACATGCGGAAAGGGCCTAAGACGATTAGTACTGTTGGCACTGACCAGAAGCAGATCACTGGGGTTTGAAGCAAGAGTTGGTCTCAGCTGTACTTGGAGGTGTTAGGGAATGAACCCTGTGTGACCTCCTTTATGCAAAGCAAGTGGTCTTTCCCTGAACTGTGACCCTTTCTCTAGTACTTACTTGTACCGAGTTTAATCTTTAAAGCTTTAAACTTAGCTTTATCTTATAATAATAGCCTTCTAAAATATGTCTCGAATTATACAACAGATTTTTTTTTACAATATATTATAATTATTCAGAGCAATATGTTCAAAGTTACTGTCTAAACTCCTACTGCTGTTTTAACATTTTCAGTGTGAAAATGACTGTTTTTTACATTGCTATAGTGTGCTATTAGGGATTCTACAGTTTTATTACATTTGAGTAGTTTTCCTGGATTGGACATAATCTTTTGCACCATTTTTTTTCTAGCAAAAACTTGCCAGATACCTTAGAAGGAGATTGTGAGATAACAGCTCTCCACTGTCATTAGTCTCCAGCATTTAGTATTGTCACCAGTGCGTGTTGTTCACAGCCATACCCTCTATGTCATGTGTGATAACTGTTTTTAGCTTCCTCGTGAGCCATCTTAGTTTGATCATTTGTTTTGCTGTATCCCGGCTGCCAATTGTAGAGGAAGTTGCCACCTTCAGACGAACCGCTTTTATACTCACCGTACTTTAAGGCTAAAACAGATAATATCTCAAAAGTAGCTGATCATAAATTTATCTTTGGAAGCAGTAATAAACTGGATTGCTTTTTTACTATGAAGCCTATGCAGTCATCTTCCTTTTCATTGCCTTTTATTACACTCACAGATGGAATGGCTTTTAGTGAGTTCAGGGGTAAGAGCAACCTGCCCGTATATAGTAGACTTTCCTAATGTAATCAGGATTCCCTCAGGAGCCACACATTAAAACCATTATGAAAATGGAATTTTCTTTTAACTTATGGCTTTCCTTTTGTTCTTCTTTCCCACACCACTAAAGAACATACAGTAAATGCTCTATCTCCAGTGGATTCTAAAACTCAATATAGCTAAAAGCACAAACAATATATGAAGAAAGAAGATAAATAATGAAGCAGTCAAAATACTTTTTCCCATGGTTATTAATAAAATGCCACCTGTATCTTCCTCTGTGTGTGTACGTCACTTGAAGCCTTATCAAATATTAGTTTTTTTTAATATATGTGAAAGATTCAGAAGACAGAGGAGAAATCATACCTTTTGGTAAAATTAGACAATACATTTGACACTAAATCAAATGCATTTTCTGCCTGTTGTATAGAGTGTAAGGTAGATGGTACAAGCTTTATATTTAAGCTTGGAGTGTTTTTTTACCAGCTTATGGTACTATTTAGAGAAAGCTGACTTCACTACATTGACATATGCCCTGGTTACATCCAGATTCAGTTACGCTAATGTTCTATATGGCTGTCTTTTAAGATTGGACAGAAACTACATCTGCTCCAGGACGTGGCACTGAGAACACTCATAGACATTAAGCACTTGACTCATGTTACATGCACATGCACACACACATATAAATGTGCATACACATTCATATATATAGGCCTTTTTTTTTTTAGATTTAAAATCTCAAAATGGTTTGGGAACCTGTTATCTGAAGGACCACCTATGACTGTGTGAGCCTGCCCAAAAATTAAGATTATGGTCAGAGACGCTACCTCTCATCCATCAGTGGTGTCATTAGAGTGGTGACTGGTTTTTTTCATGGGTGCTCCCACAGCTTTGGAACTTCCTTCTCAAGGAAAAACATGCAATCTTATCACTACTGGCTTTTTAAAAATGCCAGAGACGCCTTTATTCTGATATGTGTATGACAATTCAGAAATGTTTAGTTGGTGCGGGTTTTTGCTTAAATAGAAAATGTGTTTTCTTATATTTTGTAATTTTTTAAAGCCACCTTCCCGAAGTCCACATACTTGCAAATGGAAATTAACAACCTCTTAATATCCACCTTATGGATTGTTTTACGCAAAAGGAAAAAAAAACTTATCCAAACCCTTTGGTGCCTGTACTGATAATTTCTTATCTTTTTAAATTTTATATTAAGTTTGAAATAAAATAACAAAAGCAAAAAAGAATAAACAACATTGTTTATAACTAAAATTGCAAAATATAAGCAAAGAAAAAAGAAGAAAAAGTACATCTGATCTGCATATCAACAATTATATGTAACCACCTTACCTCATCTTCTGTAATTTCACTAGTAGACTACATACATGTGTTATCACTGTGTTAACAATCAAATCTAGCAACAATCAAGTCACTTTTATCTTTCCTCAAAATGTCCATTGGGGTTTCCACTCTTCACGATATCTTCCTAATTCAAGAAATTTTGAATTTATCCATCTCAGCCAAGTCCATCACTTTTTCACTCCACTCATCTGTGGCTGGCATTGCCAAATCTTTCCATTTCTGCACATGTCAGTCTTGCTGCAGTTATCATGATATAATTCTTTGTCATTGTCAAGTCCTGATCCCCTTTGGGTATCAATGCAATGTTTGCTTCTTGCCAACTCCCTAGTTTCTGCCCATTTTGCAGAATAGAGTTCATCACTATTGTAAAGGCAATAACATTTCGCCCTCAAAACATTTATGATGCACTACTGACAGTCCATCTGATTCTGACATTTTACCTTTTAAAACCTTATTAATGGCTTCTGTGAGGTCTTTCATAGTTATTGGTCCATTCGTAATCTGTCTTTGCTTCTCTGTAGTCTTAGGCAGATTTTGTTTTACCAAGTGCTCGTCTATTTTCTTCGTATTGACCTCCTGACTCTTATATGAAAATGAATATTTATAAAAAGCCTTTCATATATTTACTTCATCAATTTTTTCTTCTCCTTCCTCTTGTATTTTTGAAATATACAAATACTAATACTAATAATAAATATTTATTTTTTACCTGCCTCTCCCCAAGGCTCAAGGCAGGGTATGACATAGATAACAGTTAAAAATAAATTATAGTTAAAATACATTGAAAATACAAAACTATTTAAAATACAAATATTGTATAATTAAAAGTACAATTAAGGTACAAGTGCAAGTAAAAGTATAAGTAAAAGTAAAATCAAAAGTATAATTAAAAATAGACTGGGTAACTGGTAAACCAACCATTTTCCTGGCTTATTTATAAATTCAAAGTTCTTTTGCTTAACATAATTCATTTTCTTTTCCATCTCATTTACAGTTAACTTTGCTAATTGCCTTTGTATCATTTTAATTCTGTGCATAATAAATGTCTCCAATGGAGTCTTTATCAATTCTTCCTCTTCCTTCTTTATCTCATCCATAATCAACTGCATCTTTCCCAAAATTTTCCTCTTAATTTCTGAATTATGGTGAGTTACGCTCTTCATTGTCAGTGTGACAGGATTGTGATCTAAGAAAGGTTTAGGTAAGATATTTGAAATCTTATTTAGCAAAGTCTAAGAATTCCAGATTGTATCAATTCTTAAGAAAGATCTATGTCTCTCAGAAAAATAAATAAAGCCGTTCTTGTCTCCTTTTTAAAATCTCCATACATCCATCATGGCCAAATTAGCCATCATTATTTTAATCCTGTGAATAATAAATTCTGTGCATACCCTGCAAATCTTTAATACCTTTCTCTGACCAGTTGTCTTGCAGTGACAACACAATTCCATTCCAATCTCTCAACAAAACAAAATTTTCCTAAAATAATCTCAACAATGCATTAATTAAATAATTACTTTTTAAAAAACTGATTTATTTTTGTCAAGGCATAAATCCCCATGGTCAAAGGCTTCGCTCCTTGAATATTAATTTTTTCCCCACAAGTCTACCTTCAGCCATCAGAACCCATTCAGGACCAAGTTGGAAGTTTATGTACAAGACCATTCCTCTTCTTTTAGTTGTTCCTAAAGAAACAATTCTTCCCCAACTTTTACAGATTAGAGATTTTACATCATTTTTTAATAGGAGTTTCTTGTAGACAAATCATGTCCTGTTTACTTTTATTCAAAAAGTGATTTTTTTTCATTTCTTTTTTTATTTTTGCTGTTCAAGACATTAACATTTCAACAAAAACATTTGTTATCCATTTTTAGGCAGGATCAGAAAAAAAGTTGTCCTAAAACAGTGGTTCTCAACTTGTGGGTCCCCAGATGTTTTTGGACTTCAGCTCCCAGAAACCCTGAGCATTCACCATAGTAGCTGGGGCTTCTGGGAGCTGAAGTCCACAAACATCTGGGGGCCCACAGTTTGAGAACCACTGTCCTAAAAGCACTCATCACTGAAAGGATCCACTTCTTGCTGCAATAAATGCTCCTTCGTAGATTTCTCCTTGCATTCTCTTGTCTCTCCTCTTCCAAATCCTTCTTGAATCTTTCCAGAAATTCTGCTGTCTTGTGGACTATATTCAATCAAAATCTCTGCTGATTAAAATTAAGGATGATTCCTTCTAATTTATTCCATATTTAAGTTTTTCACTCAGGAAATCATAGTTCCTCTTTCTATGCAAAATCAGTATTGGACTTTCATAAGAACAAGAACATGTTATCCATCATATCATCATTCCATTTTCAAAGTGTTGCTGCAAAATCTGGGCCCTTGTTGATTTCTTTTTTTCAAAGTTATATTTATTATTTTCATTAAATTGTAATAAAGTTAGCAAACATATTGCATAAGTCAAAATCACAGTTCAAGCACATTCTACAATTTTACATAATAGGATATAAAACAGAAATATCCATTGGGAAAAATCATAGGGACATTTACATCACAATGTCATATAAAAAAACAGCAAGAAAAAAACGACAGAAAAAGATCTCAACATAGAAAAAACACGTTTAGATTTCACATGCCGTCAATGCCACAGATTGGGTCAAATTCAGATCTTATTCTGAACCCTTCAAAGTTCTGTTTGGTTTTCATATCAATTTAGTTTTGGTACACTTTAGGGTTAATTATTCATCAATCCATCCTTGTTTGCTAATCTTTAGTAGTTATTCAGAATTTTTCCTTTATCCCATCATACCAATTATATATTAACCCTCAGTTAATTCATTTTCTAATCATAGAATCATAGAATCATAGAAATGTAGAGTTGGAAGAGACCACACGGGCCATCCAGTCCAACCCCCTGCTATGCAGGAACACCCTCAAAGCATTCCCGACAGATGGCCATCTAGCCTCTGCTTAAAAACCTCTAAGGAAGGAGACTCCACTACACTCCAAGGCAGCATGTTCCACTACCGGACAGCCCTGACCGTCAGGAAGTTCTTCCTGAGGTTCAGGTGGAATCTCCTTTCCTGCAGCCTGAATCCATTGCTCCTTGTCCTGGTCTCTGGAGAAGCAGAAAACAAGCCCTCTCCTTCCTCTACATGGCATCCCTTCAAATATTTAAACATAGCTATCATGTCCCCTCTTAACCTTCTCTTCTGCAGACTAAACATCCCCAGCTCTCTAAGTCTATCCTCATAGGGCATGTCTTCCAGGCCTCTCACCATTTTGGTCATCCTTCTCTGGACTTGCTCCAGCTCTTGACCATGTCCTTCTTGAATTGGGGTGCCCAGAACTGGACACAGTATTCAAGATGAGGTCTAACCAAAGCAGAGTAGAGTGGTACCAGTACCTCCCTCGATCTAGACACCATACTCCTGTTGATGCAGCCGAGAATTGCATTGGCTTTCTTGGCTGCCGCATCACACTGCTGACTCATCTTCAGCTTGTGGTCTATGAAGACTCCTAGATCCCTTTCACATGTACAGCTATCCAACCACATGTCCCCCATCCTATATTTCTGTATTCCATATTTTCTACCTAAGTGTAGGACCTTACACTTCTCTTTGTTGAATTTCATTTTGTTGGCCTTGGCCCAGCTCTCCAATCTATCCAGGTCATTTTGAATTTTGATCCTGTCCTCTGGCGTATTAGCAGCCCCTCCCAATTTGGTGTCATCTGCAAATTTGATGAGCATGCCCTCTGTTCCTTCATCCGAGTCGTTGATAAAAATATTGAACAGCACTGGGCTCAGGACAGAACCCTGTGGCACCCCGCTAGTCACTTCTCTCCAGGATGATAAGCAGCCCTTCATGATCACTCTTTGGGTTCGGTCGGTCAACCAATTACAAATCCAACTAACATAACCCTGTCCAGCCCGCATTTTACTAGTTTCTTTGCAAGAATGTCATGGGGAACTTTGTCAAAGGCCTTACTGAAATTGAGGTAAGCTACATCCACAGCATTCCCTTCATCTATCAAGCTAGTAGCTCTATCATAAAAAGAGATAAGATTAGTCTGGCATGACTTATTTTTGAGAAATCCATGTTGACTTCTCGTGATTACTACCTTGCTTTCTAAGTGAATAGAAACTGACTGCTTAATGATCTGCTCCAGGATCTTTCCGGGTACTGATGTCAGGCTGACTGGGCGATAATTATTTGGGTCCTCTTTTTTTCCCTTCTTGAAGATGGGGACAACATTTGCTCTCTTCCAGTCTGCTGGAACTTCTCCTGTCCTCCAAGATTTCTCAAAGATTATAGCAAGCGGTTCCGAAATGACCTCTGCCAGCTCTTTTAATATCCTAGGATGCAGTTCATCTGGCCCTGGAGACTTGAATTCATCCCGTGTGGCCAGGTATTCCTGTACCACCTCTCTACCTATTACGTGCCTCATTTCCCCTGCTTCCTCACCTGCTCCCCAACCGCCAGGTTGAGTGCTTGTATCCTTTTGGGGAAAAACTGAGACAAAGAAGGTGTTAAGTAGTTCTGCCTTTTCTCTTCCCCCTGTGAGTAATTCTCCATCTTCTCTGCACAGCAACCCTATCGTCTCCTTCTTTTTCCTTTTGCCGCAGTCGTATTTAAAAAAGCCCTTTTTATTGTTTTTAATGTCTCTGGCCAGCCTAAGTTTGTTCTGTGCTTTAGCCTTTCTGACCTCCTCCCTACATCTCCGGGCCACTTGCTTAAATTCTTCTTTGGTGGTTTCCCCCTTCTTCCATTTCCTATACATGTTTCTTTTAACACTTAGCTCAGCTGAGAGTTCTTTAGTCAACCATTCTGGTTTCTTCAGATGCCTTCCATTTTTCCTATTTATTGGCACAGTTTTAGACTGTGCCTTCAATATCTCCTTTTTAAGGAACTCCCATGCCTCCTGAACTCCTTTCTCTTTCACTATTCTTGACCACAGAATTCCAGCCAGCAGCTCCCTAAGTTTACCGAAGTCCGCTTTTTTAAAATCTAAGATGAGTGTTTGGCTACCCTAATCAATTACCTATTATAATAGTCTCATACTTAAGAAAGTTCCATATCCACTGGTTGCTTCTAATTTCACCCTTTCTATTCCTTATCTCCAATGATAACTTTTCCTCATTGTTGTAATATGTTTTTCCCCTTTTCTTAAAGCTCATTTTACACAATTCTACATGTTTGATACCTACACATTGTTTTGTAATTCCCTCTGCAGATAATTTTTGAGTGGTTGCCATGTTTGAAAAAATTTATGATCGGATCTGTTTTCTAACAAGTACGTTAGCTTGTCCGTTTCTGTCACCTCTAAGAGTTTCTCCAATCACTCGCCTTTAGATGGAATTGATTCCTTTTGCCAGTATCTAGCAAATATCATTCTGGCTGTTGTAACCATATACCATATTAACCTCTCTTTGCAATCACCCCCTTTCAGTTTTAGATCAATTATTCCTAACAGGAACTAAATCAATTAGATCCTAATAGGATCTAAATCAAACTTTATCTCTAATAGTTTTTGGATGACTGCTCAAACCATAAACCAAAATTTCTGTGTTCTGTTACAACCCCACCATTGGTGAATGAAAGTACCTTTTTCTTTATGACATCTCCAACATTTGTCATTTGTATTTTTGAACATCTTAGCTATCCTTACAGGGGGGAGATATCACCTGAACATTTAACCTTCAGGGCATTCTCTTGTAAGCTATATGATCTTGTGAATCTACTGATTCTTTTCCATGCTTTTTCCCATTCTTTAAGTCCAATATTGTGTCCTATGTCTGTCGCCCATTTTACCATATATTCTTTAATTGTTTCTTCTTCCAGATCAAATCTAAGTAACATTTGGTATATTCTTGATAACAATTTTTGGTTTCCTTTCTTTAGCTCTCTTTCAAATTCCATTGGGTTTGTATCAATTCTGCCTTCTTTCAAATCTTTTTAAAATCTTTCTTGGATCTGAAGATATGGAAACCAGTGTACTGTCATTCCTTCCTGTTGTAATCTCTGGCGACTTTTTAATTGCAGTACCTCACCTGTTCGGTATGTTAGTTCTTTGTATGTGATCCAATCTATGTCACCTCTGAGACCTTTAATCAAGAGGGCTTCAGTGGAAGAAAGACAAGATGGGACTTTTGGACATAGGTACCTTTTGTATTTAATCCATATCTTGTACAGGGATTGTCGGATTGCATGATTGTTAAACACTTTTTGAACTTTAACTTTCTGATACCACAGGTAAGAGTACCATCTGAAAAAAGTTCATGACCTTCTCAGGCTAATAGCCTTGGATTGTTTAAGCATATCCATGGTTTTATCCAAACTAAGCAGGATGCAACATAGTAGATTTTCATATTTGGTATAGAAAATCCCCCTCTTTCTAAGATCTGTCATTGGTTTTAGCTTAAACCGTGGTTTTTTACCCAGCCACAAAAAATGTGACAGATCTTTAGTACAATCCTTAAATCACTTTGGAGGGACTACAATTGAAATCATTTGGAACAGAAAAAGCAGTTTTGGAAGGATACTCATTTTAATTAGAGACAATCTTCCCATAAGGGATAGGTTCAGTTTCTTCCAAGTGCTTATCTTTTGGCGACTCTGTTTCCAAACAGGGACATAATTATTACTGAACAGTTGGTTATTCTTGTTGGTTATTGAAATCCCTAAATATTTTACTTTATCAGTACATTTTATTCCCGATATTAATTCCAACTTTTCTTGTTCTACTTTCCTCATATTTTTGGTCAAAATCTTTGTTTTGGATTTATTAATCTTAAATCTGGCCAGTAGACTGAATCTATTCAGAATTTCATTTAACTTAGTCATGTGCAACAGGGGATCTGCCAGGAAAATATTTGTAACGTTCCTTTCCAATTTTTACACTGGGGATGGAACTCTGTTGAATTTCTCTGAGCAAAACCTCAAAGAGGTCTTGTGCCCTTTTCTATTGGGAAACTTTTTGATCTTCCTGCATTTATGATCAAATGTGCTCATTGTTCTGAATAAATTGCTTTAATCCAGGCTATAAACACCATACTAAACTTCATCTTTTCCAGCACTTTGAAAAGGAAACCCCATCTCACATTGTTGAAAGCTTTTTCTGCATTTAAGAATATTAGAGCACCCTTCTTTTCATTATGATGGTCTAAATATTCTAAGATATCCAACATGAACCTTATATTATCTTTCATCTGCTGGCCTGGGAGGAAGCCTGTTTGGTCTTCGCCAATATATGTCAGTAGAAAATTCTTCAATCTTTGAGCCAATATTGAAGCAAAGATTGTGTAGTCTTTATTTAGCAAAGATATGGGTCTAAATTCATTAGGTGTGGGATTCTCTGAATCTGTCTTAGGAATGAGTATAATGCTTGCTTCCTTCCATGTATTTAGAATTACCCATTATCTTTGATTATGTTAAATAATTTTTGTAATGGCTTTACTAACTGATCTTTGAAACACTTATAATATTTGGCAGAAAGATCGTCCGGACCTGGCAATTTGTTTATTTTTAATCTGTCAATCGCTTCCTTGATTTCTGTGATTGATATTGGTTTATCTAAGAACTCTCTCTGTTTTTGATCCAGTTGCGGAAGTGTTTTTGCTTGGAGATATTCTTCAGTCTTGTTAATCTCTTCTGAGTTATGAAGACAATACAAGTTCTTAAAATAGTTACCTAGAATTTTTTTGATTTCTTTACTATCCGAGAGAGATTGAGCTCTGAATTCCTTAATTCAGTTAATTACATGCTTTTTCCTTCCTTTACATATTTTGTATGCCAGCCATTGGCCCAGTTTGTTTGCACGTCCAAAATGTGTTTGCTTAACGAATGTGAGCTTTTTTCCATCTCCTCGGCCATATTAAGAGTCACTTGTTTCTATAGGATCTTTATTTTCTCCCGGACTTCTTTATTTCCCAGCTCTTGTTTAAGGTTTTTTTCAGATTGTTAATTTTCTCCACTAGCTCACAAACAAGCTTGGTCTTTTTTCTTTTCCATTCAATTGACTTTTGAATGAAAATTCCCCTCATCACTGCTTTTGAACCGGAGTGCTCACACCATTATCTAAATTGTATTTGAAAAATTTTCTCAACTCAGTCTTTCCAGAGGAGATAACATCTTCATGCAAAAGTAAATTCTCATTCATTCTCCAGGTTTTGCAGACGGGGGAAGTTTCCAATTGTATTTGGACTGGATTGTGATCACTAAACATTTGGGGTAGGATCTCAACTGTTTTAGTCAGGTAAAATAGAGTTTCATACCGTATCTATCCTAGGCCAAGATTGGTGTATGTTTGGAAAAAAAGGTGTAGTCCTTCTGTCTAGGATGTTTAAGTCTCCACCCATCCTCTAGCTGAAATTCTTCTAACAATTGGAAACACTCCCTCGGGAGCTTACCATAACTATGGGAACTAGCTGTGGTGTTCCTGTCCCAAGCTGGATCTACAACACCATTAAAGTCCCCCATCAAACAAGCATGTTTGTAGGAGAAATTACATAAAAGTTGTCGCAAATCTTCATAGAGTTTCTTATTTTCTTTGCAGGGAACATAAATACCTACAAGTAGGATAACAAAGCTGTTTAACTTAATCTCCACGCCAAGAAATCTTCCTTTATCATCCTTGAAAATTAGTTTGGGAAGGAGATATGGTTTAACATATAGAACGACGCCTCTTTTTTTAACTGTTGTAGCTGAAATGACAGTCTCTCCCAGACCGGGAAACCATAACACGTTTTCATTCTTCCTTTTTATATGGGTCTCTTGTAAACTGCAAATAGCTGGTTGTAATTTTGTAAAATAATGGAAAATTTTCTTTCATTTTACCACCAAGTTCAGTCCATTCACATTTCAAGATATAATTTTGTGATTCGTTTCCCGTTATCTTTTTCTATAACCAAGTCCTCAGTTTCTAAATCAATCAAATTTACATCCGGTCCATTTTTTTGAGTCTCCTGGGTCTGATTTTTGTTCTTTGTCCGGCATCTTCTTTTTCTCAACCGCTGGTGTGTACTCTAAGTCATCTCGCCTTTTGGACAGTGTATTCTTGTCTTCCCCCTTAGTATATTGCTCTTCTTTACTAGGTATGGTTCTGGATCTACTCAGGTTATGTCAATATTCTCTAAGGAAATCTCGTGCTTTCTCTACTGAGTTTAGACAGAAATGTTGTTGTTGGTAAGTAAATATCACTCCTTCCAAACGGTCCCACTTGAATGGAATTTGCTTAGCCTTCAGTTTAGAAACAAGAAATTCATAATCTTTCCTCTTCTTTAATATTCTTGTAGGGATTTCCTGCATAACAGAAAGCTGTTTACCTTGGTTGGTTAGGGGAAATTTGTTATGTTCTGCCATAATCCTGTCTTTCATAGATTTTTTGGTGAACTGTACTACAACATCTCTGGGAAGTTTCCTATTTTTTGCCAATACTGACTGGATTCTATAAACCAAATCAATTTCGTTATCAACAATATCTTCTTCTAAGTCCATGGATTTTGCTATTATGTTTATCATTCTTTCTCTAATGTTCTCATTATTTTCTTCTTCCAAACCTCTAACGCAAATCCATGAATCCATCTGCTTCTGTTCTATAAGTGCCAATCTATCAAGCTGTTTTTCAATCATGTCAGAGGATGTATCTGTTTTCTGTCGTATTTCTTGAATTTCTCTCTTATTAATTTCGATATCCTATTTATCACCACATCTTTCATAACTTGATCAAGTGGATTTTTAATTTCAGTCACTTATGATTTTAGATCGAACAGATCTTGCTTGATTTCTTTCATAAAATCCCTCATTTTGTCCATAAATTTC
The DNA here is from genome assembly GCA_948472985.1 of Iguana delicatissima. Taxonomy (NCBI): domain Eukaryota; kingdom Metazoa; phylum Chordata; class Lepidosauria; order Squamata; family Iguanidae; genus Iguana; species Iguana delicatissima. The sequence goes on along the minus strand of CAOKZL010000569.1, from coordinate 312,115 downwards.
TTATGGTATTCTAGCAGGGCATCAATAGAGTCTCTTCTACTTTGGCAATCCCCTCCTCTCATTTTCCCTGACCTCATTTTAGACATCATATAAGGAGTATTCTCAAATCTGAACAACAAAACATGCAATCAAATAATCTACCTGAACAAATTATCATGTTAGTTTTTTAACTACTACCCACTTTTAACTTAGATATCAACTTTAGGAAATATTGGATATAGCCTTAAAGTTCAATTTGAAAGTTCTTCCACACTAATCCTCTTCAAATCTATATTCTATAATCCATATACCACAGTTGATAATCTATATTCAGCATTCATTAGACAAAATTCACAATTTAACAATCCCCCTCCGATATTCAATATTTGGTATTAATATTTAGTATTATTCAATAATCCATTATACAACGCTTCATATTCAGTAGTTAATATTCCATTATCAATTCCATTGCTCTCTCTTCAGTATGCAATAATCAACAATCAATAATCAATATTCAATATCGATAATCAAAGTTCAACTTAGCTTTATCTCTTACTTAAATTGTCTTCTCAAACCTTTTTATCTAACTTTATATAATTCATATAATTTATGTAGCTTATATAACTTATATAATTTTAATGACTTTGTACATGTATTTTATATGATTTTGTGTAATCACCTTCAGTCTATAGTGCACAAGTTCATTCATGAGTTTCTTTCCTTAAAATAATACAGCCATAGCCCATAGGTTATGTAAATTAATTCCCATTTTATCAATTATGAATATGTATAGATTTATGGGTCAATGCATCTATAATTCAATAAACCATCAAACTTTATCAGTTCTTTTAGAAATCACAATTCATTGGGAATTCTATATACAATTACATCATCAGTGACCAATAGTTCTTCAGGTTCATTGGTTTCTGTGATAAGGTATCTTTGTGTAAACTTCGCTTATTTTATTCTCCTGAACTAGTCGGTATTTGTATAACATACTTCTCCAGCCAGTAGATGCTAAACTGATGAGAATGGTAAATGGGGCTCTCTGTAGAAAAAGAAACAGTGCTATGAGGAAACCTCTGGACACACCACAACTAGTCTTTAATTCAGCGTATTAAAGTTCTTTAGTTCATATGTTTGTGGGTCCTTTAATTCTTTCTTATCAATATTGATCAAATTGCAGAATAATTCATCAGCAAAGGACATCCAAATTCATTAGCTTAGCATACCACAAGTCTCTGGAGATACTGTCCAGTCAGGAGGAAAAAAGGAGAGGGGCGGAAAAATATGGAGAGAACAAAAAAGTGCACACTTGAGTCTCTTTGTACTTTTGAACCTTCATACCTTCGAGAGGTTCTTAAGTAAGGGGGGGGGAGTAAGGAAGAATAACAGAGTTAAACTCCTTCTTTTAACACGCACAGTTCATCCAAATGCTACTCCCAAAGAAAAAAGCTGTGTGAAAAAGCAGAGGTCTAAATTATCGTAGACATTATAGCCCTGTAGGAGATATGGGAAAAAGAAAACAACATCCCACCATGGAAGCTACTTGCCACGGGTAGGAAGTTCTGGGCAATTTCAGCGTTCTTTCCTTACTTTACGTCCATAAGGGCTACCATAATTGTAGGATGGAACCAAATCCTTATTTCTTCTGGACTTCTACAGGTCTTCTTATCTTCAGAAAGAAATTCAGCAGGAATTTGGCAGGGTGGCTCTCTGATTCACGCCACGGCAAGTGAGAGTAATGGCAGTGACTGTTCATCCAGCCTCTTCTGTGGCGCTGGAACTGGCACCTAGGGAGAAATGTCATGGGCTCAAGTCTGGCTGTACCCCTCAGTTTGAGATGGGGGTGCAGACAAACTGACTAGCTCTAGGCTGTCAGTAGCCTGTGGCGGCGGTGACCTCCAAGTGGAGCATTCGGAGGTCATGTCTTCCTAGCTCACACTCGAACCGGAAGTCAGAGATTTGCCATTTCTAATATTACCTATAACATTGATAACTTCCTCTAAGTATATCGATCTTTGTTGAGTTCTTGGCTCCTTCCTCCATCTTGGATAGCATGAATTTATCTGTAGATGCAGTCTACCTCCATTGCCATGTCTTATTCTAAAATATTTTTGCCAAGGTTATAATCATTTTATCCTTAATATCTTGATTAGAACTCTCCTCCACATTTCTAAATCTCAAACTGATTTCTTTTTCTCTTAGATCCTTCCAAGCCAAATTGTCTTTGTCTTTCTGCATTTCAACATTCATAAGTTCAGTTTTTTGTCTCCAAGACCTGAACAGTCTCGTTAATCTTTTTCATCTCAGCAGACACTTGAGATAAACGACTTTCAGAACCTTAATCTTATTTTTAAATTCTCTTGTCAAGTCCACTCTCATTTGAACCATCACCTTCCTTATTAAGTTCATCCACTATTCTTAAAAAGACATAAGGAAATCCAGACGTATCCCCAGATAGAACACTCAATCCCCTCCCTTTTCCCACTTTAGCTGTTTTCCTTGTGATTGTCATAACTGGTATAACTTCACGTGGGAAGAAAAACCCAGGAGCAGCACACAATCCTCTCCCCCTTTTCTGTCTTTACAACAGCAACAGTAACAACAGTAGCTGTCTTCTCACAACAAGCCTTTTGTTCTTTTCTGGTATCCATAGTAACTAAGATGTTGCCATTCTCAGCCTTATCAACTGCTGTACAATAACAACCAACCAGTTTCACTTTTCCACAGTCTCTTATGTTCCATCATAAACAATCTTGCAAATATCCAAGTTTCTAATGTCTTAGAACTTTAAAATCCAATCTTTAACTTGTGATATCCTCATCCATTTTAAAAACTTCATGAAATCAAATTCTTATTAAGCTTTTTGGCCTGTAAACTCAGCTCTCTTGTTGAATTTTACAGCCCTTGACACTCACCCAAGCTGTAATCCAACCACTGAAATGCAGATCTCTCGATTCTTAAGAAGCACTCTCTTGATCTTGGTCAAACTCTCCTCACAGTCAAACAATTAAGAGACAAAGATACATGGGTTAAGAGTCCTTTAAAGTTGCAATGCCCTTTAAAGGTGCAATTCTAATGACAAAAGCTTGTTTTCTCTCAATGCCTCCTTGTACCCCCACACTTTAACTATCAGTTTTGCAATGGTCTCCTTGTGAATTGAGTGGTCTAGAGGCTATGTGGGTGATATCAGTGATTCTCTCCTAAATCCAGGGTTGCTGTTGTTGTTGTGCATTCAAATGATTTCTGATTTATGGTGACCCTAAGGCAGACCTATCACAGGGTTTTATGGGACTGAAAGTATGTGACATGCCCAAGTGGATTTCCATGGCTGTGCAGGGAACTGAACCCTTGTCTCCAAGGTTGTAGTACAATGCTCAAACCACTACACCCTTACAGCAGCACGGGGGTTTACACCAGTCCACTCCACCTGCTGCTGGTGTTTTCATCACTGGAGCTTCCTCCTCTTTGCCAGAGCGAAAAAGGGAGTGTCCACCCAACACAAGATTCTTCACCAGAAGTCATCATCATTTCTTATCTGATGGTGCAGCCAGGTGTGAAGGTGGCAGACTCTTCATATGTGGATTGGCAGAAAACACCCACAAAGCACACTGATTTTAATGCAAATGGGAAAGTGATGATCAAGTGGCTTTGTTGAACCATTCTCTGTTACCCACCACCAAAGTAATTTCCTCCTGATCAGATAAAGGTTTCTGTAGGTACTTTTACATAGCTCATTCTCACTGTACTTTTCAGGTATTTAGCAGCAAGTTTTGTCTGAAGACACATGTAAGAGCTCTTTTCTAAGTGTAATTTCACTTTCTTTTTGAATAGTAACTATTGTTGCATCAAAACTATTCATGGTATAAAAGTAGGCTGGGTATACTGTCTGTCACTTTGAGTCCTATACTGTATACAGTTGCTCATTGCTATCCTTGTTCCAGAATAATTCAGAATACAAAACTATTCTTACTATTCTTACTGAGTCTTTTTAATTTTCTTATATTTTGCTCTAAAAGACCTTTGACCTGTGAAAAATTACTTTTCATATTCTGTGACTCTTTCTACTCTCTAATGATCCAGTTCCATACATTTATATATCTGTTTATTTAGGACCTTAAAGTTTCCATCGTATATTGCAGTCCACATCTGTGGACCTTGTTCCTTGCTCTGAGCTAGGTGCTGTTAGATGCTAAAATTGGAGACATTTGACAGGTTGCTGCCCTAGTCCCTTCCTATTTGAGTAGCTTGTGGATGTGGCTTTTCTAGTGGCCTTACTTGCAACCACTACCTTTATCCTTTCAAAATGCAATGCTGTTGACATTTGGGTCCCCACTGAATTAAAAATATGTATACTGACACAAAATCTGGCATCCACCAATGTTTTATGTCTGTGACCATGGTCCTACGTGTGTTAGAACTGGAACTCCTAAAGCAGTCTTTCTTGTAATACAGAAATGACGTGTGTTCCTTGATATTCAGTGGATTGCTAGTTTCCAAAAGAACATAATAGTTGGTTTTGAGCAATATTATTGGAGTCTGAAATATAGAAAATGAAACCTAATACACAGATAATTCAAGAACTGTTACATCGAACTCATGTCTTGTAACAAAAGCAAGCAGGAAAATGATGACGTGTTTGTTTCATAATTATTTGTAATTAAATGATAAAACTTCTAAAAAGAAACATTCACTGAAATTCTGAAATGTTTTTGCAAAAAGAAGCCAGCCTGAATCTGTATTTAGTATATGACAATTTATGACAACTAATTTAAACTAAGCTACTACAAACAGTAAATTATATGGTATCATGGATTTCATCAGTAAGCATCTATTAGGATATATCTGGCATAAGCAGAGAATCTGTGGCAATAAACAAAAATGTCATTGTAGATCATGTCATAAGGGTAGCTTTCATGTCAACACTATTGAAGAGATTAATAGTTGTCTGTGGTAGTCTTGTTCCTTTGAAACCCTCTTTATTGCAGAGACAAGTCTGCCTTTATTAATTACTCCGTTTCTCACAAAATTGGAGCATACTATTCTGCAGGCATGTTACAGTGAATGTCTATTTCAGTGAACAGTAGGGATATAAGGCTTTAATTCCTTAATTCTTTCCTACAACAACAAAGAATTTCAATAGTTTCTCCTTACTAGGCGTGATTTCAAGAATTTTATGTATTTTTAACTCTTTGTGCTTCAGGAATCTCCCCCTGCAAGAAAGATGCCCAAAAAAATTGGTCTTGTGCAAAAAACCCAACATTTTCCACAACGACAACAACAAGAACAACAACAACAAAAACACTGATTTCTGCACAAACTGAATTTCACAAAGGCCTGACATATGAAAGAATTTATGGCATGTGACCATTTTGCCAGTTGTGTGCTCAATGGGTCAAATCACCTTTTCTTGTCAAGGGTGAGAAAACTGTTGTGTATTCTTTACGTTCCTAATGAAATGTTGACTTCAGATTAATTGCCTGAGTGCCTGGCAGTAACTGTTCTTGTATGCCTTTGAGTCTTTTCCTACTTGTGACAATCCTAAGGTAAACCTATCGTGGGGTTTTCTTGCAAAGATTTGTTCACAGGAGGGTTGCCTTTGCCTTCCTCTGAGAGTGAAAGAGTGCAACTCAACCAACGCCAGCCAGTGGGTTTCTGTGGCTGAGCAGAGATTCAAAACCTCATCTCCCAGTAGTCTAACACTCAAACCACTGTATACCATGCTGGCTTTTTGAGGGAAATATTTCCCTCAAATCTCAGCCTGCATAAGTGATGGTTGATTGTCACATTTAGACTAGTACATTTGAGGCATTAATATATTTTGTCCTGGATTGTTAGTTTGAAATCAATAATATCCTCTATCATCAGGTTTTGTGCATTTATTCTGGTATATACTGAGTATATATCTTCTGATAAATGTGTACATTTCCACAATTAAGGTTTAAGACTGCAGCTGCACCTACAGCTGGCCCTCCACATTTGCTAGGGTTAGGGGCGCAGGACCCTTGCAAAAGGGGGGAAGTTGCAATCTAAAAATCTGTGTGTGTGTTTGTGAGAAGGGGGCAGAGGCGTGGTGGAAAGAATAGGCACCCAGGGTCCAGACCAGGCCAGGGAAAGGAGAGGGAAAGGGGTGCGTCAGGTTGGTGGCCCTCTACTTCTTCTCTCTTGCCTATCTCCTCCCTTGGGAGGCTTCAGGAGAAAGCTTGTGAGAAATCAGGCTGTAAGGCCTCCTTAGCTGGCCAGGCAGTGTCTGTAGGAAGAGGAGGGGCCTTTTTAAAGGGAGCCACTGAGAAGGAAGTTTCCTCCAGAAAAGAAGTGCTTGGGGTGCGGGGGCAGGGATTGAAGAAACTGCAAATAATCAAATCCGTGAAAGTCAAACCTGCAAATGTTGGGGGCTGGCTATAGCAGTCATTCTACCTAGTTGCATCTGAGAGAAGTATGTATTAAAAACAAAAACTCCACCAACTGCTGGTGGTCTTCTTCCTTCTTAGAACTGTCACTCTTGGTGATTATTAAACATGATCAATGTAACCATTATCTAACATTATGTAAGAAAGGGTAGCTTAATACCATTTGTAACTCTGTCTTTCCTTTCCATCTCTGTTTAATGTCTCTTGGGCTCTATGCCGTTATTTTAAATTGTAAACCACAACAAACTCATTGGCGAGAACATGGCATACAGGATTGGCTGGTGTCCCCCCCCAAATAGTAATATGGGATGGATGCCAGGCCAGCCTAAGACTGGCTGGGTCACCTCAAATCACATAGGAACCTAGAACTGTTCTGGGCCTGTGTAATCAGGCTCACCTCAAATCTCCTCTGACAAGATTTGAGGTGAGTCTGATTATACAGGCCTGTCTTGCATGCTTCTTATTTACTTCAGTTACTTGGGCCTGGAGAGCTGAGAATAGGAAGAGCCAGTCATCCTTGCCGTTGTTGGACCTCCACAGAACTTAGAATGCAATTTGAGGGCATATTACTATATGCCAATGCTCTGAGGTCAGCCTGTTGTGAACAGGAATAGTGTCCATTCTTGTCATTCTTTGAAGAGACTGGCTGGAGAGGAGGAAGAAGAGTAGCACCACACCATCCCTGATGCCAGCAGGTGGCCACCTGGCATTATGTACACAAGTCCTGATTGCTACATACCAAATGCATAGCTGGCACCTGCTCTCAATACATAAAAGGATATGGGATTTGAGATACAGTAGAGTCCTGTTTATCCGACGCTTGGTTATCCGACCATCCGGATAAACCGATGTCACGACGGCCTGGGGGCATGGCTGTGGGTATTTCCGCTCCCCCAGACACGCCCTGAGATGCCCCCAGGCCCGCCCCGACACACCCCCAAAATGGCGGCCGCCACGGGCGTCTGGGTAATCCGACCCTTTCGGTTATCCGACCCTGTGGCCACCCGTTTGGGTCGGATAACTGAGACTCTACTGTATATGGCTCTAATATGGAACTAGCCTCCAAATATATGGCATGATTGTCCACACATTAGGTCAATAGGGTTGAGGTCACAGAGGGAACAGAGAGTAAAGGGACACATGGGATCTATGGGCTATGCTTTGCCATCTGTGCTATAGATACAAGTAAATCAGGCCATGTCCTCTTGAGAAGTTGCAGCTATTTCCTTCCTTTCTTCCACTGTGTCAACCTTGGTCTAAATCAGGGACAGGAATAATGCACTTATCCAGATTTTACTGGCCTGCAGCTCCCAGCTTTCCTCACCATTGTCTATGCTGGGTAGAGCTACTGGGAATTGGAGGGCTGCATGATTCCCACCCCTACCCTAAATCAAGTTGCAAATGCCAACTAGAGTAGATCAACTGAATAAATCGCAGAATATCATTGCCTCAGTGGATTTACTCTGAGAAGGACAAACAGTTGGATTTAGGTCTGCAAGAAATTTATGCCATCTGATCATTCCATCTTTTTTGTTCTCCACTGAATCCTAATCTAACTACTACTATTTCCCAGAACTTGAAAAAGTTAATTCTAGGAGCTACAGTTCCCAGAACACCAAACCCTTCACAGATCCACCAGATTGGTCCCACCTGCTCTTATGCATTCCTGTGTTCTCAGCATGGTTTTAAAAGTCTCAGATTTCACTTCTGAGCTGTTGGGTTTTTCTGTCTTCCTAACTTCCAAAAGCTGCCAATTACTTTGAATTCCAGTACGCCAGCAGAGAGCAGCCTCCCTTCCTGCTCCCACAGTCTTGATCTTCCCCATAAAAAAGATTTCAGCTACTTGTCAGAAGCTAGCTTCAGCCTGTAGGGTTTTTTTTTTTTTTTTTTGAAGTTAGCAAAGAGGGGTCTTCCCTGGAGGGACTCCCTTTGAATTAGAGCACCTCCAGAACTCTGAAGCAGCCTCTTGCTCAATCTCTCCCACATGCAAATTCTTATACATAGATCCCCCTCCCACATTTTAATGGATTTCAGATTCCCCCGCTGTCTTCCTAAAACAGGATCAATATTACAAAGAAAGATTATTGATTGGAAAACATTTTTCTCCTTTCTTCAGTCCTGTAAATCTGTTTGTTTTTATTCCTTTTTAGGGTCCTTTTCAGCAGAGCCATGTTCTATTTACATTAACAATGAGATCATAGACATATTTACTCGGAAGTATGTTGCATATTGTTGTTGTATGCTTTCAAGTTGTTCCAACTTATGGTGGGCCTAAGGCAAACCTATCATGGAGTTTTTGGGGCTGAGAGTACGTGATGCACCCAAGATCACCCAGTGGGTTTCCATGGCCAATCAGGGAACTGAACCCTGGTCTCCAGGGTCATAGAATCATAGAATCATAGAAATGTAGAGTTGGAAGAGACCACACGGGCCATCCAGTCCAACCCCCTGCTATGCAGGAACACCCTCAAAGCACTCCCGACAGATGGCCATCCAGCCTCTGCTTAAAAACCTCCAAGGAAGGAGACTCCACTACATTCCAAGGCAGCATGTTCCACTGCTGGACAGCCCTGACTGTCAGGAAGTTCTTCCTGAGGTTCAGGTGGAATCTCCTTTCCTGCAGCTTGAATCCATTGCTCCTTGTCCTGGTCTCTGGAGAAGCAGAAAACATGGCATCCCTTCAAATATTTAAACATGGCTATCATGTCCCCTCTTAATCTTCTCTTCTGCAGACTAAACATCCCCAGCTCTCTAAGTCTATCCTCATAGGGCATGTCTTCCAGGCCTCTCACCATTTTGGTCGCCCTCCTCTGGACTTGCTCCAGCTTGACCATGTCCTTCTTGAATTGGGGTGCCCAGAACTGGACACAGTATTCAAGATGAGGTCTAACCAAAGCAGAGTAGAGTGGTACCAGTATCTCCCTCGATCTAGACACCATACTCCTGTTGATGCAGCCGAGAACTGCATTGGCTTTCTTGGCTGCCACATCACACTGCTGACTCATGTTCAGCTTGTGGTCTATGAAGACTCCTAGATCCCTTTCACATGTACTGCTATCCAGCCACGTGTCCCCCATCCTATATTTCTGTATTCCATTTTTTCTACCTAAGTGTAGGACCTTACACTTCTCTCTGTTGAATTTCATTTTGTTAGCCTTGGCCCAGCTCTCCAATCTATCCAGGTCATTTTGAATTTTGATCCTGTCCTCTGGCGTATTAGCAACTTCTCCCAATTTGGTGTCATCTGCAAATTTGATGAGGATGCCCTCTATTCCTTCATCCAAGTCGTTGATAAAAATAATGAACAGCACTGGGCCCAGGACAGAACCCTGTGGCACCCCACTAGTCACTTCAGGATGAAAAGCAGCCCTTCATGATCACTCTTTGGGTTCGGTCAGTCAACCAATTACAAATCCAACTAACAGTAGCCCTGTCCAGCCCGCATTTTACTAGTTTCTTTGCAAGAATGTCATGGGGAACTTTGTCAAATCGACATATGCTACATCCACAGCATTCCCTTCATCTGTCAAGCTAGTAACTCTATCATAAAAAGAGATAAGATTAGTCTGGCATGACTTATTTTTGAGAAATCTATGTTGACTTCTTGCGATTACCACCTTGCTTTCTAAGTGAATAGAAACTGACTGCTTAACAATCTGCTCCAGGATCTTTCCGGGTACTGATGTCAGGCTGACTGGGCGATAATTATTTGGGTCCTCTTTTTTCCCTTCTTGAAGATGGGGACAACATTTGCTCTCTTCCAGTCTGCTGGAACTTCTCCTGTCCTCCAAGATTTCTCAAAGATTATAGCAAGCGGTTCCAAAATGACCTCTGCCAGCTCTTTTAATATCCTAGGATGCAATTCATCTGGCCCTGGAGACTTGAATTCATCCCGTGTGACCAGGTATTCCTGTACCACCTCTCTACCTATTACGTGCCTCATTTCCCCTGCTTCCTCACCTGCTCCCCAACCGCCAGGTTGAGTGCTTGTATCGTTTTGGGGAAAAACTGAGACAAAGAAGGTGTTAAGTAGTTCTGCCTTTTCTCTTCCCCCTGTGAGTAATTCTCCATCTTCTCTGCACAGCAACCCTATCGTCTCCTTCTTTTTCCTTTTGCCGCAGTCGTATTTAAAAAAGCCCTTTTTATTGTTTTTAATGTCTCTGGCCAGCCTAAGTTTGTTCTGTGCTTTAGCCTTTCTGACCTCCTCCCTACATCTCCGGGCCACTTGCTTAAATTCTTCTTTGGTGGTTTCCCCCTTCTTCCATTTCCTATACATGTTTCTTTTAACACTTAGCTCAGCTGAGAGTTCTTTAGTCAACCATTCTGGTTTCTTCAGATGCCTTCCATTTTTCCTATTTATTGGCACAGTTTTAGACTGTGCCTTCAGTATTTCCTTTTTAAGGAACTCCCATGCCTCCTGAACTCCTTTCCCTTTCACTATTCTTGACCACAGAATTCCAGCCAACAGCTCCCTAAGTTTACCGAAGTCAGCTTTTTAAAAATCTAAGATGAGTGTTTGACTACCCTTATCTTCTCCTTCCCACTGAATGCCAAATTCCAATAGAGCATGGTCACTCCCCCCTAAAGATCCAACCACTTCTACCTCATTAACAAGGTCATCCCTGTTGGCCAGGATCAGATCTAGAATATTTGATCCCCTTGTGGCCTCTTCCACTTTCTGGACCATGAAGTTGTCTGCAAGACAAGCAAGAAACTTGCTGGACCTTGCTGTTTTGGCAGAGTTTGACTGCCAGCATATATTTGGGTAATTGAAATCTCCTATTATTTCTGTATCTCTCCTCCTTGAATGTGCAGTCATTTGGCTGAGGAAGGCGTCATCAAAGTCCTCAGCCTGGGTTGGAGGTCTGTAGTAAACCCCCACCAGAATATCCCTATTGTTTCTCGCTGCCTTAATTCTTACCCAAATGCTCTCGACCTGGCTTACTGGGTTTAAGTCATGGATCTCTTCACAGGTGAAAACATCCTTGATGTACAAGGCTACTCCTCCTCCTTTCTTGTTTGGTCTATTTTTACAAAATAGGCTATACTCCTCTATTTCTATATTCCAATCATGAGACTCATCCCACCAGGTCTCAGTGATGCCTATCAAATCGTATTTATTTTGTTGTACTAGGAGTTCAAGTTCATCCTGCTTGTTTCCCATACTCCGTGCATTAGTGTAGAGACACTTAAGTCCCGGGCCCTTCTTGCCAGTCCTGTACTATTGTTTCTACTCCTCCCGCCATTGGCCACTTGTACTACTTGTCCAGTATCATTTGGGCCTTTTCCCTCTGCGCTTGCCAAGTCCCTGCCCTGAATAGTATTGTTTCCCTCCCCAGCGGAACTTAGTTTAAAGACCTCTTAATCCTCCTTGCGAGACTGTTTGCAAAAACATTCCTGCCAAGTTTTGTGAGGTGCAGCCCATCCCTCGCTAGAAGCCCAAGTTCATGGAAATTCAGGCCATGTTCCAAAAACCCAAACCGTTGACGGCAGCACCACGTGCGGAGCCAGTTGTTGACCTCTGCTATTGTCCTTTCCCTACGTGCGCCATATCCTTGAACAGGGAGGAGAGACGAAATGACCACCTGCACACCAAGGTCCTTAACCTTCGTCCCCATAAGCTCATAGTCCTTTGCGATGTGGTAAAAGCTGCTCCTCGCAGTATCATTGGTTCCGACATGAACCAAAATGAGGGGCTTATGGTCAGTGGGTTTGACCAGCCTGGTTAGCCTCTCCGTTACGTGGTTGATCCTGGCCTAGGAAGACAGCAGACCTCTCTATTGAGCTTGTCCGGTTTGCAAATTGCCCTTTTGGTTCCTCTGAGCAAAGAGTCCCCAAAACCAGAACTTGCCTCCTCTGAGGCTTGTCCTGGTCTCCTCGACGAGCATGTTCTACTAGGACTGCCTGGGCGTTCTGTTGAGGCTGGGAGCATTGACCTAGTTCCTGTTGCCGAAGTTGGATTTCTTCTTGTTGACATTCTGTTCCCTCCGCATGGTGGTCCTCATTGTTCGTAAGGCCAAGAACTTTGAAGCGATTGTGTAGGTGAAGAGTCTCTGTTGCCTTCCTGGTCCTTCTACTCCTCCGTGTGACATTCGCCCAAACCTCCGTTTCCTGGCCCAGTGCTGACTTCCTTATCTGGCAGCTCCTCCGTGCGTTCGGTCTTCTGGTAGGTCTTCTCTGCCCTATCCAGTACTCAGTAGTTCAGTACTCAGACCACTGCACCATGCAGGCTTTCTCAATGGCCCTTACTCTTAAGTAAAAGTGTTCAAGATAGTTGACTAAGGCCATTTCCACACTGGATTGTTATAGTGCTATTATTCCACTTTCAACATCCTATGGAATCCTGGAGTTCCATAGGATTCTATAGGATGTTGAAAGTGGAATAATAGCACTATAACAGTCCAGTGCGGAAATGGCCCAAGTGGAACACTTAATGGCCATTGGAATACATTGTGACAATCATGTTTCTTTAGCCATATCCATTTTTAACTAATTTCATTTTTCTCTCTCTCCTAAGAAAGCCCTGTTAATTAGATTAAATGACGAATGGCTCAGAGTGACCATATGAATATTATGGAGGAATTTAAATCTGATCTTTCTATAATGTGCATTGGTCTTAGAGTATGAAAACAGGCCATGGATCAGAGAAAAAGCTGTAGTTTTGAGCAAGTTCTGATAGAAGCATTTTCAATTCACAATAACAAAATTATACCATACTGTATTTCTAATCATACTGCCTATGTGTGTGTGCATACACATCCAGTATTGTATTTATTGATTGGGATGTTTTCATTTTTTTTAAATTCAGTGTATATACTCCAGGGATTCTCTACTTAAAATAGTATTTTTGTGTGTTTACTGTGCTTGTACTCAAATGAAATAAAAATTAGACATGTACAACTTCCCCACAGTAATCCTTGTTTATATGAAGTCTCCAACACAAATTAAATGAGAAAACTGAGAATAATTTTCTCAAACCCACAAAGGAGTGGGGGAATTGGGAAAATGCCTTCCATTGCCCCATCTAGCCTCTCCTCAAAACAGAATTCCTTCTTTTTTCCTTCCACTCTCTTCCTGGATTTTCAAGTCAGTTGGTAGCAGGATGATTTGTAGGCACACTGGAATTTTTAAAAAGAAGGTGCTTCTCCTTGTTTCCATGTGTTGATATGCAGCATATTAAGAAGCAATGCCTGTTTCTTGCTTGGGAGATGAGTCACCTCTATGGATTTTCAATGAAGATGTATAAAGCAAGAAAGGCTGCATCTACTTGAGAAGATGCAGTAGTTTGAGAGGAAGCACCAAGGAATAGCAAAATTTCTTCTCACCTACATATATGGACTTCTGTTGTAAAATGCAGGTGTTTGGAGTAGCAAAGTACAAGTCTAATGCTAGCTATTATTCATTTATTTATTTATCCTGTTGAAAGATATAAAGTCTTTCAATGCATATACAGCATAGAGATTAAAACCTTACAGTGTATAAAAATTGTACTAAAACAAGAAACTTACAACCGAAAGAGTATAAAAATAGCATATAGTCAGCCCTCCACATTTCAGGTTTCACTTTGGCAGATTTGATTATTCATGGATTATTTGCTGTCACCTCTGCTACCTCCCTATGCCATTTTTAATAGGGACTGCAAGCCTCAGGAGACTGAGAAACTGTGAATGAGGCCTGTAAGTCCCTATTAAAAATAGTGTGGGGCAGCAGCGGAGATGGCAGGAAGCCCCACCAACCAACCACTTCTACCTTGTGAATGAACCCTGATGCCTCAAAAGAACTCACGGTGAGTTAAATATGATTATCATACTTTTTTTGTGTTAAATATAGTTTGGGAGGGCCTAGAGTTATTCACAGTTTTTTCACTTTCACGGAGGTCCTGTGACCCTAACCCTAGCAAATGTGGAGGTATTCGTGTACAAGCAAAACTGTTAATAACAGCCTACAAAGGCCAAAAAGCCAGTAAGGGACAGATCCACAACTGTGCATGTTTTGTTCTGTCTGCTGCCCTCTAATGTATTTTACTTGATAATATTATGATATTTTAGACATAATATGCTAGTGATAGCTCTCCTGAACACATTGAGAAGGAAATTGAAGCACTACCTAGGCAAAATTCCACCTGTGCACAGAAGAAAAAATTTCCAAGAGATGTAATAGTTTGCTTCACACAGAAAAGTGTCAGAGATTAAATATTGAGAGCCCACTTTAAGAAAAGGTTTACATAAATGACAATGAAATAATTTTGTTTAAAGAAATCCCAGAAAGAGATTGAAGAAATGTAGAGAATATAATTTCTTGGTTGAAGCTTCTTAGAAAAAAAGATATTCCCTCTCACTGGATAATCCTATAGACTTTGGTAACCTCTTATGCAGGCAATAAATATATGATAAACTCCCTGGGGACAGAGAAATTTGTTCAAAAAGTTGAAGAAGAAGGCCTTAGAAGGAGGCATCCAACAGACTGAAAGCTATTTGAAAGACAAATAAAAAATATCTTCTAACAAAACAACTAAAATGAATCTGAAAATAATTTTGTGGAATGTAAACAGAATCAATTCATCTCAGAAAAGGAAAAAATGGCACTTTCTTTTTTTAAAAAAACCAAATGTAATATTATTTGTCTCCAAAAACCCTATATAAGAAAATAGGATACCAGGTTTCTGCAGAATAGAAGTATGTGCCTAGAGTTTGTCTCTGATAGAGTAATCTTCTATATAAATGCAACACTGCAACTTAAATTTATTTACAAAAATATAGAAAGCAGATGTTTAATTGTGTAAATTGATTGGAATTGTAAGATTATGCATTGAATTTATGGCCCAAAAAGTGAGAAATCAAGGTTTTAGAAAAGTTTACTAAGAAAAACATCAGAATTAGATCTACAAAATCTAATTTGAATAGGTGATTGGAATGGAATTGTTGATCCTAACAGAGTAAGTTTTCCAGTAAAGGAATTATGGAAAACCAGGGAAGGCTCCTAGAACTTTTTTAAATTATACAGAATTTTTTGAGTTAATAGATGGTTAGAGAGGCTTTACTTTCCCCCCAAATCATTATGAATATTGTTCTAGACAAGACATGTTTTGGATTTCTAACAATATGGCCAATTTGAGAAAGAGGATGGATATTCTTCCAAAAACCTTTTCAGACCATAATCCCACTACAATGTACCTGAAAATGGAGCTAGTCCAGTTTAAATGGAGACTAAGTGAACATCTACTTTTGAAGATGAAAATAGTACAACAATGCAAACAAGACCTGAGGAAAATCTTTGAGTGGAATTTAAATAAAGACACAGATCTGGCAGCAGTTTGGGATGCAAGTAAAGCTTATATGAGAGGATAATTTATAAAACATGGTCCCAGATTGAAAAAAGAAAGAGTAGCAAAAAAGATCAAATAGAAAAAAGATAAAATGGAAAAATATTCTGTGTCAGTAAAGATTTAGGCCATTTCCACATGGTGTTGCTGCCTCATGATGGGGACGTGTTGGCAGCAGTCCTTGAGTCATGCTTTTGCATGATGCATGTTGCAATTGTGGGATATTCCATTAATGGAAAAAAATCTGTTAATGGCCCACCATCACAAGATGCTCCCATTGCCAGTAGCCATGTGGAATGGGTAGAAACGCGATCTAGGCACTTCCTTCCCCAGCATAGCGCATGAAAGAGTCTGGCTGCAGTGTGGAAGGAAGATGGGTGTTGCTTCTGCTTCCATCCACAGGCAGCCAGGCAGGTACAGAAGGGAATGTTAGTGACACACTGCCTTCCTGGCAAAGGCGCTGCCAAGATGATGCCAGGGCCACGATGGAAAAAGGTAAAGTGTGGAAATGGCCTTAGATAGCTTTTAGAGCAACAGATGATTTAAGGACATCGTCTAATAACTTTTTGTAAATTCATGCCACAGTCATTTTGGTGCCCCCTGTATATTGCTCAACCAGGAGTTCCAAAAGCGGAAAGCTTCTTGTGATTTTCCAGGTTTTATTGGAGTGCTTTGGTATATTTTGTGTCATATCACTCTCGTGTTCTGGAGTTTACAACTTCCTTATCAGCAGATGTACACTTTTAATAATATTTTAAACATTACAATATTGTGCACACAATATATTTGTGTGCTATTCAGTGGCTAAACTTTTTTATTTTTGCTGTGACACTGTGCTCTAGTGATCCATTTTTAGTGACGACTTCTCACATTATCAAATTTGTCTATTCTTAAACATCTACTGCTTCTATTTCTGTACGTCAATTAGATTGCATTGTGTTGGGCTTTATTTATTTTTCTTGGCTTGATTTGATACAGTTCATTTTTTCCCCTCTACTGCTTAAATTGATTAAATTCATTAGGTAAGGAAGGAGGAGATGTGAGAGTAGTAGTGAACCAGAGATAGAAAGGATGAACTGTTGTCTTCACTTTTCTTGGCCAAGATTGCCTGATGCAAAGGGTTGTTTACCAAGGGGAAGTGGTCTTGAGTGCAGCTCTGGCACAAGGCAAACATTTGAAACAGTGTTTATTGTTTCCCATGATTTTCCATGGTTTTCTGTCTTCTGCATATTTCAAAGGCAATAGTGACGTAACTGGAAAGAGTCATCGTTTTTGTGCAATCTTGGCATGCTAGAATCACCACAGCTCTTTGATTGCCACCCTAGGAATAATTTGTCTTGTCAACTGTGCTTTTTGCTCTTGTGCATAAATATGGCACACAGTTACAAAATTAAGCATTAGGGAAATTGGATGGAGAATTATAGACATGGCTTGAGAAACAAAAAATACTTCAGGGGTGATCATTGGACGAGCTCAAAAGAGCTCATTTAGCCGTATATAATAAAAGATTGAACTTACATTCTTTAAAAAAAAACCCTTTCTGTGATTCTATGAGCATTGCTTCCCCACCCACTCCCCACCCCCCCAGTTGCACAACAGCAGCTGAACATTGCCCTCACACAGTTCCCATTTAACCTACACATCCACTGTAGGGCTGTAGGTGTGCTAGAAGAGTTCCCTTGCCTCATCATCCAATCTGCAGCCATCACTCTCCCAGACCTTCAGTGTTAGTACGCTGTCAAGAGCTTTACGCTCTGCCAGCATCAAATAGGAGCTCGGTCCTTGATTCCTACACAGACAAATTTGATTTAACAAATTTGATATGGTTATTATTATTATTTTAATTTCACTTGCTTATTTATTTGTATAGCTATTGAGCCAAATGCTTTCATTTGGCTTTTACTGTTGTTGTCTCTTCCAGACTGGTGAGGAGTAATGCAATGTTAATAGTAAAGCACTGATGGCATGGTGTATATCCCATATTTGCATTCCTTTGATTTGAGGGTTAGCTTTAGCCAGTAGTTTAATGTGATCTAGAAGTGAAGAAGAATGTCACTCTTGACTATTCAAGCCAGACAATCCACAGTTTCTTTTTAAGTTTCTCTCCCTGGCTCATGGCAACAAGCGAGACCACTTCAGAAAACATGACAAACAAAATTTTGTTAACCACTTCCTTGTGGCAAGCAGGAAGTATAGGGTAGCACATTTAGCCTTTCCTAACTCCATGGCACTATCTGATTCAAGAACAAAATTCAGAGTGGATTCTGAACTTATCTTGTAGGACAGTAATACACATCTAGACTGATCTGCCAGTGTGGCTGATTATCAGGACATAGCTGCAAAAAGCAAACAGTGGCAGCATCCAAACCTAGATAACAAGATAACTCCAGCAAGTTCTACCAGAGTTTACAAGTAATTTCACCAAAGGTATCCTTATTCAGTAAAGGTATCCTTTGCAACAGGCAATGAAGTCTCTGAAAAAGTTGTATAGTTTTACCAGGTAAGACCACAGCTGGTTATGCCGTACATTAAATTATCATTTTTATTGCCTACTTTAATTTGCTTTCAACCCAATTTAGAACTGTTTTTATGACCTTCTTTCTTCTGGCATTAAATCATGCATGCTGTTGGCAGTATCTGAATAATATTTAACCCTTCCTGCCATAAAATTTAGAATAAATCAAGGAAGAACTTAATGAAAATGTATGAAATGCTTTATTGTCAACCCTCATCAAGCCTAAGTTTTTATTTTAAGGAAACACGATTTTGAAGTCTAAAAATATAAATCACATTCTCTCAACCTTAGAGGAAGGCAAAGGCTTTGTCATCTTTGTCTGATGAAAAAGCCAGTGGGTTTTGAAATCTAGCATGATATATTTTGTACCTTTTGGTTAGCCTAATAAAGCTATCATCAAATTATGTATATTAGCTGTATAGAAGAGAGGCAATTTTGGATTTTTAAAACATTTAATAATGGAGCACTGAAGCAAAGTCCTTTCTTAAGGAATTAGTAACTAGAGAATATTTATGGGATATATCTCTGTAGGAGTCATAAATTGTTAGGTTATTTCCAATATTTGGCTCTTGTAATAAAATATGATTCACAAAGAAGTAAAATTAATTTGTAAGGTGAAATAGGTCTCCTGCCCTTCTGCTTTACATGACTTTAGTATTTGCATGAACAAGAGTATAGTGTCAAGATCAAGGGAAATAATAATACCACTTTATTCTGCTTTGGCTAGACCTCACCTGGAATACTGTGTCCAGTTCTGGGCACCACAGTTCTAGAAGGGTATTTACAAGCTAGAAAGTGTCCAGAGGAGGGTGACTAAAATGGCGAAGAGTGTGGAAACCATGCCCTATGAGGAGTGGCTTAAGGAGCTAGGTATGTTTAGCCTGATGAAAAGAAGGTTAAGAGATGACATGATAGCCCTGTTTAAACATTTGAAGGGATGTCATGTTGAAGATAGAGCAAGCTTGTTTTCTGCTGCTCCAGAAACTACGAGCAATGGATTCAAACTACAGAAAAAGAGATTTCACCTAAATATCAGGAAGAACTTCTTGATAGCCAGAGCCGTTCGACAGTGGAATATGCTGCCTCAGAGTGTGATGGAGTCACCTTCTTCGGAGGTTTTTAAACAGAGGCTAGATGGCCATTTGCTGGGGGTCCTTTGAGGGTGTGTTCCTGCATGGCAGGGGGTTGGGCTTGATAGCCATTGTGGTCTCTTCCAACTCCATGTTTCTATGATTTATGCTGGCCTTAGAAAAGTGATATTGTGAGGACAGTGGGCAAAAAAGTTAAGCAAATATGGTAAGCTGCCTTGGTGTATTCTCTGTTCAGTTCTACTAAAACAATTCAAATTTCTCTGGTGCTCAGTAAAATAATAAATGCTTGGTTGGGGTTATGATTTTATTACAGTCTTTTGTAGCAGTTTTTTTGTAGTAGGTTTATTTCTCAATACAGCCAGCTCACTCTCCTGTAAATAGGGATCTCACTCATTGAATTAGCCTTCTTGAAGCTAATATTTCCCTATACTGCTAGCTCCCTCTTCTGTAAACTGGAATCTTATACTTCCTGAAATTTATACAACTTTACTCACATAATATGGTTTTACTCCCTCCTTAAAACTCTTCTGAATTCTTTTTTACCCAGCTGACTTCTGATAGAAGTTTATATTTCTATCAAACACTCAGTTGTTTAATAAAAATGAGAGATCTCTTAGTTTGTAATTGTGGAACATGTAGATGGGTTGATGATAGCAGCTGCTAGATGGGTCAAAATAGATGATACTTTATTGCATTTTTTGCAGCAAATGCTCCCTCGAATTTGAAAGACATGTGTCTCATACCCATTTGAGGGGCAAAGTTCTGGACTGCTTGATTGCCTCCCAGCTCCCAGGATCCCTGGGGGGTACAGATTATCTAGATACATCTTAACGTGATTTCAAGCGTTGTTATGGAACAGAGACAGCTTTGATCTCCTAGGCTTAGTGGATGACCTATGCTGGGAAGTCGATAGGGGACTATGTTGCTAGTATTCTGTTGGACTTCTCAGTAGCTTTCAGTGCCCTTGATCATGTTTTTCTTCTGACCCACTCTGGCCATTGGTCTGTAGGGTCCCTCAGAACTTGGTTTTGTCCTCTGTGCTGTTCAACATATACACAAAACAGGAAGGGGTTCTCCAGTGTTTTGGGGTTCTGTGATGATGCTCACATATATCCTCTCCATGCTAATTCCCAGGATGCTATCTTAGTGTTAAATGTGCCTGATTTCAGTAATGGATGAGGGTGGACAAACTGAAGCTTAATCCAGACAAGACAGAAGTGCTCATGGTCAGTCAAAAGGCAATCAGGCAATAGGGATTACACCCTTCCTGAAATCTCAGGTGTGTAGCTTGGGTGTACTTCTGGACTCATCCTTGAACTTGGATTTCCAGGTTTTGGTAGCAGCCAGGAGTGCTTTTGTATAGTTAAGATTAGTGTGCCAGCTGTGCCCATTCCTGGTGATGTCAGATGTTCCTACACACCTTCATTACATCCCATTTGTATGACTGTAATGCACTCTATGGGGGACTGCTTTTGAAATATGCTCAGAAACTTTAGCAGGTTTAAAATCCTGTAGCTGACTAGACCTGGTTATAGAGAACTGAATTTAGGCTGGAACATCTTAAATGGCTAACAGTCTGTTTATGGGTATAATTTAAAGTGCTACAAAGCTTGGGTCTGGACTATCTAAAAGACCTAAGTAATCCTGCTCAAATTTTAAATCCCTGGAGAGGGGGGAGATTTAACTGGTTCCCACCACCTTCACACGCATGATTGATAAGGGTATAGGAGCAAATGAAATCCGGGGAATGTGTGACTGCATTTCATCTAAATTTCATCTAAACAGCAGCATGGGTGCTGGCTTCAGGATCAATATCATGCCACATGGGGAGGATGGCTAAAATTTTCATAAGAAATAACCCCCAACCATTGCCACTGCGCCTGTGAAAAATCATCCTAGTATTTTTGTCACAAGAGAGTAACTGTTCTTGGAACCAAGTAAAGAGCTTTTGAGAGCCAATGTGGTGTAGTGGTTTGAAAGTTGGAGTATGACCCTGGAGACCAGGGTTCCTTGCTTGGTCATGGAAACCTTCTGGGTGACCTTGGGCTCCTAATACACACTGTACCCCAGGAAACCCCATGATAGCTTCATCTTAGGGTTGCCATAAGTTGGAAAACACAACAACAAAGAGCTTTTTAACCCTATTTTTCTGAGAACAACAGAAGAGCTATCCTTGTGTCTATCAGCGCTCAGTGTCCATACATCATCAAAGACAAGGACAAGTGTGGATGAGACACTAAGGATGGCATAGAGGAGAACTCTGCCGGCGTCCTATCACTATTCACAGTGGGAAATGGATAAAGAATTCAAGGACTCTTTGTTCATGTTCTGGCAAAAGCAAGGTAGTGGGCAGAGACAGTGTTGCTTTCAGTTTGCAGTATGGTGATGATGGAAATTAATTTGCAGATCAGGGGTCTGTGGGAGGGTGATTTTTTTAAAGGCAACATCAAGGAAAGTTGTGATTTGATTGATCTTGCAGCCAACATGTGAAAGTTACACACTTTCACTTCTGTAGTTTTCTTCCAACTCAAGACACATTGTGCAGTTTTTTTTCTTACTGAAATGCATATTCATTAAAGACCAGCTGTGGTAACAGATTTGTATTTGAATGCCTTTTCCCATCCCCCAAGTGAAGGCACAATATGATTAGAAGTCACATTATTAAAGGTTATCATCCACTATGACATATATTTCTTAAGATATGTCTGACTGATAACATTTTATAATCAAGGCTTTTGAAAGGGAGAGAAAGAGAGAGAATGAGGCTAAATGTGATATGTTCAAGTTTTTACACTCTTTAGAACAATTTTTAAAAGTATACCTTGTAAGTCAATATCAGGGCTGAGGAATTAACAGAATCTGGACATCATTTTGAGGTAAAGCGGGAGCTGACTTTTAATTTCCTCTTGCTTCATTTCCTACTGTCAACTGGTGGTCCTAGTGTTCACCTACCTCTTTTATGAGGCTGAGGATAACTACACACACACAAGTGCAACAAACAAATAGCAGTTTTCTCATACTGAATATTATAATACAGTGTGAAGCTGTCACTCCTCCCTTATTCGCTTTAGCGCCTACAGGCATTTGTTTGTGATCAACAGGCTTACAATGACTGACAACTCCTCTATTTTTCTGTCCTCTTGAGCACAGACTTTTGCTGCAGCATCTGAAAGTGGAACTGTTGTGGAATGTGAGAAACTGTGAAATGGAACCTCATGAGATGCATATGGAATCACTGAATTCTTTGTGATGGCTCATATAAATTTTTGGAGCCTAAAAAGCTAGTGGGGATTGTGTTGAGTGTCTATTTACTTCTTTCTTGGATTCCAAAGGGCTGATTATAAATGAATACCAGAATCATAATTTAAGCCCAGAAAACTCTGAGGAGAAATATGGAAACTGGATTCCTTCACTCTATAAAGTTTATGATGGCTTATTTGTCCACTGTGTGTTTGGTGGCACTGAAGACACAACAGAAATGAATTTAAGCCTTTTTGAATTAAAAGCAATAATAATGTTGTTGACAAAACCCAGTGGCAATGGAAATGTGCCTGTGTATAAGATCTAGACTGTAGATGACCCTTGGTTGTGAGGTTTAATAGCCACCATATGAGAATGAAAATGGAATAAAAAGATGTCCTGGATAATAATGCTTTTATTGGCTTCCACCAGATATATCAAAACACCAAACTTTGCTTCTCAGTCTATCAACTGCACTGTAAGAAATATCTATCTGTATGCAATTACTGTTTATTTTTATACCGCACTTTTAGCCTCAAGGTGATTTATGCAGCATTTTTCCTCACAATAATTTTATCCTCGCAACAAGTGTGTAAGATAGGTAAGGATGAGAGAGAGAAATGACTGGTCCAGGTGAGTTTAACGGTTGATGAAGACATCAGCCTGAGAAGTTCCAGGACAACACTAGCCACTACACCACACTAGGTTTCAGTCCAGCACTCCATGGTGCCACTGGAAGGCAAAACATGGGATGGAGGCACGGGACCACATATTGTTGCACTGAACTCTGCCCAATCCATGGACTGCACAGTACAGATCACTGTTTGTGTGTGTGTGTCCACACACACAAACACCTTCAACTGTCAACCATGAATTTGATAGGGTTTCTATGGGCACAGAATTGCCAGAGGTGTTTTGCCAGTTCCTCCCTGAAATATAGCCAACAGCACCTGTCATTTGTTGACAGTCTCCCATCCAAGCACTAAGTAGGACTGACCCTACTTGGCTTCCAAGATCAGACAGGATCTGGTACCTTTAGAGTATTTAGGATAAAAGATAAAGGTCATAAACTCAGTATTTAATGTTGCCACCATGGCACAGAAACCTGAAGTATTTCTCTACTACATGTTATTTTATTTTCTGCCCCCCTACCCCGCAAAAAAGTCTATTCAGGGGAGAGAATGAGGGAATACTCCAGCATGACTTCTGACTGGTAGTGCTAGAAGCTGTTTGTCCCATAATTTCTTTTTTAAACGAACAGCTGTATGCTAAAGTATGTGCACATGGTCTAGAGCAAGACACTGACATGGAATAGGGAGATTTGCCCTAAAAGTTGTTGCAGCTTGTGTGGGTGGGCAGACTTTTAGTGAGAAATGCACTAAATGCTTGGCTTAAGGCAGAATTTCTAAAAATATATCTGTGGCAGTAGGATCTTTGATAGATCACTCCAATATGTATACATTTTTCTACTAAAGTTTTAAAAAAGTTTCATGTAGAAAAAAATTTTGGTAGCAAAGCACCAATCTAGTGAGGTGATCTATTTTGTATATGAACCTATTCTCCCAAATATTTCTCCAGGTTTAGTCAGAGATTCTGCCTTCACCTTAATCCTTTCTGTGCAAATGTTCACAGCTAAACGGGGTAGGGAAGATAACATTAGCAAGTAAGGAACAATCAAAGAAGAGACTGAAGCATCCTCCAGAAAAGGCCAATGCATTTGAGCCTTTTTGTTTACAAAAGAAAAAGAGGATTTGAGGGCACGGTAGTAGTTTCTACATGACAGAGAGAGCAGATATGGAGAAATTTTATCCATCACATCAAGATGTAGATTGCCCTCTCCTTGGAGACTGATTGGTGCCAATGCTGGCTAATTTTACAGTAAAATTTAATTTTACAGTAAAATTCAGTAAGCTAGATTTTTGGATTGATTATTGCTAGATTGGGCTATAAATGTGTGTGCTGTTTTATCTTGTTGAATTATTTCAATTTGCTAAGTTATCCAGTGTGATTTTATTGTCTGTATCTCATCCTGAGATGTTGGACACATGCTTGGAGAATAATATGCTGATAACATCTAAGAAGAAATGGAGTGGTATTTATAGTGTGGAGAGATAAAGCAAAAACAGTCAAAGGATATAATGCAAAATCTGACCGAATCATGTCAATAAGACTTCAGTGAAAATGCATCAATATAACCATAAACCAAGTTTATGCTCCAACTACAGATGCAGAAGATGAAGAAACTGATAGCTTCTATTCAGGAGTTCAGGAAGCATATTGATCACAGACCAAAACAAGATTTGTTCATCATAGGTGATTGGAATGCAAAAGCAGGAAAGAGAGCAGAATAAAAGATTGCAGAAAAATTTAGCCTAGGATCAAGAAATGAAGCAGGAATCTGACTGACTGAGTTTTGCAAGGCCAACAGTTTGTTCATCATAAACATATTCACACATTCTTCAAGCCATTTAGGAAATGACTGTATACGTACAGATCACCTGATAGTCAATGTTGAAATCAAATAGACTACATAAATGGAAACATAAGATGGAGAAGCTCCATTCTGTCTGCGAAAACAAAACCAGGAGCAGATTGTGACACAGACCATGAACTACTAATAGCAAAAGTTTGAGTAAAGCTAAAGAAGAACACTAAACCAACCATCAGGCTGAAACACTACCTAAAGAACACCTCCATAGAATTTAAAGATAATGTGAAAAATAGATTTGCACTATTAAGCCTAATTGACCAGGAGCCAGAAGAACTCTGGACTGAAGACAGGCATGTTGTCAGGAAGGAATGCAAAAATCTATTATCTGTAGGCAAAAAGAAAGAGATGTCTCAGTGAATGACAGATGGAACTCTTAAACAGTTAAATTTACAACAATAGTCAAAACTTTCACTTTTAGATAGAATTTTTTGCTGTTAAAATGAATGTATTACTTAAAATGCTGGTTTTCTTTCTTTTTTTATTTATCATTTTTATATATATAGGAAACATACAAACATTAAAAAAAATTCATCCATGTTTATAAATAAAGCTCATCGCATCTTCTTAACCTCCCATTGTTTCCACCTAAAATATAGTATATTCATTTGTTTCTATTTATAAATCGTTAAGAGTTGACTTCAGATCCTAGACAGGTAAATCACACAATAATAAATAATACACATTTTGGTTCTAAAGTTTTTTCCCCTCTGTCATGTCAACTATAACAACAATAATTTAACTCCCCCAGATCTTGTTAACTAGTAAATCTCCCTTCTACATGTTTTTCTATTTGCTCATTTTATCATTAGTTTGCTCAATTTTTTTCATTGGAAATAGATATCGATACAGGCCCATTCTTTATTTATGTTCTCTTCTGTTGAGTTCTTTCATTTTTGGGATAATATATCCGCTGCTTTCATCTCCAGCAAACTATAAAACCATTGTTCAATTCTGGGGGCGTCTTCATTTTTTCATAGTTTAGCATATTCTAGCCTTGCAGTTGTTACCATGTAGAGTAAAATTCTCCAATATTTCTTAGTCGTCTGTCTATTTCATTTAACATATTTAGTAAATAAATTTCTGGAGTCATGGCATATTGAATTTGAAAGATTTCTGTTATTGTTTTGTGTATTACAGTCCAGTATTCTCATGCTTTTGAACAGGCCCACCACATCGTTCCGGTCTGAGCGCAGTATTTCCAGCATTTTCCTGTACCAGATTTGTATATTTTTTGAAGTTTTTCAGGAGTCATGTACCATCTGTGGAAAACTGTAAAATAATTCTCTTTCAAATTTTGCACTATTGTGAATTTCAGTGTCATTCTCCAACTAGCTTCCCAATGTTCTAACTGTATTGGATGTCCAAGATTTTGAGACCACTTCCTTTACCATTCCTCACCTCCTTTACCATTTCTTCCTCTTTCTCTTGAATTAGCAAAGTCTTATATAATTTCGCCATCAAATGTGGAGGATTTTCAAACAGAAGTTCAATTATTACATTTTTTTTCTTTGTTAGTTTCAAAACCTTGAAGTTTCAAATCTATGTGGACCTTTTCAAGCAATTGACGATAAGGGAACCACTTCAGGACATTTCCTTCTTTTTCAAGCTTTTCTCTAGTTTTCATACTTAATCTTCCTGTAGGAGATTTTTCGGTTATGTCCTCGGTTATACTGGTTTTGTTTCAAACAATTCCTGTTTTGAGTAAAGCTATACCATTTCATCAATGTCAAAAAGATTTATCAACATTAATTTGACAAGGTAAGAAACCAAGAATTAGATTTAAGATTTTACAAAATGACATATGAAGAGGTGGGCTTGGCCTGCCAAATCTGAAACTTTATTTCTATGCTAGTTGTGTGGTATAGCTGACAGAGTGGATACATTTAAAAAGAGGAAGACTCCTCTCACTGAAGGTATTTGATTTGAGATTTGGTTGGCATGGTTTAACCATAATTGTATATTAATGGCTCTACCCAGGATATGGTTTGGATACAGATCAAAGTTTTGTACAAAAAAATCCACTATGGTCATCCCCCTGCAAGCCTTTGTTTAAAAGACAAATTGGTTGTAAAGATTGATGGACAAAATATAATGATTTAACAATTGTAGAGAAAGAAAAAATCTCAATGAAATCAGCTGAGCAATTAAAACATGATATCAGTTGGGTTGTATTTAGACAACTGGGTAGGAAAAGAGGAAGACTGCCTTACAGATGGACAGATTCAATCAAGGAAGATATGTTCCTGAATTTTCATGGTGGTTGATGATAAAGTGGCTTGAAGATATCGCATTCACAGGGTCACTGTAAGTCAAAGTCGCCTTGATGGCAGTTCACAACAACAATAAAAAACAAATGAATTTGAAACTCCAGATCACCAGCTCAATCTGCCTGAGCATAGGTTCAGGACGATGAAGAGATGGCATTTCTTCACACCATGCAAAATTAATTTGCAGCACTCACTGCCAAATATGAGGTTATCACAAGGTTTCATTCATCTCCATTCTGTTCTGTTGTTTTCATTGTTATAGTCACTGATTTTCTCAGATTTTCTATTATTTTAGGTACAATACTGTGGTATGGTCTGGTACAAGAGGAGGTCCATGGGAATGACACCATGGTTTTCCACACTTGGTGACATCAACTCTAGTGATGCCACTGTCCCTGCTTGCTTCATCCATTCTCTCTTAACAGACTTGTTGTGAGGATACAGTATGGGGCAGTTGAGGTTCTTCAAGAAAAGTATAACTAAATAAATGTCCCATGCATTCCAGTAGTTTTAAATAGACTCACAATTATTGCAGTGTTTACCATGAGTTTTCAGAACTGATGTCTGATATTTGACATAGGCATCTATTTCTTGCCAGAGGTAATATGTACGAAGGCATTCACATTGCCTAACAGAAGCTTACTAATTGTACAGTGTGAAATGTTAACAAGAAAAGGGGGATTCAGTTCTATGAGCTTATGTTATTCAGTTCCAATGGTGATGAAAATCAAGTGATGCCTTTGTAACCAAAGAGAACAGGCCAGCCTTTATAAGCAGACAATGATTTCTTGTTTCTTGCGATCAAACTATATTCCAGCATTAATGTGCCTCACAACTCTGTGTTAAACAAAAGCATTACTGTCTAGGCTTAGACAATGATTAATTTGCTTTGAATCCCACATAATTTTATGTGCAGATGTGTTAAATAGTTAAAAATCACAAGGTTCTCAACATACTGAAAACACTACAGTTTTGGGATGTGAACAATGTTAAGTGACTTGATTCACTGAGTGGATAAAACTGAAACATAGCTTTCTGAAAAAATGAGTGTTTATTTCTTTTTTACTGAACATATAAGGCATGCTGCTAACAAACGAGTGGACACTGTGTAATGTGTAATACAACATAGCAATGACTAAAATAATCTACATCATAATAATAACAGAGATTTTTCCTGTTGATTCTGGGAACAAGAGGACTGATAATTTGTCATAGAACTGAAATTTCTGGGTTTATTTTCTTGTACAATGTATAAAACAGAGCTTCAAGAATATAAATTTTTCAAACTAAAGACCCTCAAAGTCCCCAGATAATACATCTACTGCCCATACTAACTTAGTGAGTAACAACTCTCTCCGTGATGCAGGAAGATATTGAATTAAATTATAAATCCCTAACCCTTGTTGAGATGGTTCTGATATTATGCCAAGAATCCAGGGGTGCATATATATGGAATTGATGAGTATCTACCAGGTCAGTTTGTTCATTCATGATCTGTGAATAAGAGATTTTATTCAACCTTCAGGAGCAGCATTCACATGCCCAAGACTAGCTGAAGGACAACCCTTTTAATACTTTTTAATACTTTTTGTTTCTATAAATTATATCAGTAGTTTTTGCCAGAATTTGAAAGTATTAAGTGATTTGCTTGCTTAAAAATTGGAATAAAAAAGTATTAATAGAGATATATCTCGAATGTCATACATAAGAGTGTTAATCCATGAAAAATATATTTCTGTAAATTGATCCTTAAGAGACAGGAGACTAGGGCAATTAGCTGAAATAGTTACAGTCCCACTCACCAGTTGTCCTCTAGTTTATTACATTGAACACAGTCACGCACGAAGACCCAATCTCTCTGAAAAATGTGTACTCTTCCACGCTGAATCTGGAACTCTTGATTGATATTCTGAAACAAGAGATCAGTTTAATATCGAATAATTGTTTGATAGTCTCAACAGGTAAAATAAACAGGCATGATAGACATCAGAACCTCCGGCTCTTGGTTCCTATCTCTTACTCCAAAAAAGGCAAATCAGAATCGGGAATACAAAGCACAGTCTCTTTCCAAAAGATTGCTGAGGATTCTCCGATCTCAATACAGGAGAAGAAGAAAACCTATAAATAATCTCGCCAGGACACAAAATACTTACAGTCTTAAAGTTAACCATACACTGCGGCTCTCTGTTTTCAAATTTTGGCGGCGCTTGGTGCTGATCACCAGCTGCATTTAGTAAGGCTGGGTTTCACTCGAATCCCCCTCAGTCCCTTCTGTGTCTTAATCGCGCATATCACATTCCTTGTCAAAATCTACTCCTTTTTTATTCAAAAAAACTTCAACACTGGGATCTAAGGGTGGAATAAAGAGCTGAGTCCCATTGATTCTTCCTGGATCAGAAGAATCAGAGTGTTAGACCTGTCTTTATCCATGCTAGCCTGGCCACCCTGCAACAGCTCACTTACAGGACGACTTACAGGACATCGCCATCTTCTCCTCCTGCAAAACCTGCAAAGGAGGAGAGTCCACCATACTCTAAGGCAGTGTATTCCACTGTCAGACTGCTCTCACTGTTATTATCAGTTATGTGAATGATACATTTAGATGGGTGGGTGAGAAAGAGAAAGATTGAAAGAGAGGATAAATTCCAGGCAGTGGACATGATCTAGAATAGGTAAAAACTTATTCAGACCTAACTTTGGCTTTGAGTGACCTCAGTTCTGGGATCTCAGTACTGAACACCTTGGAACCCATGCCTTGATCATCCTGACCTATTCCCATTGAACTTGAATTCTTGATTATTGACTCATCCTCTTGGAATCCCAGTTCTGACTTAACTACACTTGGCTTACCAAATCCAGAGGGTATACTTGTTAGTAATTGCAATGGGAATTTGGGGATCTCAGTGGAGATGAAATGTGTATTTAACACAAACTCAGCCTGGCCTGAATACCAATTTTAGCTCCATTGAGGGTGTCTAAGTCTGGTCAAGTCAGATTGGGGCTCCATGTTACACTGAGAAAAGTGGGACATTATTTGACTATGTTTTTTTTTTTTCCCGAGTTTTAAGGGTGAGATCTGTATTTAATACATTGGAATTTCAAGTGTTTACTTCCTCTTCCAGCATCCCCCATCCCACCCCAGTACTAGATCTGTGGTGCTAGTGTGGGAAGTAAGTATATAAT
Organism: Iguana delicatissima; assembly: GCA_948472985.1. Lineage (NCBI taxonomy): Eukaryota > Metazoa > Chordata > Lepidosauria > Squamata > Iguanidae > Iguana > Iguana delicatissima. Next base: position 281,614 of record CAOKZL010000569.1, on the reverse strand, counting down.
TCCTGCAGTGTTACCATGCTGTACACCCCATTCCATGATATGGTATAATTGGCAATGAAGTTATTTAATTTACACTAAATATAAACGATACATTTATGGCTGAGAAGACATGTTGGCAAAGAAGACTGGCTGTAGACATGCAAAATTAGGTTGGAAGAGACCTCAAGACATGGCCAGGTCAACTCAAGATTCAGGTTGCAAGCATACTTATATGACACCGTTAATGTTGCTTTTACTAACCATTGTATTAGACGTGTCTTACTTAAACTTTGGAATAAATATAAAAGGAAATTATGTTCAAAGACACCTTTTTGGATTTCTCCACAAGAGGCCTTTTACAGAACAGAAATGAGAGCTGATCAACATTGGCTAACATACTATGATTTATTAGAGAGAACAGATCAAGATTGTGTGATGAAATCAATGGAACAATTACAAGAAGAAAGTAATAGTATACAATGGCTTTCATATAGACAACTTTATTTAAGATTTAAATAAGATAAAAAAGAATAAAGAATTTGAGAGGAGTAAATCAGACTTAGAACTACTATTGTGTACTGAGAACAATCATCTGGTTGCTAAAATGTATAAATTTCTGTTGAAAAATGAAAGATGAACAAGTCAAAGGATATATGATCAAATGGACAAGAAACTTTGGATATAACATATATATGAATCAATGGGGAAAAAAACTATGGACAAAGGATATCAAAAATGTACTTTGCTATGATCTTCAAGAAAATTACTGTAAAATGATGTACTGCTGGTATTTACCAGCAGAGAGACTCACAAAGATGTATAAAGATACAAAGAATAAATGTTGGAAGTATCAAGTCCATATTGGATCTTTATACCACATGGGATGGACTTGTGATAAAGCAGAGCAATTTTGGCTTAAGATAAAAATGTGATGCAAAAGATTTTGAAAGCCCAAATACCAAAGAATCCTGAGTTATGCTTATTAGGAATCTGCGCATATGATACAGCTATTGATAAGAAATAACATAAATTGGTGCAATATATGTTTTTGGTGGTGAGATTACTATATGCAAGGTACTGGGAAAAAATGGAAATCTCATCACTGGAAGAATGGTTTGATAGATTGATGGGAATAGCTGAAATGGACGATCTTACATATAGGTTAAACGGTTGAACAGAAGATTAATTTTCTGCTGAATGGAAATGTTTGATTATTTAAAGAAAAATGAGAGTGAATTGATCATAAAAAGCTTTTGAACTTGCATGAATTTTTAAGCTCTGACATATTTTTCCTACTATATGAGAAATGTTATATGAAAATAGAAGATGATTTAGTTCATTGCTAGTTTAAAATTTTAATATTCATAATACAGGTTTTAGTAATAGTGTTTAAGAATGTATTAATTGTTTAATTTATTAATTCCTAACTATTACACCATTTATTATTGCTTTTCATTGGTACTTTTAGTTTAACTATGATGATGTTAATGTTTTGGTTACAAAGGTATGATACCAATTGCCACAATAAATTTAATTCAAAATAATAGAATTATGGTAGTAATGTGTGTTTGATCATTACAATTCTTTATTAACTTGTTATCAACTATGTAAATTTATCTTCAGAGTATAAGAATTAAATTACAAAGAGTATTAGCAACAGAGTTACTTTAGGTTTTTTTAGTTATGACTTAATAGTTAAGTACAAGTATTTACTGTATGCAACAAGGACGGGAAACATTTTTTTTAGTCATTTGTAATCTTTTTTGTTTATTGTAGTTTTGTTAAATGGCTGTAGTTTTGTTAGGCTTTTTTGTTTTTTATTGGTATTATTATTATTATTATTATTATTATTATTATTATTATTGCATTGTAGTTTTTTGTATGTTATGTAGCTTTGTTGTTTGTTCTTTTTCCTTTTTCTCTAACAAAAAAAATTAATTAAAAAAGACATAGTCAGGTCACAGGTTAACTGAGGATTAGTCAGAGAAGATGATCCTTTCAATGGCCCAAACCTAGAAAACAATAGCCACTGAAACTCCCAGACAAAGCAACAGTGACCAGCGTGCAGTAGCTGCCTTCCAGCTGAACTTCCCCTTTTGTTTCTTCAGCCGCACAGACATTAAGAAGCTATCACAACTCCCGTCAACAGTTTGTCACCTAATGCTAAGACCATTAGCGAGCTTTAGACCGCTTGGTTTGTTCTGCCAGAAAGCCATTAACACCCTCCCCTTCAGGACAGAAAAAAGGTATTTAAACCCTGGCTCAGACCCTGACCCTTTGCTAGCACTTGGGCATCACTCTGCACCTCAGACTCTTGTTCCTTTATGTTGCCCTCCAACTTACATGTTTGAGGCATTCCATTGCGACTTTATTCTCTTCAGGATTGGTAAATATTTCCCATTTCATCTGAACTCCTCGCTATCCAATTTTTCCCTCCTTTTCTTAGCTTTGTATCATTATGAGACTGCTTAAATCTTACATGTGCTTGTGAATTTCCCCCAATAAAACATTCTTTTGACCTCCAGCTGGTGTCTCTGTATTAGTACCAGTATACACAGGTGAAAAGATCATGAAGCTATTGCCCCCTTTCGCAGGCCTCACTTTTTGAGCTATCATTCTCCACTTTTTCACAGAGGCATTGACATTGTGGCTGGACCCCTGAGTCATCCACCTTTTGGGGTAATAGCAGCAATGTCACAAAGCAGTAGTTGCCACACAGCAAAAGTAATGTGTCAGTTGTCCTTTAGAATGCCTTTCAGGTATTGTTGTACAGAAATTTAGTCTTCAAACTCTGAAAATCTTCAGTTTTGCATCACATATTAAACAGCTGACTTGTGCATGCATTTGTAATGTGCGGAGTTCTGGAGAGATTTTAGTTCTTATTGAACATTTGAGATTTGTCACATGGCTGAAAGACAGAAAGCACAATATCCTATATATTTGAGGCTGCAATCGTGACAGTAAGCCCCTGTCAGCATAGTGGAACATAATTCTGAACAAACATGCATAGGATTAACTGTTAATCTCATAGATTTGAATGGTGATCTCTTTCCTATCAATATTGTTTTTTAAATACCTCTGAACTCTTTTTTTTAAAATCTGCAGTCTCCATTAGTTAATTGCATTTTGTGCTATTAACCTCATAGTACTTAAATTACTTCTTTAAATTAATATTTCAGATATTATTTTTGTATTACATGCTCTAGGAAAGATTAGAGCTATATTTGTTGCAAACGACGACAGATTATGTTTGTGACACGTGTAGAAACTATGTTCCTTCCGTGCCTAAAAAGCAGTCTGGACATAGGAGAAACTAGAGAAAATAGTCATGCTAAGAATCCAAATTCATACTGACGTGTCTGTGGAATTAGTAGAGATGCAGACTCCTGGGAGAATCTAATATCTTTCTCTATAAGTAGATTAGGAATTTGAGGCTAAACAATTCCCTGTGCAGCTGTTTTATCAGTATCCATGCAGACTAAAATATGGCATACAACCAAGAAGGAATTTTCCTGGTGCTGAAAATTTAGCAATGTTAATCAGTTAGATTAGCTAGATTAATCTGTTCAAAATCTTTTCATCAGTTAAGTATGTGCTGCCAATTAATCAGGCAGCAGGTTAGGAAAAATACTATATGAAATATGAGAATTCATATAAAAGCAGGTGGTAGAAGCCATTTTAAAAGATACCACCAGTTCTCTCTTACAGAACTGAGTGTCTCTTCTAACATGGTGCCTGGTAAGGTTGCTGATCCAAAATCAAATAAAAGTGTATGATCATTATCTTCAAAATTGTTCTTTTTATATATGAGTGTTTTATGTAGTATAAATAATTATTTAATGCTGATAGAATAAACTTGATTTCTTTAATTGAGAGTCCTAACTCATGACTGTACAAAGTTACCAGTAAAAGGACTTAAATATTTAAGAAGTCCAAGCACTGATCAGATTTTGAAATTCCCACATTCTGCTTTCAACTATTGGATTTCACAGATAAGCCATTTGCTGAGCTGCAGGTCTCTGCCCAAAGGAACTTACAATGTTAAAGCAATTCTCAACTTGCACAGTTAATGTGTTAATTACATAATAACTGGCTCCATGAAACTAATTTATCATTGTTGTTAACAATGAGTCAAGCTGACTTCAATTTATGATGACCCTATCAATTAGAGACCTCCACGCCACCCTATCTTCAACAGTTCTTGCAGACTCGGGGTCATGGCTTCCTTGATTGAATCTATCCATCTATAAGGCAGTCTTCCTCTTTTCCTACCTCCTTCCATCTTACCAAGTATTATTGTCTTTTCTAGTTAGTCATGTCTTTTCAAAATAAGTCCAAAGTACAACAGTCTCAGTTTAGTCATCATGGCTTCTAGGGAAGGTCAGGCTTGATTTGCTCTAGGAACCACTTATTTGTCTTTTCAGCAGTCCATCATATCTGTAGAATGCTTCTCCAGCACCACATTTCAAAGGAATTGATTTTCTTCCTATCAGCTTTCTTCACTGTCCAGCTTTCACAATCATACACAGAAACTGGAAATACAATATCCTCGACAATTCTTACGATTATATCTTGACACTTCAGGATCTCGTCCAGTTCCTTCATAGCTGCCCTTCCAATTCCTAGTCTTACTCTGATTCTTGACTGCACCCTCCATTCTAAATAATGATTGAACCAAGGTATGGAAAATCTTGAACTGTTTCAACATCTTCATGGTCTACTTTTGAACTTATATAAATCATTGGTGGTCATTATTCCTGCTTTCTGCCTTTGCACTTTCTGGCTTGATTTTGTTCTGTAATAATTCCACATCTTTTCTGATTTCTGCTAGTAGTGTGGTGTCATCTGTACATCTTAAATTGTTGATGTTCCTTCCTCCAATTTTCATGCTTCTTCCACTGAGTGTAAGGCCCTTTTCACACGCCATTTCCCATGCGAAATGGCATCCGGAGCGTTGCACAATTGCCTTTGAGGGCCCTCCCTAGACTGCAAACCCCAGGATTCCATGGGATGTTGAAAATAGAATAATAGTGCCATAACAGGCTAGTGTGGGAATGGCCTGACTCTTTTGCCAGTTGTAAGGTATTCCTTTTCTCCTTATTTTTTCCCAACAGTAGCCTCTTGCCCTGTGTACAGGCTAAAAGCACAAAACAGTGTAGTCCTCTAATGCTTAGAGCTAATCAACAGATAGACAGGTCACTAATACACTTTAATAATAATAATATTCCTACTACATTTGTTACAAAAAGGTAACTGGAATATTTAATATACACAAATTGTTGATTATACACAGTACAGCATAAAATGTTGACTACATACTATTACAATACACGGAATACAATTCAAATAATAAATAACAAACACTTGTCAATAATCATTTGCTGCGTACAGTTATAATATATTGAACATACTGAATCCAATTCAAACATCCAGTAACAACCGCTTAATGGAGAGTTCTTTTTAACAGAAGGGAATCACTCATGAACACACTGAATTCTTATGCAAAAGTGGTGAAATGTTACTTACGCTTTCATATATAGCGTTAGTAACAATGGCAAATTGATAGTTGACTTCTCATGCCAAATTGCAGCATCAGAGGAGCAATGCAACAGTTATATTCTCATGTAAAATTGCGACATCATTAAATCAGAAAGGGATGGAGGACCCTGGGAGTTACAGTCCCTGTTTCACCGCCATTGGCTTCTTCAGCTGAATTAATATCTAAATAACAGGTAACATACTATAAATAACGTCAAGTAACATACTATAAATAACTTCCATCACAGAAACCTAAGTAAAATGCACTAAAAATCATAACACTATACTTATAAACCCCATATAGGACAAGAATTTCCAAACAGATGCCTCTACCACCATTGCATAAGACTTAAAACTAATGCAGTGGTATGCTGACCCATACTAAGGACCTGCTTTAATGATCTTGCTCATAGAGCAACACCTGTGTCTAGAGGGGAACCAGCAGAGAAGGAAAAGATTAAACCTCACTAAATGCTGAATCAAATTGAAAACAGGGCAAAAGTAAACCATTGGTAAGTGTATTAAAGTGCACTCTCCAAAAGGCAACTGAATTCCTGTTTATCATTTAAACCAAAACTAACATCTGTGTGAAGTTTATGTATCCAAACACATTCTTATCTGGACAAGAAAACCGAAATACCATGGTAAGATTTGGGCTGTGTAACCTGGATGACAAAAAAAATTAAAAGAATTATATCTGTGACCCGCCTGATGAAAATGCCCATATATGCTACGTGTTTTAATCAGTTCCTGTGTTCAGTCACTCTGGACACCCTCTCAACTGCTTGAAGAATTTCATGTCATCCATCGAGGCTTCTCTGTCTTTTTGGCTGCAGGTAGTGTATTTTTGCATTTCTCCTTTATGCATTTATCATGCATTTCTCCTTTATCCCTGGAAGTATCAATTTCCCCCAAAAGTATGAAAGAAATTCATCCATATCTTCAGTTGATGTGGCCTAGAGCAAAGCCACTTAACTCCACATAAACTGAACTTCAGAAGCTTGATTAGGGCATGATGTCAATGAACTTACTGAATGAACAGATCAGACAAACATGGCCCATAGTCAAAGGCTGGTTCCATCATGTGTCAGAGTAAAGCACTTTAGAAGGTGACTCAGATCATCCTTACCGTGACAGGAAGGCTGTTGGCTGTTTATTTGGCATCTAACTGACCTTTCTTTCCCCCCTATATGAGAAACTGTTATTAGATTTCCCATTTCAGTGTTTTCCTCTCAGCTCCTAAAGCACTCCTTAGTAGCTAAAAGGTTTTGCCATGTAACAGGGAGGGGGCTCTGCTTTGAGAAACTTATCCAAAGGTCAAGTACACAACATTAGTCGTATGGTTCTTTGGTTTTAGGCTGTAAGGACTTGCAAAGCCAGCATACCCAAATTTGAACATTTTTTTCCTTTACCAGGAGACTGCTAAAAAAAGCTTACAGTTGTAAACACACATCCAAAGAATGCTAATAAAGAAATATGTTGGCTTTCAGTGAAGAAAACAAGAGCAATGGGGGCGATTAGTTTCATGTGGCCCATGCTTCTTCCCAGCAATCCAATCACTCAGTCCTAACTGTATTTGCCAAGTCTTGCAGAACCTCTGGAAGGAAGGAAGGAAGGAAGGAAGGAAGGAAGGAAGGAAGGAAGGAAGGAAGGAAGGAAGGAAAGGCCAAAAGCCTGAGGTGGAATGCATGGGACTAAGTAAAATAATTGACTAAACCTGTAAGTCTAAGAACCACACAAAGATAACTCTGAAGGGAATGACACCAAACAGGTGGTATGTGTGTGTCACTATTTTAGGGAACAATAAGAGGGGGGATATTACCTTCTTGACATTTTTGGTAGATAGAAGTTGATTTCAAAGTAAGAGACAGAAATAATTGGGGGAAGGGATGGGAATCTAAACCAATATTAAGATGAGGAGAGGACTCTTGTGTACTGGTAACTATAATAACATTATAGATTATTTCCTCTTGGTTTTACTTGTAGGATGTTAGAGGTATGAGATGGATATGTACCTTATTTTTAAGGGATATGATGGGAGAATTGTATTATTTAGGTTCTTATAGAAATGCCCATGAACTTGATTATACTTGATTATATTGCATATGGTACTTTATTTTATATTTTATTATGATCACAGATCAAAGGCAAACCAGATGGTTGCAAGGTAATAAGAAATCAAGAAAAAGGAAAGACAGTTCACAAGTTCAAAAATTCCTGTATATATACATGGGTGGCAATACATCAGCCAGTATAAAATCAAAACTAATAGCATTCACCAGAACTAAGATCTGGTAACACATGCTAAATTAAAAGCCTGGCAGTCTTCAGAATGCATTCTCTGGAAGAATCTGAGAGAAGTGAGATGTAAAAATGATTAGACCTGCCTAGGAACTACGTAAGAATTAGGCCTATCGATCAAGAACAAGTGTCCTTATAATTCAGGCAATATAGCAGAACATGAGCCACTATTTAGAACATGCTTGACTGGCGAGGCCAGATAGGGCATACACAGGAGATTCGTAAGTACCTCCCATCAAGTAGAGCAGATGTCAGAATGTTAAAACAGGCCAGAATAAAGGCTCTGTGATATTTAGGAACGTTGAGAGTGTAGACAGTCAGCTGGAACAAAATTCTTGGTATGATTGCCTGCTGCAAGATGATGTTGGATTCTGGCTCTTTCTTCCTGCAGATCCATTCTTTAATTGCTTCTTTTTCCCTGGAGAATTCCCAGTGTAGTAGGGCAAAGGAAGAGAATCCATACTTCAGCAGCTTCTCTTTAATATACCTCAAACAGGCAGAGCACAAGTTGCCACTTAGGATCAACAGGGCTGGCTAAACCAGAAGGGGTAAAATTCAGTTTAAACCAGTAACTGAATATGTTGAACAAGCACGCACCTCAAGTGTGACCATTCCAGATGCCATTCTGAGCGAACTATTTGACAACAAGATGGAACTCCAAAAATAGGATGCAAAATTTGGCTTGTACTATTTCCAGGGTTCAAAAGTTTGTACGAAATATACAGTTGAGAACCATAGAGAACTTTAGATATTACTTTGCCTGGAATACTTTTATTATATATGTAATATGTGAGTCTCCATTAGAGAAGAAACAAAAATCTAAGGATGGCAACAACTAACCTTTGAGCATTCCCAGTAACATGTGCAGACTGCCCTCCTCATGCACCAGAAGGTTGAAATACTACTCTCAAATGTTTGTATAACTTGACCTATTCTATATTATGAGTATTGATTTGCCACGTGTGTTGAGTGAATTCTATTGAAAAAACAAGGATTTTAGCCTTGTGATGATTTATAGTAAGGGGCTCTTCAGCACTGTATATGGAGAAGAATCCAAGAGCTCTCCTGAGACCCACTTCTATAAAGGATAGGATTACAGTATCATCCACATACAATAAAACAGGAATTGATTGGGTTGCTAATTTGGGGGGGAGGGATGTGAAGTCTGTATTAGATATGGACTGTATCATATTATTAATATAAAAGTGTAACAATAGGGGGCTAAAATGCAATTCTATTTCACTCCCCTCCTGACTGGAACCAGAGGTGACAAATATCCTTGTGGCTTGCATCTTACTCTCAAGGAGTTGTCATCATGTAGTGTGTGGATGACTATATATAATCGGTGGTCTAGGGAGGAAACCTCCAATTTAGCCCAGATCAGGGTTCAGGGGTTGCTATTAAATGCTGGTTTTAAATTGATAAAGACTGGTGTATACTCAGACTGTATAAATCAGACATATGAATTTGAATTTTGAATATAAGTGGGAAGTGAAAGGCTGGATGTGCATGATCAAATGTATGTGTTGGAGTATGAAATGTGCCTGTACAAAGCTGGTAGTAGTGAGAAGTGTATTCAGGTGATCTTAACTAGTGAAAGATCTGGTAGATGGAGTGGCCAGAGATAAAGAGATAAATGGCTTCAAAACATCCTTCTATCATCTCTAGTCTGATCTCACTGGTAACTAGTGCTCTAACTACTAAGACTCTTGGTGTAATGGTGCTGTTGTTGAATACCAAGTTGATTTATAATAAAATTGTGCTTATGCATGCCTTAGTCACAGTTCAGAGAATCTAACTGGCTATTGCCAAGACAAAGTGAGTTTGGTGAGTGAATATATTTGATTGAGTTTTCCCCACATGTGTACATACTGAATCAACAATTTGCAGTGGGTAGAAGTTGTTATAGCCCACAAGATCTTCAACCTATTTAGCAGGAAATTTCTTGACCTTGGGATTGGCTAGCTGGACAAAAATGGATTGTTTTATCTTACTATGGACCCTGCTGTCGAGTGGTATCCCTAAGTGAATTAAAGGAGGCAATTTTGAGTGTGGTATTTTATTATCCAAAGATGTTGGTTCGAGGGAACTTCAATATTCACAGAAAAGTCCTCATGACTGGATCAGGTCAAGATTGTATGGCCTCACTAAAACATGAGGCTGTCCTAACTTGCCATCAGGTCAAAACATAGGGTAGGACGTGGCTTTTACTTACTCTACTCCTACCGGTATGGGAGATGGTCCAAATATTTGGTGGTATTGAATGGACATTATTTAAGTTGAATTGAGCTCTTTATTAATGAGTAGATTAGTATATAAACAATTATAAACTTTGAAGCTTTGCATTATATAATACTTGTTGTTTTTGTGTGCCCTCACATCATTTCCAACTTTCAGTGACTCTAAGGTGAACCTATCATGGTGTTTTCTGGGCAAGATTTGTTCTGAGGGGTTTTTGCCAAAGCCTTCCTCTGAGGCTGAGAGAGTGTTATGTGCCCAACGTCTGGAAAGAAGTGACTAGTGGGATGCCACAGGGTTCTGTCTGAAGCCCAGTGCTATTCAACATCTTTATCAGTGACTTGGATGATGGAGTAGAGGGCATGGTCATCAACTTTGCAGATGACACCAAATTAGGAGGGACAGCTGATACCCCAGAGGACAGGATCAGAATTCAAAATGTCCTTGATTGATTAGAGAGCTGGGCCAAAGCTAACAAAATTAATTTTAACAGGGAGAAATGACTCTGGAGAAAGAATGAAATGCACAGATATAGCATGGGTGATACCTGACTTGAAAAGAGTACGTGTGGAAGGGATCTAGTAGTCCTGATCGACCACAAGTTGAACATGAGTCAACGGTGTGATGTGGCAGCTGAAAAAGCCAATGTAATTCTGGGCTGCATCAACAGGAGTATAGTGTTGAGATCAAGGGAAGTAATAATACCATTCTATTCTGCTTTGGTTAGACCTCAGCTGGAATACTGTGTCCAGTTCTGACCACCACAATTCAAGAAGGATATTGACAAGGTGGATTGTGTCCAGAGGAGGGCAGTCAAAATAGTGAACAGGCTGGAACAGCTTAGGGAGCTAGGCATGTTTAGCCTGATGAAAAAAGGTAGCGTTGTAAATTATGTTGAAAGGGATATGAAATAACTGTCAATTGTGCGAATAATAATTGTTCACTCGCCTTTTAGTCAAGTCATCAATTTGATCTGACTACATTAATTTGTGAAGCCATAATATCTTTTTGAGATGCTTATATACAAGAATGTTGCCATTTTCTAACAATCCATCACTTAATGTAAGCAGGAAAAACCTTCCTTACTATTTTCTTTTTCTCTTTATAACACACCAGAAGCACACTGTTCTTTAACAAGGTTGATATGTCCCTTACTCACACTGCTGCTGATTAAAATTGTGCCTCACAAATTCATCAGCCAGTAGAACAATGCTTGCAACCAGAACAGAAACTGAACTAATCAAGCTTGTTTGTGACTTGAATTTATTTATTACAAATCGTCAGCAGTATACATGTATCACTTCTGCAGTCTGTGCTTGGATATTAAAGAAAACTCAATAAATTATTCATATTTTGTGATCTTGCATCATCCATCTGAAGATATTTTCAACATCTTTTTACAGCCTGTGAACTGTTTCAGATATTATTCTTATTTCTTTAGTTTTATTTTTTTTTTCTTACAACCATCGCTTTTGGCTCAATTCATTCCTGTAGCCTTCTCAACTCTTTCCAGGTTTATCTGAATAAATAAGTCTCTGATTATTCTTCATGCCATTGCAAATAAAGTCATTTTCAGAAGTAGATGTTGAAAGGACCTGGCAAAATAGTCCTGAGGTCAATAAGCGTCTTCTGCAAGGCTCACAGCACAAAGTTAATAGAACAAAACAAGTACAGGCTGCAGAAAATGAAATTAAATTAGCATTCCAATATAATATAAGAACCCATTTTAAAATCACAGAGACTTCTGAGCTCATAATGCTGATATTATAGTTGAAAGAATCCATAGCATGGGTCATGAACATTTCTGGGCCTGCTATTAATCATGCCTGACTGGTAAGATATGTGTAACCTACAACAAACAGTCTATCGTCTTGGCAAGAGAAGCTTTTGTTGTTGAAAGAGAATTGTATCAAAGGCCACTGTGTCCTATTATTATATGAGCAATGGTGGCTTTGAAATTAGGCTTGTCAGATTTCAGTGCACTAAACAGCAAGCACCGTATAAAATAAAACAAGCACTGGATTACACCTCAATACTCAGTGACCTCTGCAAGACCTTTATCTAGTTACTCTGTTTGCTAACACAAATACTTAAAATACCCAGAGATAATAATAGATGTCTGACAAAACTGGAGAAAAGCCAGGGAATTTATAGAACCTAGAAGCAGTGAAAAATCTCTCTCTCTCTTTTCACTGGTCCTTATTTCGTACTGAACAATAGAAAAGTTGTAGGCGTTGAGAAAAAAAAAGACCTGACAACAGGGAAAGTACAAGACAGTGAGGTATACAAGCTGAGGCACCGTGTGCATTTTTGTGTGTGAGAGAAAGGGAGGGGAGAGAGAGAAAAAAACAGTATTTTACTGAAGAAAAGAACTTGTGTAGCGGTTTATGGCCTCTTGCAGTTGTAGAACAAAAAAGCTTTGTTTTCCCTAATTTAGCTTATTTGTAATATCAGGAGTTTTCTGGGGTAGAGGAAGATTATCCTTGTGGTTGGGGAGCATTAGCAGGCAGAATCAGACCATAAGGGAAGGGCTGTGCAGGCCTTCCTACCAAACAGTTATCCCCTAAGTATGCCCTATCCTGCATTGCTGTTAGCTGAACACAACTTTGAGAAGCCTGTGTTTGCCTGAAATATGTTATGTCTTTGTCACCATTGTTTTTCAGACTGAACCCATCTGTGATATAGGGATAACTTTGCTGATCTACATGACATGATCACGCAGATGTAAAGACTGAGAATCTAGATTATAAATCTAAATGTGTCCTAGGCCGTAAGACAAATTTAGCTCCCCATAATTGGCCTGGTAATGACGTATCATATTTGTTGTTTTTTCAAGCTTAGCATTGTCAGACTGGTTACTGATTATTAAGGCCAGACAACAATAAGCCAAGAAATACGAGCGTAGTATTGTTGTTTTCCTTCGTCATGCTTTATATTTTACATTCCTAGTCCTTTCCATTTCTGTGCCTGGTTTCTTGATAGATGCTTGTATGTTGTTGCTACTGCTGCTTCTCCTCTTCCTCCTCCATTTAGCATTGCTAAAAATTTCTCAATCATTTTGTGATGCATATCTTACCTTTTTTAAAGAAACCTGTTTCTCATCAGAAGATATTACACAGCCTGATATTAATTTGAGGGGATGATCAACCTGTTGGCTTCCTAGACAAAAACAAAGCCAGACAGGATGCAGGATTTACAGGAGGAAAATGATTACTGACTGCCTTCAGTGAGAGGTCTGCTGCCATTACTGGTGGTGACATCTGTTTAAGATGAATTCTGCTAGCCAGAGCAATAAAAAAAAAATGGAAGGAGCCCATAAGAGTGTATGGCTCTTTTCACACCTTACCTGGTGCCACTGGCGTCACAAGGGGATCATGCGAGAAGCCTCTTGCAAGAGGCACTTGCATCCCCTCTGCTTCCTCTCTGCACCAGCTCCGTGCTGGCCAGAAGGAAGCGTGAGCTCTCTGCCCCTTCCTACCACAGCACATCTGGGTACTTTGCCAGGTTGCACTGCGGGAGGAAGCGTGATGGCCGCATGTCCGGAGCATCCGCACGCAAGGTAAGTGTGTGTGGGGCCTGGGAGGGACGTGTGATCACGCATCATTTTCGGCAACAAGCCGAAAATGATATAATGCGTGATCGCCACCTACTGGCCTTGGGAGCATCGCACGATTGCGAGGATATCATGTGGAACGATCCTCGCAATCGCGCGAAGCTCCCAAGGCCATTTCGCAACAGGACTGGTGTGCAAAATGGGACTATGATTTTCATGGCAGTTCAGAGGAGCACCACATTGTGTTCAAATATACAATCTGTATTTTGTGCACACAACCATATTTGTATTATTATTTTTTAATATCCTCCTCATACACTTTTTTTGCTTTAACATCTGGCATATTGAATAAGATTTTGGCTTCAGAATATTTAATTCCAGGGTGAATATGTTTATAGAAACATGGCCTAAAATATTAAAAATTTCAACAGGGAGTATTTCTTATGTCTTACACATGCCTTTGAAGAAAACAAAGTAGCTGTAAGAGCTCAGTCACACAAAGTGTCTCTGAAAAGCAGACCTACACAATATGAAATGGATCTGCTGACAAAAATATAGCGGTGGTGTATTGTGATCTCTTCCAATATCAACTAGTTAGTTCTAGCATTCTTGCAACATGTGCCCTTCCCAAAAGCAGCCACAAATATGGAGTGGGGTAGGGCAACAAAACCCACTGTAAAGAGGCTGTCACTTTCACAACAACCAAACAACCAAACAGACAGGCAGACATATAGACAAAGGAACAAAGAAGGAAAAGAAAAAGCAAAGAAAATGTATCACCGAAAAGAGAAAAGACAACATGGATTTGTATATTACTTATATGTGCCAAAGGATAAGTCTAGATGAAAATTTAAACACTAACGTAGTACATCTCACCATACTGAGCATGGAACCATATGCCCAGCTAACATCTGTGCCTATCTTCGAAGGAGTAATTGCAAGGCACACCTCCTGGACCCTTGCTCACCCTTCTTGTGGTTCTTTCTTTTCTTAACTGGACTTGGACTCAGAAGTCTTTCACATAAGGACTATCTTCAGTAGACAACTTCCCCTTTGTGAAGTAGGCCAGATGGCCACCTTAGGCTGAGATGCTAGCAGAATGAAAGGGAAATTGAACATTACGTCAGGAGTGGAAGTGTGACTGAGGCATCTATTTTATTTTATTTTATTTGCATAGTTTGTAATAATTATTTGCAAATACTGACTGTTAACTAAATCATATGAAATGAAATTTAATTCAGTTCTGCAGAAAACTTGGCCTCTGAATGTTATTTCCCCCCCTCGTTTAGGTTGAGTGAAGTGAAGAAAGTGTGCTGAAAGGCTGTTCTCACCAGTTTCAGATATTGCTCAAGAATGAACACAAAGGATACAAAGGTGACAGAAGGGGGCCTCAACGTCACACTCACTATACGCCTACTTATGCATGGAAAGGTAACTTGCCTCCCAAAGAAGTAATGGGTGAGGGATGGGGAACTGAGTTATGTGCCAGGGACAATTCTTTTTTTTTTTTAATGTTACATTGCGATGTCATAAAACCTAACACTTTAGCATTGTTTATGCATTAGGAAAACTACTTTTTACAGAGAAAGACAAATCTGCCTTTTTTGACCCAAGTCACTTCCCTGTGTTTTACCCATAATTCTCTTGTGTACTGATTTGATCTGTGAATAGATATTACATTTAAACATATTGTTGCCAACCTTTCTATTATTGTTGCTCTGGAGTATTCAAAGCAGTCACATACATTATTTCAGTAATCCTTAACAACAGTCCTGTAACACTTCATCCAGTACATAAATGGATGGGGTAAGAAGTAGTAACTTCTCCGAAAGAAAACAGTTCATAGCAGAGAATTCTTCTTGAATCATAGTTCTTAACGATTGTATTATATTAGCTATGACAAATGGTTTAGTTTTTTTTAATGGAGCCAGTGGCAAAGCTTGGAGTGTGGGGAGGGGGGGCAGGAGGGGGCAGGGCTACAGTCCAAGGGGTGTGGCCACTGTGGGGTGTGTGGATGCAGTGTATTGGGGCATGGCCAGGGCATGCAAGGGCATGGCTATGGGCCAGGATGCCCAAAAAATATTACCACCCAGGGTGAACCACATCCTCTGCCACCCCCATCCCTATGTGACTGAATGGAGGAACTGAGTATTGAATCTGGGGTATCATGCATATCAATTACTTATTTCTGGCGCTTACCTAACCAGTTAATTTAAAGTCTCTGTGCAGTTTATTTATATACAAGGTAGTATGAATTCAGAATTAAAATAAGTTAAAAGCAGTACAAAAATACAATAAAAGCAGTATTGAAGGAAATGAAAATAGTAAAATGGAGTAGCAGCACAATCAATTTACAAGCCAGGGAAAACTCAAAAGACCTTCAAAATTGTCTGTATTTTCTGCCTCCTCTGAAGCATGGGAGGATGTTCCAGAGGATGGATACCATTGTTGAAAAGGGCCATTTTTTCTTATATTACATGATGACATTCTGTTGAATGTGGAACAGCCAACAAGGCCCCTAAAAATCTCAAAGGCTGGCTAAGTATATTTAGTAGGAAAGATAACCTGCTATATATGCTGATCCCAAGTGGTTGGGATTTTATATGTCAGTGACAGATTCTTGACTGTGGCTCGGTAGCTAATAGGTAGCCAGTGTCGTTCCAGTAGTCTGGCTAGTGTGCACAGCTGGGTGCTTCACTAAACACCCTGACTGCTCCATTCTCTAGAAGCTGCACATTCTCAGAGAGGTGCAAGGGAAGCCCCAGATAGAGTAGAGATGGAAAGAATAATTATTGTTATTCATTTCATGGCCAAAAAAATAGATTTCCCAACACTTGGGAATAACAGTGGTGAGAATTTTGTGCAGTTTTCATTCAGAATTTGCACTTCCCCAAGTTTTTCAGGAAATTATTCTGAGCAGAAATATATGTGGATTCTTTTTATGAGTGCCATCACTTTTTTTGCAAAGAGACACATTTGTTTGCACTGTTTCCAGATATCCATGTGGGGGGGGGGGTCCCTGCAAAATTGCTGTTTACTGTGCAAAAACACACCAACTTCTTGGCAAAAAACTTGCACAAAAACAACAATCTTGCCCCAAATGCATTTTTTTTTCCAGAAAACAGCAACCTTACATCAAAAAAACCCACATGGCTGTTTGGAAACAGTGTTGTTTTGTGCCAAACCTTCACAATTCTCATGAGGAACTGCACAGATTTTGCAAGATATATTGAAATATGCAAATACCCAGCAAGAACTGTGCAGAAAGAAATTCTCTCTTAAAATCATTCAGTTTCAGTTTATTAGCTGTTGTCCAACATATAATAGTACCACTTCAAAATGTGCACAGCTCCCCTGATTCAGATGTTACAAAGAGTAGAGCTTTGTGCTCAAGAACACTGAGAACAAGATGGTGCTCCATGCCATGGCACAGTCCAGCTACCAGTGAGCTAGAGGACTGTCACCCAATGTTATTCTCTAGAATAAGCCGCATAAAATAGGTAAACTGCTGTAAAATGGGGTTTCCAACTGACAGAGGTTATCCAAGAGGGTACTATGGTCAATTGCATCAAAAACAATTGAGATAGTAAGAAGAAAGAGGAAAACTGTCTCCCTCCTGTGCCTCTCCCATAGATGACCAACCCCCAGGGCAATCTAGACCAATTCTCTCTAGTGCCAGACCTGAATCTAGACTGGAATGGAGTTAGGTACACCTGTGGCTGCATCATCACCACATCATGATGATACATTCCGCAGTCTCTTGAGCCACGCAGTTGGCCCCTACAGCTAGGTCAGAAGAATTTTGCTGGACAAGATTCAAAAAAACATGTGGTGGATTTGTTAGATCAAGTATTTTGTCCCTAACTCAGGATTCAAAATCAGAAATTTATCCTACAAAATAGGACAATAAAATGCACCAGGCCCCACAATAGACACTTTATCACTTTTGGTGTACAAATGATATGAACATGAGTATTTTTTGCAAACCCCTTTCAGAGAAGACTGGGTCAAAAGAAGAGACTGGGTCAAAAGAAGAGATATCATCCGTTAGAGATGTCACTCTCTTCACCATACAGTGGACCTTCCTTTTCCACGTCAAACATAGCTAAAAGGCTTTGTCATTATCATGTCGTTATCTTTTCTGTTTCAGCTCATTCTCAACATCTGCCCTCATGAAGTTTTCCCAACATATGTTGCTACACATTTGCACCCCTCTTGGGGATTTTTCCCTTCTTCCATTTCCTGTACATTTCCTTTTTTCATTCTTAGTTCATCAGGAAATTCCTTATGGCACCACTTTGTTTCGTTAGAAGTTTAGATGCCTCCCACTTTTATTTCTCATTAGAATTGATTCTGACAGTATAGTGGTTTGAGCATCAGACTATGACTTGGAAGACCTTTTCCTGCAACTGCTACCTCTATTCCAGCAGTCCAGAATCACTGTCTATGTGAAGGGCTTACAACAAATTGTATAACACCAAAAATCACATAATGCTTTTGGATCATTCTGCACACAGGTGTTACATTCTTCCATATGCTTGGCTCCTACAACTTGTATTATTCTTCCTCCCTTGAGACATAAAATAGCTTGTATTTGCTGCGTAGCTTGTAAGAAGATGTTGCATGTCATCAATTGTAGCACATTGCAACAATGTCACTTAGTCTTCTGTAGGTGGAGATACAGCATTCCTGGGCATCTTCACTAAACATCTCAAACTCAATTAAACTTACCTTAAATTTCCTCAAACTTCCTCACTAAACAACCATCGAAAACATCATGTTTACTCCTTCTGTGAGTTTCCTGAGACTCTGAGACTAGCCAAGTATCTTTTGCTGCTTCCCCTGTCAGAAAACAGTCACTCACACTCTCAGCCAGAAGTTCCTTTCCCCAGGACCAAGTGCCAGAGCACGTGGCAGAACTCAGATTTTTTTAAAAATATAGGTATATAGTAGTTGGGTGTTTAAAATATTTAAAATGTAAGATATCCATAGGGACAAAAATACTGACTGTTCTGAATGCTGCAACACTGATCTTGACTGGTGGGATGTCCAGCATATCCTGGGAACATTTTTGCTCCAAAAGATAGTGTGTCTTGTTAGCTGTAGCTTGGAATTTTCATACCTGCAAGTAAAGATGAGAGTGAAAGATGAAGGTTGATCTATTGGCCACCAATGTCACTTTCTCCCTGGATCTTAAATTCCTTACCTGCTGTTCCTTATCTGTCTCTCCCCAATAAAAGGTCAAAGATTGCCCAAATAGATACACTGCTTTCCTGAGTAGTAGTGTTGGTGCAAACAAACAATTACAAAAATTCTCATAACACCTTAAATACAAACAACTTTCAGGAAGAGGTCTGTAATCCATGGAATAGTATTTCATAATACAAGTGTTCAGCTTTAAGTTGGTTCGAGTCACTCTTGCTGTTTTCCTACCCTTCCCATCCCTCCCATCTTTGCGGCTATACCTCTCTGTCAAGTCAGACAGTATTTTTATCTGCTTTATTGTGGTTTGCCTATGGCCATTTGGTGAGTCCACGGCAGAAGAGGCTTCCTGATTCACAGCTCAGGCTCTCAGGCTACACTTCACTTGTTAAATTATTGGCCCTTTCCACACGCGGAGGGAGAAACGGGGCAAAGTACGCAGAAACAGAGCTTACCTGAAGCCAGGTAAATCCGTCACAGCGAGGAGCAGCGCGTGCTCGCCGCTCCACACTCCTGCGGCGTCTGGCGGCGTCTGGCGGCGTCCAAAATGGCGGCGTATGACTGGCGGAGGCTCTCCACCAATCGGAGAAGCTCACCAGCTGGAAGCCCGCCCTCTGGCAGATCTGCAGGCACGCACTTGCGCACGCCTGCAAATCTACACCGGGGCACTGCGATGGGGTGGTACAGGGCTGCACGCTTGTGTTTAATAAAAACCACTTGGAAAGTGGTTTTTAAAAAACACGCAGCGCCACCATCTCCAGCCGCTTCAGGGCGGTTTGAGGTATAGAACCTCAAAATTAAAACCAACCCTGCGCACTCCAAGGTGTGGACGACCTCTGGTCGAGGTTGCCCTACACCGTTTTATTAACCCCATGTGAAAAGGGCCATAATCTCTTGATACAAGTAACTTGTCACATAACTTTGCTATAGGCATACCTATTTAGATACAAGATGTTCTCTCTCATAGAAATTCACTGGTTATTTGGATCTCTGGCACTTCCATGTTTAGATCTTTCAGCTACTTGCTCTGCAAAAGTGCTATGTTCTCTGTCATAGAGCTGAGTGTTGTTATGACATTATAGCAAAGCAATCACTTTGCAAAAGAACTCCCTGCATAATGATAAATCCCGCTGCCTCAATATTGCTGATCTGGCACCAAGACCATTTATTGCCTTATCCATCACTTGAATTAGATGTGAGAATCCCTGTGAGGTCTCGCTTTTATCATTAAGTAAAGTATAGCTTTTCCTTTTAATGAGTTGATTATTGAAAGTACTGAGTAATTGGAAATTTTAGGAGATGCATATTTTATAACGCTAACAGCAGAAAATGTGTGCTATTATCTTTATTATCTTTTTGAGTCAGATCACTTAAATTCTATACATAAAGCACAACTCAATAAAGATAATGAAAATAAAGTGAGGAAGGGGGGCAGAAGAGCTGGCCCTGCAATAAAAGGAAGGGGGTCACAGATGCTGTCAATTACCTATAAGAGAATTAGGTGTCCTTGGTGCTTCATGCTGCTGCCTTTTACCAGAGGCAAAATAAATCTGCAAAAATCTGCCTTACATAATTTAACAAGTTCTTCCTTACTTCAGCAAAGAAATGTTTTATACTAGATGTTAGAATAATTCCCACCCACCCTGTGGCAAATGCACAGAAATCAGGGCACTATGTGAATTATTCTTGAATGCTTTTCCAGTTTCCAGGAGAAGCCAGCTATGCCAAGTATTAGCTGATTAGGCATTTTGATAATAATGAAACCTCCTATCTAGTAAGCCAACTGTGAGGAATGTATATTGGCTGACTATTTTCGGCAATCGCAAAATCTATCTATTAGAGCAGTGCTTTCTGTATGAAAAAGGCAAACCCATTATTTTAAAAAAGAACATAACACAGAATAAATGTTTAAACCAGAACTGGTGGTCTTTAAGGAGTTGGCTGATATCAAAGAGCCCTTTGTTGATTTTAGGGTCCCACCCAATTCACTAGCTGGAACGTTTCCAGCTGGTGCTCAGAGACCCAGATTAACTCCCACCTCTTGCCTTCTTCCTGGAAAGTTGCTGACATTTGCAGGCACTGGCCAAGTCCCAAAGATTTAGTGCCCTTCCACATTACAGTACACAGTTCTAGGGCTATGATTCCAGTTTTAACTGCCATAGCTTACTCTGACAGACTCTGGCATTTGCATTTTTTATTGCTGTATCATTTCTGACTTACGGTGGCCCTAAGGTGAGCGTATCACTGGGTTTTCTGGAACTGAGAGTGTGTGATCCACCTAAGTTCATTCGGTAGGTTTCCAGGGTCGAGTAGGGAATCAAACCCTGGTCTCCAGGGTTGCAGTCCAGTGCTCAAACCACTACACCACACCGGCTGTCTTTGCATTTTAGGGAGGAGTATTTAGAAATCTCAGCTGGAGGTTTTAGAACTCCAGTATTCTGAAGGATGCAGCCATGGCAGTTAAAGTAGAGTCATAGCAGTATTCCACTTTCAACATCCTATAGAATCCTGGGGTTTACAATTTAGTGAGGTGCTAGCCAGCCTCTCCCGAAACTGCAAGCCCCAGGATTCCATAGGATGTTGAAAGTGGAATAATAGTACTATAACAGGCTAGTGTGGAAATGGCCTATATTGTCTGAAAGGACTCCTTAAGCCAGCAAATGCCAGAAAAAAACTTTCTGAGAGCATAGACAGCTTCAGTTCTCCTGCCTGTCCTCTGCACAGTGACTCTGTGCAAAGTCTTTGTTCAAGTCCATATATTTAGATTTATGAATATGTAGATGATGTCCTTTTTTCCAGCTTGCATTCATTTGCATTTTGCTCTATTTCAGGAGGTTGGCAGCATCATTGGAAAGGTCAGTAACCCATTTTCTCAAGGCTAAATTTGAGGCAACCTGATTGATTCAATATATTTCTATAAAATTCACTGATCAGTGTCAGATAATACATGTTTTCTCTTTCTTTAACAGAAGGGTGACACTGTTAAGAAGATGAGGGAGGAGGTAAGATGTAAATACGGATCACTTGTGACTAAAATTCCTCTGTATTTCAGAAAATGTAGCAGTGGTGGTGGTGGTGGTGGTGGTGGTGGTGGTGGTGGTGGAGAATATAGTTTCGTGCATGAATCAATGCTCCCACCAAGTGGATAAAAAGCAGTACTTGCGAGGAAGTATACGGCATAATTCTCTATGAAACTATAATAGTAGTATGCATAGTATGTTAAATTTACAGACAAGAAACACCTAAGTTAAATTCCTCTGCTCAGTCTTAAAGTTCACTGGGCTGCTGCCATTCAACCTAACCTGCTTTACTGGGCTCCAGTAGCACCTTTGAGACTAACTGGGAAGAATATGTTTCTAGCATAAGCTTTCATGGGCACATTCCCCTTCAATGTCCACAAAAGTTAATGCTAGAAATTTCTTTTCCCAGTTAGTCTCAAATATTCCTTTATGTCTTTGTATGCTAAAGCAGACTAACATGGCTTTCTCTTTGAACACTATGACTTTATAAGTTGTAAAGATAAAATTGGATAATTTTGTGTGTTGTATATTATCCTTCCTTTGGTGGAGAAAGTGTAGGACACAAATGTATTAAATAAATCTGAAAACATAACACAGGACTATCTTTACATTAAATTAATTGTTTCTCAAAGCAATATAACCACCCATACCATATCAACGCTTGCTGAATCTTTATCTTTAAAATGTAAACCTATTTCCTCACAGAACTCGTAAATTTGCATCTGGGCAAATTTGTCTAGTTCAGTGGACAGATGCTTGCATAATTTAATACCTAAATCCAAAATTTTCCTTGCTTATGTAGAAATTGATGTCCAGTAGAAAAGATCTAGTCTTGCTGGCTCTCTGTCATTCTGGTTTTCTGTCTGTAAGAATTTCATTTGATTTGAATGAAGGACTTTGAATGAAGAAGCATTGAATTATATTAGTCTCTGTCTGTAATCTTTATTGATACAGCTCTGTGCATCTTTAAAATATTTCCCCAAAGCTCATTTTGGGTAAGAATTGCACTTTTGGTAAGAATTGTGTTTGATTAAAAGTGGTTGTTTCCAAATAAACGTACCCTGGGATCACGCTTTTATTCACAATCAATGAGTCTTTATTACAGTCTATAACCAACTGTATACAAAAAAATACAATAAGATTAATTAAAATAAATGGATGAGACAAAGAATAACACAGGTTACACCATCAAGTGGTAGAGGGTGCTGCCATATACAAGTACTTGTCAAATAGTACAATGCAGCTGCATAAAATTCAGCGACATTAAATGTAATTGAAGAGAGGAGGAAGGAAACATAACAAAGGATCTTAACATCTGGCAATTTAATAAAGGCAGATTCAACATATGTTTTCCTAATATCGTGGTAAAAGAGGCAATACAGAAGAACAGGGGTCACTAATTCAACTTCCCCTAAGCCACAAGGGCACCTGAAATCAGAGAAGGGGATCTTCCAGAATCTCCCCTCTAACACACCTGAGGGCAGGGAATTGAGTTATGCTAATGTGAAGGCCCTTAGATGCTTATGTACTGAGAGTGCTGAAATACAGTTTGTTGGTTTATACATATGAAGCGTTCTGTTAATTAGTATAGAATTGGTAAATTAGACCAGAGACCCAGTGTTTGAGTGTTGGACTAGGACACTGGAAGACAGGGTTCAAATACCTGCTTGGCCATGGAACTCCAGTAGGTGCCCTTGGGCAAGTCACACTCTCACAGTATCAGAGAGAGGCAAGGGCAAACCACTTTGAATTAATTCTGCTAAGAAAACCCTGTGATAAATTGGCCTTAGGAAATGACTTGAAGACAGACAAGAACAACAATTAGGACAAGATCATGTTAATTCCCAACATCTAAGATGCATTGCTTAAATGTTGCTCTGGATGTCTCAAAACCCACAGAAATAAGATGCCCAGAAGGGAGACTATATTGTTGGAGCTTCTGGGAGATTTCTAGGACCACCTTGATTTGAAACCATTCTGTAGGATAAATGGAGCTAAACCTACAGGAAAGAAGAACTTCAGCCAAAAGTTGAATATGGCAAACATTCTAGTTTCAGCCTTCTGGAGGCCAACTTTTAAACAGAGGATAGTGTTTGAAACACATGAAGGATGATCCTCTAAAATTTGCATTGCCCTGGTTGGTCTGTGGAATAGAGAAATGAACTGGGCAATTGACATAGTTGTCCCAAATGTTCTTTACTTGGGAGCAAAGCATGAACTCCTTGGTTTTCTGAGGAGTTCAAGGCAACAAAGTACTTGTGTAGATGACTAGATCAGAAATGGAGAAAGATTCAGGATGAATCTGGCCGAGCACAGGTTAAGGCCCATTTTAGAATCTACTTTCAGCAGTGAAGGCAGCAAAGAAACAATTCTTTACAGCCTCTGATATATCAGTTCAAATGTGTCCAGCGCAGCTGATCCAGGTAATTAAAGGGCTATTACATCCTAGACCTTAGACTGCTGAGGATATGCCTTCACATAATCACTGGAGCACATTTGTTAAATATTTTGCAGAGAAAATTGCTTTGATTTGTTCTGACTTGGACTCCACATTAAAGGTAGAGTGTCTGGGGAGGCAACTGAAACATGTACTTGTCTTGAGTTTCAGTTTGTTCAACATGATAATGTGGACAAGTTACTTCGGCAGGTGAGGCCAACCACTTGTCTCTTAGACCCATGTCCATCCTGGTTAATTAAAGCTACCAGAGGAGGGAGGACTGGCTAATTGGTCTTAGAGGTTGTAAATACTTCTTTGAAAGAGGACTATGTTCCAACTTCTCTAAAAGAAGCCACTGTAAGACCTTCGTTAAAATTAAAAAAAAACTTCATTGAACCTCCATCTCCATAGGTAACTATCAGCCAATCTGTAATCTGCCCTATCTAAGTAAAGTCCTAGAGAAAGTGATGACAACACAACTCCAGGCTTTCTTGGATGAAATGGATTGCCTGGATCCATTACAATCTAGGTTCAGGCCTTGGGAGGTCCTTGAGGTCTTCTGGCAGTGCAGGCATCTCCTTAGTAAGTGGGAGGAATTATAGCTCAAAGCAGGCCTCTGAGAGGAGGGTAACCATAGAATCTTTTCACCTGTGTATACCAGTACTAACTGAAGGACACCAACTGAGAGTCAAAAGAATGTTTTATTGGGAAAATTCACAAACACATGCAAGCAATCAAGCAATCTCACAAGCCACACAAGGCTAGAGAAGGTAAAAGAGAGACAGGTTGGATAGTGAGAGATTTTTGGGTGAAGTGGGTAATAATTACCATTCCAGAAGCAGAAGAACAAAGTGCTAAGCCTCAAACAAATTTTGAAGGTAGTATGGAGAACAAGAACTGGGGAGCTAATGGACAGAGTGAGACAGCTACATATGTTCGAGGTACTATGAGTTGTTGGGCTTGGAGCCAGGGTTTAATTACCCTGTTTCCCACCCTGAAGAGGAATGTATTAATTGTTCTCTGACAGGGCAAATGAAAGGGATCCGGAATAGACTAATGGTCTTAACGTCAGGTGACGAAGAACTAATGGAAATCATGACAGCTTCTTAATGTCTGTGCAAATGAGGGAACAAAGGAGAGTTTCTGTGGGAAGAGGTTACAGGTTGATGACCATTGGGTTGGTCCTTTGAGGCAGTTTCATTTGCTATTGTACTTGAAAGCTGAGTTGTTGAGGGGATTATCACAAACCCATCAGCGCTAGGGCTTTCCGACTAATCTTTTGAATTTACAACCTGGCTATGTCTACAGGCCTTCCAACCATAAGTGTGTGATTTTTTTTATTGGAAATGATATTGCCAATTAAATGATATTTCTTGCTGATTAGTACCATGGAATGGGGGTATATGGCATGGTAAGAGCCTGGTTATGGAACAGAAACAGCCTTGGTCACCTTGATGGATAACCTGCACTGGCTATGATGCAATCCTGATCAGACCAGCTCATGGATCAGATAAAACTGTTCTGAGGCTTTCTTGAGTGCTTAACTGTCAGATGGGCCTTTAGCATATTAATCAATGACTTGTAGAGATCTAAAAGTCCAGGGCTCAGATCCAGTGAAAGGAAAGAGAAGCAAATCTTGTGCAAGTGATCAGTAATAAGCAAACATGTGATATCCATGTCAACCTTTGCAGACCATCTAATTTATTTTTAATATGCTTACAATGACATTGATGCCAAACTTGGCACTCGATTTTCAGTATTTTTGAAGACTGTAGGGCTTTCCACATTGGCATCTACTACAGCTCAAGAGAGAGCCAATGCTGTATAGTGATCTGAGCATTTGATTACAACCTTAGAGACCAAGGTTTGATTCCCCGCTAGGCCATGAAAATCCACTGGGTTACCTTGGGTGCCTCAAACAGTCTCAACCCTAGAAAACTATGATAGGGTCACCCGAGGCTCGCCATAAGTTGGAAATGAGTTGAAGGCACACAACAACAGCTCAAGAAGCTGTAACTGGAAGGGAAAACAGGTGTGTCTGAAACCTTGGATGCAAGCAGGACTGCTTTGCATTTTAATATGAACACTCTAGTCTTCCAGTTCAATACAGATTTTTTTAAAAAAATTAAAATCACAAACCAGTGCAGGCACAGGATGAAGCAGTTTGTGTTTGGAAAAAATGCAGATGTTAGAGAAGGCAAGAGTGATTCACCTGTTCCTAGTATGCGTACCATAGGGCACTTTGGATAATCTCTGTAGTGTTTAAGTTCAGGCACTACTGCAAGGTACCATTGATGCTTCTCAGCTCCTTTTTATGCCATTGATAAACTAACACTGTTGTGTTTTGTGTTTATTTTGATAATAATGATAACAACAACAATGTTGATTTATAATGCCCTTTACATCAAAGTGCGGAACAACAACATATACAATCAGGGACAAAGACATTATAGCAATAGCATATACATTTCTATACCATTTGTCAATGCAAGCACTCTCTAAACGGTTTTACAACGTGTAAGCTAATTGCCCCCAAGAAGCTGAGTACTCATTTCACTGACCTATGGAAGGATGGAAGGCTGAGTCAACCTGGGGCCCTGCAGGATAAAACTCATGACATTGTGGCTGCAGTATCGGCATTTAACCACTATCCCACCAGGGTTCATTGTTATGGTTGTGTGCCTTCAAGTTGTTTCCTGACAAACAATGATCCTATAGGCTTTATCAAAGGGTCAAGATTTGTCCAGAGCTGAGAGAGTGTGACTTGCCTAAGGTCATCTAGCAGATTTCCATGGCCAAGCAGGGATTCAAAACCTGGTCTCCCAAAGTCCTAGTGTTACCCTGTAAACTGGGGGGTCCCGGGAGGGGCACCCAAACAACAAACCAAAATAAGCAAGATGGGGAAAATTAGCTGGAGCACTCTCTTGGCTAACGAGAGGCAGGGCAACGCAGTAGGGTCTTTTATCCTATGTATACTGGTTCAGGTCAGTGAGGAGGCAAGCAGTTTCAAAATACTAACAGTTTTATTAAGCAAAGAAAATAATAAAACTCAAACACACCTAACTAGAGAGAGGAGAAAGAAAGTTTCGAGAAATAAGCAATACGCCACCTGTCCGAAGTCCTAGAGACGCCAACTGGAGATAAGGAAGGAAACCTGGTGAGTAGACCGAGGGGATTCTGTGGAGCCGAGCAGCAGCGAGGCGAGGGCGAAGATCCAAGAGGAGCTTTGAGTGATTTCAGCAAGAGTTTAAGTGATTTCAGCTCAGTACAGTGAGAGTTCCGAAGAGCTCCCAAAGTGAGACAACTTTTATAGGGACAGAACGACCGCAGGCTAGTCTGGGTTTTGCGTGAGAACAATGAGTTTTGGGATGGAGACAAAGGCTCTGAGAGGTCAGGATTTATATGATTGAATTATGAACCGATTTGATAATGGTATAGCTGGTATGCAGATGTGGCTAGCTCGGCTGTTAAGTGCCTGGCTTGTCAGGGTGCTTTCACAGGCAAAGAACTCTTTTGTTTTACAATCAAGGTGTCTGTTTCGGGTGGCTACCCTCTGAAGTGGAACTGGCTATATCTGGTACTTTACAACTATCGCCCATGCCTAGCGTTGCGCTTGTCTGGCGGCGCTCAACAAACACTCAGCTGATGGGGGGAAAGGGCCGAATTATGATATCAAAATGATATCTTAGTTCACCAAAACCAGACCAGAAGGCTGTGGTAACACTAGTCCAACACACAAACCACTACATCATGCTGGCTATTTGTGTTCACTATAGGACCATTTTAAAGACAGTTGATTTCTTTTAAAAAACAGTTAATCTTGGCATGAATAACACACTAGTTGTATTTGATCTGTCCTCTTACCTAGCATTTTCTTCAGTTAATGCTCCTCCTACCCCATAGGGTATGGACTATATTTGTGATGACAAGCTAGCTATCTGACTGTCTTATTTTCACAGAGTGGTGCTCGAATTAACATCTCTGAAGGTTCCTGTCCAGAAAGAATTGTGACAATAACAGGCCCAACAGATGCAATTTTCAAGGCTTTTTCTATGATTGCATTAAAATTTGAAGAAGTAAGTGGGAAGTTCTGGGAAGCTATGCTAAAAATATTATTTTAATTTTTTTTCATGCTTTCTTTAAGGTAAAATGTGTTTTGTTGCCATTAAAATTATAGTTGAAGTGACTTTTTTAAAATAAAAGATCACATGTGTAAAAATAGAAGAGAAATAATGGGTCATTTGCATGCTATTTTAATCATTTGTGTTCCTCTTGGAGGGAAACTGGGGATTACTAGAAGGAATTGATTTCCTGCTTGGGGAAATCAGTTATCTTATTGTTCTGAACTGAAAAGAATAATTCTGTAACTTCTAATAGGTACCATATAACTCAGAAGGTGAAACAGTTTTTCCCAGCACTGCACATAATCTTTTTTTTTTTTTGCTATATTAAAAATTAAAATACTAATGCTTAACGTTTGTATACTGTTTTCAAGTGTTCAAAGTGTTTCACATTTATCATCAAATTTCAATCTTTACAACAGCCTTGTGCCTCAAATAGTATTACTGTTCTCCAGTAATGCAGACAGGGATGGCTGAAGCTAAGAAAGTGGCTTGCAAGGCTGGCTATTCAGTCTATTACAGAGCAGGCATGTAGCCACAGGGGGAAGGGGAATGAAGACGTTGCCCCCCTAGTAAGAATTCTGCTTTCCCAATGAAACTTTCCTTCAATCCTCAAATTTCCAGTATTGCAGAGGGTGAGACACTGGAATTTGTTCACCTCCCCCAGGTAACTTTGCCTGCCTATTTTCTTTGAGTGATTAAACTGTGTTTCTAAATGCTCAGTTGAAGTTTTAAGTTACTGCAATAGCAGAAGTTTGGGGAATGAGGGAAAATATCATAGAGGGTGGCAGAATTCTTATTTGGAGGTCAGATGTATTCTGCTGGGCCTCTGCCACCAAACAGATGGGTTGTTGCTGTTGCTGCTGCTGATTTGGCATTCATGCCAAATTTTAACAGCTGTCCAGTAGCACACCTTGGCCTGAAAACAGATGATTCAGTTGTCTATATCATCAAGCCAGAACAACTGGAACTGTTCCCCCTCTAATCCTGACCAGATTGTGCACTGGATGTTTTCCTAGGCTCTTTAATAATTGTAGCATCAAGTTCTGAATGAATATAAGCCACTTCCTCCTCAATGCATCTGGCAAATTTGTCACAGCAGGTAACGGTGGTTCTGCCCTGGTCTCTCTGGATATGATCCCAGTAAGTTCCTCACTACCCAGATTAACTCTTGTGCGTCACAAGATGTTGAATCAATGTCGCACATTTTGCCATCTTCTATATTCTATAGTCAGAGTCGCCATCATTTGATCTCTCCCTTACTGAGCTGTATGCCGGGCCGTTCAGAAAAATTCTATGTAAAAGTCCTGTTGGAGGACATATGTCCAGACATAATCCTATCAGTTGCTGAATTTCTGTCATCAGCCATTAAGATCAGAGAGACAGAAGTATAAAAATATGCGGAGATACTGTCAAGGCACCTTAAGATCAACCCAATTTTATTGTTCTAATGAGAGGGACTTGATGAACACCTATTTATATTTTACCTAACCCATATTATCTATGATTTTAATTTACTTCATGTACTTTTTTATACTATTTTATACTACTTTGTGCATTTGTGTCCTATTTCTATGCTTTTATATCCTGTCTATAGTCTATCCTATTTATATATTTGTATCTTGTTTTTAGTAGGTGTATTTTACCGGTATCTATACCATACCATTGGTTGTTTTTGCTATGCTGGGTCTATGGACTGTAAAATAAAGTTTGTTGTTGACTAACTCTTGCTGGGTAGCAAGTTTAGTGTATAATACTACAGGCATAATGTGACCTTTTTGCCAGCCTCACTGCTGCATAATAGATGCATGAAGAGTCCTTGCTGATCTTCACTCTGTGGCCCACACTAGCTGCACAATTGCCATCATCCAGGCTCTTTCATTGCTTGTAGATCTTCTGTAAACCAAGCTCAACAGTACCAAAGCGAACACTTGGGAGTGTTCAATGGCCCTTTTCATTTCATCTTTTACAATCAAACAAAGGTCTCTATTGTATCATCAGCCCTCTCAGTTGGAAACTTATTAAGATTATTTTTAAGTAGATTATTAAGTAGATGGCTTCTCAACAATTAGAAAATAATAAATTAAATTTTAAAATGATCTTGACAAGCTGGAAAAGTCAAAACTAGCCAGATAAAAGATAGAGACATA
Source organism: Iguana delicatissima (assembly GCA_948472985.1). NCBI lineage: Eukaryota > Metazoa > Chordata > Lepidosauria > Squamata > Iguanidae > Iguana > Iguana delicatissima. The sequence continues at coordinate 251,075 of CAOKZL010000569.1, read as the reverse complement.
AAATAAAGTTTAAAATGATGAATCCTGCAGTAGGCAGGAGGAAAAGGCAGAGAGATTATTGGATTATTCTGAACAAGCTAAGAAGGCTACCTTTTAGTGCCTTTGATTTGTCACCTCTGATGTGCTGAACAGATACATATCTTGCATTTTATGTCCTAATACACTTCCACTCTTTCATACGAGAGCCTTTTTGGTCTGGGTCATTTGGTCTGTTTGGCTACAAGTAGAAGCATTAAATGTAAGTTCAGAATCATAATGGAGATGAGAGGAGTCTCTAAATGATTTTTGCTTATTTACCTGGACTTCTTGCATCAGAGAGGGAAAGTCTCTCACTGCTATTAAAAACAGCAGCCTGTCCTGCACAAGAAGAGTCTCTATTGGATTATGTCAAAAGCCAAATTTATCTTTCCTCTAAGCAGAGCTCAATTGTTTTGATAGATTTTCTTAAGTTTCAGATAGGGTAATAAATCATTACTTAATTCTTGATAATGTTATTATTACAGGATATCAATGCTTCAATGACAAACAGCACAGTGACAAGCAAGCCACCTGTAACACTGAGACTTGTGATCCCTGCAAGCCAGTGTGGATCCCTTATAGGCAAAGGAGGATCCAAAATTAAAGAAATCAGGGAGGTAAGTCACTAGAGAAAGATGCTGATTGCTTTCTTTAGTGGACACTGGCTTTCAAGGACTGTACATTCAAAGAAGATGATGATTGTTGTTGTGGTGGTGGTGGTTATTCACCAAAATATAGTACAATCCAATTACAGTCAGAAGAAGAGAAAGAGGAGGAAAGAAGAAGGAGTCCATTATGTACAAATGGTGCTCTACAGAAAGGCAAAGAGAAGTTTGCACATAAGTAACTGTGTGTTGCTTTATGATGTAGAAGGCTCAAGAACTGCAAAATGGAGTTTCAGATTTAATCTACTTATTATACACTGAAAATCTAAAAACTTGTGTCTGCACAATCTAAATTTTATGCAAAGAACACTTGAGTTTTATAAATAATAACATTTTCATAAAGTAAGCAAATCTGCATAGTTTCCTACATTTTACATATAATTGATTCTGTAGTAGGGAACTAAAGCCCTAATTTCATAACCACTGGAAATCTCATTTGACCAAAATTCTGGCTACTGCAATTTCAGTAGCTATTGCCCAACACTTTCAATCTTATGTGAAAGTGAAAATGTGAAAACACATGAGGAAGCTGGATGGTAAAGAGTGTTTGTTTTCTTAAAGTAATATGTAAGTTATTTCCAAAAATCCATATTATTTTGCACACAATAGTTTTGTAGAGAATTTTGAAAGCACATTAATGAATTGAATGCATATGAATGAACATGGGTTATTCAGATACCAATTTTAGGTGGATAATGTGCTACTGGTTCTAAGGTCCTTTCTGTTCTACACTGGCCCTTTCTGCACCTTATCATCTTCCGGCGCTGGGGTGCGGGGATGGTGCAAGCAGCCTCCGGCAAGAGGCTCTCGCGTCCGGGGTCCTTCGGCTCCTTGTGAGCTGCCTGCTCACACGAGATCCCCGTCTCTTCCTTCCGCAGCACAGCCTGGGAGTTTCCCAGGCTGCACTGGGGCAGAAAGCACAACTGGCGTGGCTCCGGAGGCTCCGCATGCCAGGTAAGTGTGCGCGGGGCCCAGGAGACCATTTTTGGCTTCTAGCTGAAAATGAAAAGTGCGCGGTTGGTGCCTGCCAGCCCCTGGAGCATTGCGTGATTGTGAGTGCGTTGTGCGGATCGCTCCTCACAATTGCGCAATGCTCCAGGCCCTCTTTCACATGGAAAATGCCGTGCGAAAAGGTCCACTGTTATAATGCTATTATTCCATTTTCAACATCCTGTGGAATTCTGGGTTTTGTAGTTTATTGAGGCCAAAGAGCTCTCGGACTAAGAATTCTCAATATCCCTCTCTAAACTGCAAACTCCAGGATTCCATTGGGTGTTGAAAGTTGAATAATAACCTTATAAAAGTGTAGTATGGAAAGGCTCTAAGGCTCTTATAATTTTGCCAAATTATGTGACAGTGATTTTTCCCTCATATCTTCTCCTTGTGTGTAATAACAATTAGCCTGAAGAAGTGGAGGGACAAACCAATGACTTGTGTTAATCACAGCCAGCTCTATACTGATACATCAGTCAACAGGGAGAAAATGTTCATTTTCTGAAAGAAAGTGTTGTGAAGTACTCTAAAATGAAATGCATCTCCAAGTCTCATAAAGAAAATAAGATGAAATATTGATATCATGTGTTGTAATAAGTAATAAAGAAAATTGATAGAAATTGATTAAATTAAGTGAGCTGTTTATAAAAATAGATGCTGCTGATTATATCAAGAACTGTGTCTTCCAATTTCAGTAAATTCTAGAAAGTTCACATGACTGCCGCCCTGCAATTTCCCATGGCTGCATTCTATAGAATATACTGTGCCCTGGTAAACTCATATATCCCAAAATTACAAGCTGCTGGGGAAAAACAGAAGTGGACAGGAACAATTTTGTGTATGTTTTAAGTCCCAGAAGTAGCCTAATTCAGTTTTACTTTAAATGCGATAAATAGTTAATTTGAGTTAGATTCAATAGTTATGTCCGTAACACCTGACATAAAGATCATCCTCCTTTATCACAGTGCAAGTACAATGCAGGGAGATATTTTGTGAATTTTTATACCTTGATTATAGTCAGGTAGTCTAAGTAATGTAATAAAATGTATATTTCTTGTAACACTTTGTTTGTCTTTAAGTCCACAGGGGCCCAAGTACAAGTTGCAGGGGATATGCTGCCAAACTCCACAGAACGTGCTGTAACTATATCGGGTACTCCTGACGCCATTATTCAGTGTGTAAAACAAATCTGCGTGGTAATGCTTGAGGTGGGAAACTTTTCCAGAGTACTGACAAATCTTATGATGATCTAGGGTCTTACAGACTGTCCCTCAGATTGCATAACTATGGCTGAGACTACTTAGGTGCTTGAAGTTATTGTACTCAGATTTGTCAGTGCATTTTGGTCTCCAAATTCCCTTATCAGATTTTTAATGATTACTATTTCATTTGCATTCTTAATGTGTGCCTTGAAGTCATTTCTAACTTAGGGCCACTCTAAGGCCAACCTATTGCAGGGTTAATACTTATTGCCAATTGTAAATGCTGAATGGCCTGAAAGCTACAGGACTAATAGTGGTCTAGCAATGTAAACATTTCCAGAAAATCAGATTGATCGGTGGCTTCCGACAGAAAGAAATGTCCTGAAACTTAGGCCATTTCCTCACTAGGCTGTTATAGTGCTATTATTCTGCTTTCAAAATCCTATGGAATCCTGGGGTTTGCAGTTTGCGGGGGGGGCACTTGTGCTCTCTCTTGTCGCCGCTCCCCCATGAGCCAGGGAGAGAAACCTAAAAAGAAACTGTGGATTCTTTGGCCATTTCCACACTACACTCTTATAGTGCTATTATTCTACTTTCAACATCCTATGGAATCCTGGAGTTTGCAGTTTAGGGAGGGGTCTTTGAGGCCCCTCCCTGAACTGCAAATCCCAGGTTTCCATAGGATGTTGAAAATGGAATAATAGCACTATAACAGCCTAGTGCGTAAATGGCAAACTCTCAAGAAGGAAGGCTCCTTTGCCATAAGATTTCAGTAATTTCTTTGAAGCCTCAGGAACTTTCCATTGTCATAGACAGACAGGATAAAAGTAAGGTCACCAGTCTTAATCCTGGAACTTCTATTTATTTATCTCTGCAGTGAGTAGTTCCCCTTGCTCCCAATAGTGCTAGCAAAGTATTTGTTACAAACTTGGATAGTTTCAGATCCATGAGATTTTATTGCTGAAATGAGATTTCAAGAGTATGAGAAGTACAATAGTGACTTGTTCAAAAATCATGTTACCTTCATGCATCTCTTAATTATTTGTTAGAATTATCTTATTTAAAATCATGATTTCTTTTTTTTAAAAAAATCTATAAGCAGGCAGAGTGGGTTCAGCCTGGATCTGAACTGCAATGAGGGGGTAACGAATTGAACTTCCCCTTCCACAGGTCTGCATCCAGATTGGGAGAACAGTATCCTCGTATTCAACTTGTTAAAAACATTCATATGTGACCGGTTGCATGCATGACGTAACATGTTGTTTGGCCCTTAGGTTTCTTTTCAAAGAAGCTGTTCCTGATAATCTTCTTGAGTACTTTGTAGAGACATGTTTCAAAAGCAATATGAAACTCAACCCAAGACCAGCAAGCCAATGGAAACCATTAGTACAAAGGAAATGTTGAGAATATACTGTAGCTCTTACATAATAATTTATGTGCAACCTAATATCCTTGTATGAGATATCCAAGTCTGCTAAGTTCTTGTAAGATCTAGTGCAGCTTGTCAGAAGCAAGGATCTGAACAGTGAGCTTTCTGAGTTATCTTGAGGGAGTCCCTGATCTCTCCCACTGGCAAATGGGCAATTGGCAAACATCTCTCCCACTGGCAAATGGGCAATTACCCAACAACCCCTTCGATATTACCAGAGCCACTGAAGTGAACATACATTTGAGAGACTCTTGGAACAGAACAGTGACTCCTTTGTGCTACAAGAAATGGGAATTTTCCTCAGAAAACTCAAACAATGAAAGCGATCTTCTATTTCCTTCTGGGAGGAAGGTCTGGAAAAAAGCAGAATCACAGCTTTTTCTTGCTGTTTTAAACCTTGCTGGCACTGGAGGAGCTAAAAGGAGCGTGAAAATCTTGCTGCTGCCTGTTTCTTCTTCCAGGCATCTTGATTAGATCAGGAGGGAAATCTAAATGAAGCTGAGCAGCAAATTCTTCATGATTGGCTCCCTCCATCAGACTTTTGGTGTTTGTGTAGTGGGTTGCAATTGAGAGGAGTGTGTGTAATCCAGAGACACACTAGGGAGGAAAGAAGACAGTAGTGTTGGGGAGCCGTAATTGAGTGTAAAAAGATAGGAAGGTAGCTGCACTGTGGGATAAGGAGTAGAGAAAATAAGAGAAGAGAGCTTGAGGTGAAAAAGAAAGTTGTTTCAGAAAGTGCAATGGAGGGGAACACAAGGGTGGTGACAGGGCACTTTTGCTAGAGGACCAACAAAACCTGTAGCTGTCCTTGTGAGTACAGAAAACTCTGGGGCTTATAATTCCAGAGAGTTGTGTGTCTTCCCTCCCTATGGAACATGGTCTCTTAAGAGCTAGGAGACCCAGCATTACTTTTGGCAGTTTTATGCAGAGGCAGGAACAATCAATAGGATGCTGACAGCAAACTAGCAACCAGAGGGAAGAACAAGCTCCATAATAATGAAGAACACTGGAAACTCAGAGACAGTGCCATGAGTAAATGAATTAGGCCTCTCATCTCTAGAGTGCCTAACCTTATGCCAGATCCTAGGTCTTTTGTCGTTAATGTATCATCTCTGTACTCTCATGAAGTAATGCCATGTCTGCCTCCAAACACAAGATCATTCATTAAGAATCAATCCATCAGTCATGTTAGGAATGTTTTACTATAATAATTCTGTTGTTGACAGTGCCATAGTTATAAGTTGAAAACAACCAAATTTAGTCTATGTTAGCTGTTTGTTTTCTCTTTCTCACTGATTTCTGTTTTTATCCTCAGTCTCCACCCAAAGGTGCCACAATTCCCTACCGCCCCAAACCTGCCTCTGCACCCATAATATTTGCAGGTGGCCAGGTAAGAGCAGACACCCTTTTGGCTTCAGCTGGAAACCACACCGTCTTGGCCCAGCCTCAGACCACGCCTGTTAGTTCCCAACTTTTACTTCTTTTCTGTCTGGTATAGTACTGATCGTCTTTTTGGTAATATGAATATAGCATATGGAGGTTTCTTGCAGTGTATGCCAAATTAAACCTTAGCCATCTGTCTACCTCTGGTCCTTTTTGCCACAAACCTTGCATGTATTCCCATAGGCCATCCTCCCTTTGGAACTGATAGATGTGGAACAATTTGTGTCATGCAGTTTGCTGAGGGGAGTAGAATATACGCCAGATTGATCTTGTTCTGTGTGTAAATCGCCCCTTTGAGGGGACTCGCTACCACATATTCAGATATCTATGTTTCATATTAATAGTTTCAAGCAAGAATTAAAAGAGCAGTTAGCCACTGCTTTGCATTGGAGTTTTTGGAGTTGCAGTCCCCAAAAGTTACTTTCCTTGTTTTTGCTCAAAGCAGCTTACAAACTAAACCAGATGCAATATAGATAATAATATACATCAGATTGGTGTTTAAAATGTAATTAAACTATTAATAACATTTAAAAGATTTTAAACTGCAGTAAAAATAAAAAACAGTTTTAAAAACACTGCAACATAAATCCTGAAAGGCTGTGCAAACATCTAGGAGGCCGAGAGAGAGAGAGGGAGAGAGAGAGATTGATTTAGTTTGGAACCCATTCTGTCTTAGATATGTTTCTGAATGAAAGAGTGGGACGGATGGAACTGCCTGGTTCAGCAATGGTTAATGCACTCGTGCATACCACACCACTTTGTGCAAAAAAAAAAAGTTTAGATCTACAGAGACAGAAAATTAAAAGGAAGAATTCTATCCCTCCTACCTCTTTCCCCAAAATATTATTGTGTGCAGCTTCGTGGTCCCAAGCACTCCATCATTCTCATCTGGATTTGGTTGTGACAGGCCAAGACAAATTTTGAGTGCATGGCAGGCAAGTTGTAAACAAGCTCACTGTGTGACATTGCACCATGTCTTCACTATGTCTGTGGTAGGTCTGTTGACCAATCAGTTTTAGCTTCTAGTTTCCATGATCTGTGGAGCTTGAGACACCACAGGTAGTGTTAATTCTAGATCTAAACCAGCAGTTGAAAAAAAATTGAATTATTCTCTGTGGGAGACAAGCAAGGTTTAGAACACTTGGTGGTTGTTGTTGTTGTTGTTGTTGTTGTTGTTGTTGTGTGCATTCAAATCATGTCTGACTTATGGTGACCTCAAGGGGAACCTGTCACAGGGTTTTCTGAGCCTGAGAGTATGTGACGCACCCCAGGGCATATAGTGGGCTTCCATGGCCAAGTGTGGAGTCAAACCCTGGTTTCCAGGGTTGTAGTCCAACACTCAAACTGCTATACGACTCTGGCTCTCAGAACACTGGACAGGGGAGAAAGTATGAAGGCTGTACTCTGGATTCTTGCAGAAAAGTAATCAGTGCAGGAAGCATACCTCCTTTTGGGTCATAATATATATATCTGAGGTAGTTCTTGGACGGCTAATTAAAAATAAGCATTTTTTTAAAAAAATGTTACCTTTAATATATAACTAAAAAGGCAGTTCACATTTTGTGAGTAGAAGCAGAGAATGGTTTCTTTTATTTGGATGGTTTCTTTTATTTGCAAAGAACCAGTCTGCTTGAGGCCAGAGTAGGAAAATAGTTTCATACAATGCCTTAGCTAAAATAAAGTCTGGTTTATATCATACTATGATATCCTACTCTAATATACCTACAACTTAGCTAGCGTAACTACTATTTGGACTGCAACAATCGAATCAACAGTGACTATGTAAACTTAAATCAGGTAAATCCATTCCATTATAAGTAAATACAAGTTTGACTGAATCAATTATATTTGACTTAACAGTGAGAGACCAAAAAGATCTGTAACGCAAAACCATGTAAATAAGAAAAGTGTATTTTTAATCATTAAATACACACAGAATATCACTATCCTATCCAAAGTTCAGATGCTTGCACCTATTAGTACTAGAACCAGCAAACAAACAACCAGAGCCAACTCAAGCGGCAAAGTCTGAGCTGCATAGTTTATTGTGATACATTTTATTTTTACTTTTCACTTCAGATATTGAAACGCTTTAGGCAACATCTGATATATATGTATTTTGACCTGCTGAGAATGTCAATTTTTTGCAGCACTTTGAATCGCATAGGTCAAATATTGGTCTCTATCTTTTGTGATAAGGATCTTTTAAAACATACAACTGTCTTGTGTGGACTTCCAGGGGCAAATTGTGAGGTGACACAAGAGGGTCTGCAGTTCCAAGGAAAATGTCACAAATCCTACTGGGCATGCCCAAAAGCTGAGCAAACCAAACTGTGGTTTATGACTTGCGATATTTAGATAGCAAGTTTTTGCTATCTAAATCATATCATAACCTGAAAACATGCACTCTAAAATTATGAGAAAGCGTCACCTATTTTGAAACATGACTATTTAGGACCTTTCATCTGTCTTTGTTATTTTTAGGCATTCACAATTCAGGGGCAGTATGCTATCCCACATCCAGACGTGAGTTCAATGCATGTACTTTACTTCCTATACTCTCTCTTCTGTTTGCTCTGGGCAGCATTTACTTTCTAGATATTTGAAAATCAAAAGAACATCTACACATGCCCCTCCTTAAAGCAGTAACATGTAGCCAAACACTAGCAATACCAGATGACTTTATACTAGAAAGTATACTGGAAAGTTGCTGGAAAGTATAGTAGCCCAGATACAAATTACTCTTCCCCCATTTTATGCATGTTATGTATTTAAGTTTTTGAAATTTAATTATATAGAACAGTAGTTAAATATATTAACAGTAGCAATTTGCATATAATAACAGTACCATCATCATTTTAACTTGTTTATTCTGTGTTGTAGAATAGAGTGAATGATTTGTAGCCTTTTAAATATAATTTTAATTAATCCAGTTTTGAAACATGTTAAGATGGTTTTCTCTACTCTGAAATAATTCCATTTGATTGGATAGTTCTAATTTCCCATCCTGCCCTGCAGTTGACCAAGCTTCACCAGTTGGCTATGCAGCATCCCCCCTTTACTCCCCTTGGGCAGACCACCCCTGGTTTCCCTGGTACGTACCCATGACTCCCTGGGGATGTCCTTCTTCTTAACAGCTCTGTTTCCCATGGTCATTGCAACATTTGGATAACTAAATGTGGTAAATGGCCAATGCTCCTTTTGTTTTTACACATTCATCTTTGTTGTTGTTATGTTTTCCCCTCCTATGGCTTTCTCTGTAAGATTTCCTTTGAGATCATTAAACAGTTTTGCATTGTTCTGGTTTTCTTATTCTTTCCCTCAGCTTTATCACCAGCTTCTTTTGTCTCAGCACCAAATGTTATTATGCACCACAGAAGATGTGCCATGTGCTTCTAGTTTCTAATAGCCACATTTATATATTTGATTTTCAAATGAGACTAATATAAACTACATTCTATATAATATACTGTAGAGAATAGTAGAATCAAAATATAACTTTTTATGTACAGACTTAGGTTCTCGTTGAATTTCTATATTATTATATTAAATAGAATACCTTCTTTGCCTTCATGCCATTGTCAATCATTGTGACAAATGGAGAATAGTTAAAACCAATTTATGAGTATTTTTGACATATCTTTCAATTTAATACATTATAGGCTAGTTCATTGGGATTTAAGTTAGACATAACTAAGTTAAGTCCCACTGATTACAATGGTTGTACTCTAAGTTTGACGAAGTCTGGACTGAACCAAGTCAAATTTGTTTTAATGGAATCATAGATCAGAGGTTCTTCAGAAGGCAAGCTCTGCACACTGGTACATACTTTGCATGGCAAGTAATAACATTTTTATCACGTACATCAAAAAAAATTGTTGGAAACTGAATTGAGTACATAATATTAAGCAAATATTATTAATTATTAATATTAATTTACACAAAATTTACAGACTTTGAAAGACATACTCCATCTTAGTTACAATTAGTCATGATTTCATTTAAACTAGTGCAATGATTATTATGCAAAAAGCACCAAACCCAAAACAGTAAGTCTCTGAAGCACTGTTTTAAAAAATTAAGATGGTCAAAGCAAGATGGCATTGATATATGGTGTATCTGATAAAATATCCTATAAGAAGCATTTAATTATCTTTTCCTTAGTTTTTCATTAACATGCTGCTCCTGAATCTGTTCCTTGTACTACTGTTGACTGTGTGTAACTGTAATTTGGAGTGTGAACACATTAATTGCATTTCCTAAGCAAATTTACTCTTAACAAATTGCAGCCTTAATGCGTATTGTACTTTCCCCTTTAAAGCACCCATTCCTCACCCCTGCAAACTGACCAATCCCCTATATAATTTGCATAAATTCTGTCCCTATTATTAAATTGTTATCAGTTCTTATACTGTTGACTTCAGATTTTAAAAAAAATTCTGGAAGTTCAAATTTGAGCCATCTGTTCATTTTTTACAACAAAGTGTTGGACATCAGATTTTACTGCTAAGTGAAACCTGCCATTATCTATTTACTTTTTGAAAGCACAGTAGATACTCTGTTGTTGTTTTGTTTAGCTTAAAGGCAGGGCTAGGCAAGCTTTGCCTCTCCAGATGTTGTTGGATTGTGCAACTCTGATCATTCCACATCATTAGAATGATGTTGATGGGAATTCAGTCCAACAACATCCAGAGGAGGACACACGCTGCCCACAACTCCTGTAATGTCTTTTTAAAAAGCAATCAGTTATTGCATAGCTCTGATACATGTATTTCTAGCTTATTTGCTGAGTTACCTGTGCAATATATTTTTTGCTCCTCTCTTTAAAAAAAGATTTTTTTAAATCTCAAAATAACTGTCAAAAAGTGTGTTTTCCCTTTTTTATTCACCAAATTTAGGATTAGATGCCAGTAGTCCAGCCAGTTCCCATGAGCTCACTATTCCAAATGATGTAAGTAAAATCTGCCTGAAAACTGTTGGCCTCTCTCATTCTCTATGGCTATGTGTGTGTGTGTTTGTGTGAAGGGTAAGCTCCCTAGTCTGTATGTATCTGTTGTTTTATTAATATCTTCAGAGCTGATACAGCATATGGCTCAGCAGGCACCTCAGCAAGGAACTCAGAAAAAAGGCATACCGAAATAGACTCCTGCATGGATATACATAGGTGGATGAGAATCCATCTAAGCAAACAGGCACTGCGTGTGTGGTTTCTTCTCCACCTCTCAACCTAACTGCCAAGTCTGTACACATGGGCCCCACTTACGTCATTTCCACACTAGACTGTTATAGTGCTATTATTCCACTTTCAACATCTTATGGAATCCTGGGGTTTGCAGTTCCTGGGGTTGGCTCTCAAAGGCCCCTTCCTAAACTGCAAACCCCAAGATTCCATAGGATGTTGAAAGTGGAATAATAGCACTATAACAGTCTAGTGCGGAAATGGCCTTAGAAAAATAGTGCGGGCACTATAATCTCTGTAGGAAAGAAAGCTGGATCATTCCAATCGTGTGCCACTGAACACATGATTGGAGTGATTGTTCTTTTGTTAACTGGCTTCCCCAGCACAAACCTGCCAGTTGTTCAAACATGTCAATGGATTGTGATTATTATATTTTTAGATGTACATCTTTTCTGAATGCAGCAACCAATCTATAGGTACAGCTCTGTTTTGTGTATGTTCCAGTCACATGAGATTTATATATAGACACACACGCATACATACATTTGCCATGTACTCCACTCCTGACGGCCTTGAGCCATGGCATAATGTATTGAAGCAGTTTGCACACTTGAAATATGCTATATCCATGTTAAGTATCATAATCAAACTAGAGCGTCAGATCTGTTCTATCAAAGGTGCAAGAAGGCCATATTCCTTGCTTCTCTTTCAATTCAGTTTTCTTTTGGGTGTACACAGCCAGTTCTGTGTTACAGCTACATAATAAGCTTCAAAATTGTCAGTCTCAGTCCCTTCAGTGATATAACTAGTGCTAGTGTTAGTAGCACATCTCATGGAAAATGTCATAGTCTGCTTAGTAACTTAAGATTTGGTGCGACTATCAACAATTAACCCCTCTTGCACCAATCCTGTTTCAATATCCATTTGGAATTCAGTTTAAGCGTGGAATATTGTTGGTATAATTTGCAAATATACCAAATCCATTTTAATTAGTTTCAGGCATGGTTTCAGTAATAAAGCCTCTGCAATCTCCCTTCAGACCAGGAAGAGTTAGTGGATGTACAGCTCTGGCCAAGACCCTATATAATTGCTACAGAGCACAATTTCCACTAGCATTATTCTGCTAGGCTTCACTTTCCACCACTGGGAACAACCTGTGCAGCTAGTCAGTGGACAGTGGAGTGTGGTTGGATGTGTTCATTTTGAGCACCATCCAGCTTCAGTTTTACAGCCAGGCAAAGGAGGAGTCATCACACACCCATATTTGCTGTAGGGCCAAGAAGATGAAGGCTTTTCCTTTCTCCTGGCTATAAAGCTGCAGCCAAATCAGTATCCTAGATCTTTCTCCCAGCACTTTTCCCAGATTGATCATGGTGATGTACACCGGTAGCAGGGTTGTACAGACTTTGTTCCACAAGGAAGAACTGGATGATGCCCTTAATAGTAGCTGTGAGGGTGTCACAGGAGTTACAAGATACCAGTCCATCATTTCTTCTGGACCTCTCTCAGCGTGTTTTGGTACCTTTGGCCACTGTATACTTCTGAACATTATGTTTGAGCTTAAGATTGGGGGCAGTGTTTTGCAGTATGTGGACACCTAATTCCAGAAGATGGGGCTATGGGGCTTGGCTGCTCTGAGGTCCTATGGAGTTCTCTTCTTGTCCCAATGCATTTTAACCACATCAAACTCCTTAGTGAAGTAACCTGAAGGTTTGAATTGAACTGTCATCATATGCAGATGTCACACAACATTGTTTCTCATTTTCCTTAATTCAGATGAGATGCTAGCCCTATTTCGCATTCTTAAAATACACAGTCTTTACACATGAGAGTGGGGACAAGCATGCTAGCCCCACATATACACATATCCCATCACTGTCATTCCATGTGTCTGCATTGGGAAGCCTCCCCTGTTTTGGAGGCTCACCAAAGAAAACAGCATTGTAATTAATGTAGAAAGTCATTGTGGACAGAGAAGGCTGCCTGCTGGAGTTAGTTGCCTTTACTGTGGTGAGTAACAAGGATAGTGATATGGGACAGAATTAGTATGCTTATTCCTGTCCTCTTTTCTCATGTGTACAGCCTACACATATTAAGGCTGATATCGTTCCTTTTTTGATCATTATGGATGTTAGTATTCTCTTCTTTCCTCTGCAAAGACCCCCTCCCCAGACTCACCATTTCACTGTGATCCCCCTCCTTTGCACAATTCAGTGGCTGCTGCAGAGTGGGGGATTGGAGCAATGGGGGTGGCACTGGCAGGAGCTGCTACAGCAATGGAGCTCTCTTGTTGTCACTACATCTGCTGATGCAGGATCTCAGCCCAAGTTACTAGTACCCTGGGACATACAGGACAGTTTATTTGCTTCTTGTCATAGATCACACTTGCAGGGTTTTTTTCCCCCTCAAGTACTTCAGCCTAGTCTTACCACCATAACACCTTAGCAAGATATACAGGCAGGTTCATGATTACAGTGCAGCCCTCCAGAACTGTCAACACAGTTGTGCATCTCAAACAATAAGAAGTTTATTAGAGAAAAGACAGAAAAGAAAAATAAATGTTTTGTCATTATCTAGCACTGTATAGTCCATGTAGTCTGTCAGTGGAAGAAGGAATGCCTGATATAAAGCTTACTGAAAAGATGATGATCTTGCTCATTGATCTCTAGGGAGTAAGTTGGAGAAGTCTTATGGTCACATGGGACTGACCTGCAATAGATGCCAACTAAGAAGATGTCACTGTTCTTGTATACATTTCAATACAGCATATTGATAGTAATTTTATTGGAACTTATCGTGCCTATCTATTTGTTTTTGGTACTTACAGAGGAATAGACATGTTCAAGTCAGCTTACAATGTATGAGAGAACAGGACCTTGCTTAGAATGGCTTCCAAGTGCCACAAGATTCTTTGTTGTTATTGTATCTTATCACATTCTATCACCCTGTCTTTTACTAGATAAAAAGGCAGAGGAATCAAAGATGTAAGACCATGAATATTAGTCCCCCACTTCCACCACCTGCAGGCTGCAAGCTATTCTCTCCATAATTTAAATATCCAGGACCCTTGACAAAGATGTTTAAATCCAGATCTGTGTCTGTTTCAAGATACCTTGAAGAATGAGGTAAAATATCCAAACATGCTGCCCAACCAATAATGATCTCATCATAGTTTACAAATAAAAAACAAATATGAATATAAAATATAAAAACAAAAACAATCAATATAAATTGTTTATTGCCCTTCTGTTGTATTTCAGCTGTACTGCCCAACACAGCTTATGGTTGGGCTTGCGCTGGTTGAATTGCATCCATCTCATCAGAAACCTCTTATTTCCTACACGATAGTTTTCATTTTCTCTCTTGACCTCTCTGTGTTTGTTCTGCTCTAGCTAATAGGTTGCATCATTGGCAGACAAGGCAGTAAAATAAATGAAATCAGGCAAATGTCAGGAGCGCAGATCAAGATCGCAAATGCCACAGAAGGTTCAGCAGAACGACAAGTAACGATCACAGGATCACCTGCCAACATTAGCCTAGCACAGTACCTCATTAATGCAAGGTAAGTTCACTTTGTAATAAATAGTGGTCTTCCTGAAGTCCACTGTGGCTCAGGAAACAGTGAATTAACCTGAACTGTTTTTCAGTAATGTCAGTTAATGCAAGCAACAGTATTTATGCCCATCTGTGTAATTTTTGAGACATCAAAGTAATACCATTCTTAATTGCTTAGAAAGCACTATCTTTTGCAAATAAGCTGTTTCCTATCATTTCTGCTGACCAAATAGCAGCTGTAATGAAGCAAATTATAAAGCTGATTTGATTTCTACTTGCAAATTTTGTCTGTAGTATGGGATTACAGGTATTTTACTGGTGATACTTTATCCTTCCATTTCATTCTGATTGTACAAAAATGCTGAATTTGATTTTTATCTAGCATTTTGTGAACACTGAAGGAAGGCTCACTGAACATAATATTGCTCAGTTCTGTCCCTAGATCATGTCCATATACACAGTGAAAATGTGTAGTCTTTTTAATACCTTCTCTCACGTCAACCTACCAAATCAAACATCTGGTTGTTAAAAAAAGAAAGTGTATACAAATGGTGCATCATTCAGAAAATTCATCGTAATAGTTTTAATTTTTGTCAGTTCTAAAATGTATTTGTCCCCACAACTGACCTGAATGAATATGCCAATCGTGGTATCATACAGAATTCCTGATATTGTCAAGAATGCCTTCTAAGCATACAGATATACGGTCTAAAGTGCCCTGAGATTTCTTATAATGTCAATGCTTAGTTCTCAGCATCTTGTGTACACTCCAAACCTCACTGGATGGCTTGTTATCGAACACCATTGACTGGCATCCATAGAAAATAATGTGTGATTAGCAAATGCTAGAAATGGCCTGCATAGGCTGATATCTAATCTCCTGCTCGGATTGCATTTTTTGGAAAACAAACAAACAAAACTGATGACCAAATAGATGTACCAAAATATCAGCACTAGCCAATGTCCAAATGAAAACATGACTGAACTGTTATGATATGCCTTCTTTATAATTAATACATGGCCATACTTCATGCTCTGTGAACAAATAAAACTCCTTCAGCCTTTAAGGATATGGTGTTCAGAAATTCCATACACATTGAGATGAGAATAGACCCCTTCATTTTTAGTTGTACAAACACCATATGGCATACACCTGGATCTCAGAAGATAACAATCTTCTGGATAGCTAAACCATGCAAATATACTAAAATATTTATTAATGGATTTGCAGTTTGGTGTTCACAGATAAAAAATTTATTCTAGTGTACAAACTTGTGTTCAACTCACTTGGAAAAGCCTGTGAGCTCTCACAGTCATGGAGTATAAATACTTTAACACACTTCTGAAGAGAAGATAATTGATATGCAATCCTATACTATGAATGTTGTAGGAAAACAAGTATCTGGGTGGATTTCCAGGAGAAAGGCATTTGTAACCATCACACCCAATTATCTTAAAAGTATTACTGTGTGGGAAATGTATCTGCATAAAACATTTTATGTTTGTAAATAAAGAGTCTTAAGTAAATGCATAGATAAAAATTACATAGGCAGGTGAAAGGAGCTTTTCTAATCTAGCAGCTGATCTCAGCAGTGAGCAAGCCTTATGCCCATGGAGTAGTCTGTGTTGCCAAAGGAGTCACATTTACAAGCCCTGTTTTGGGAGGCTCACCAGATACATCAAAGGAATGCATATGCAATGAAAACTACTGTGGTGATTTCAGTTGGTTTCAGTATGATAGGATGAGTAGTTTAAAAACTGCTGTGTTGATGACCTGATCATTAGATCAAAACTAGGAAGCCCCAGGCTGACAAGCAATTTTCAACAAGGGCCTAATTGTACTAAGCAAGGGTTGATGGGCAGCAATATCAACTTGACCACTGAATGACTCTAAAGCAAGCAGAAAACCCAGGCCATGAGCTCTTTAACTTCTGGCTCTCTAACATGAATAGCAGTAGAGACCTCATTAGGCCCTTTCCTTGGTTACACACTGTAAAAACAGAAGTGTGAGACAAAATTTCAAAACATGAAAAGTTCAGACATACAAGTGCCTGAAGGTGACTGAGTGAGGCTCAAGGAGAGCTCTCCGCAGAAGGCTCTGCTGTTGGTCACTCTTTGGGTTTAGCATGATCACAGCATGCAAGAAACCAAGTAAGAGGCTCTTGAGGGCGAAATTAACTCCTCGGTGAGATGTTTTATCATGCATTCTTTGCATCCTCTAAATGGAATAGGAAAACCACTGGATATAGCCAAGCATAGCATCTAAATAAAAAAATGTAGCTCTTATGCTTTTCTAGCTTCTCCCCAGAAGAATTACTCTCCCTGATCTCATCACTCAGTATTTTCTTTCACCTTCGCATCATTGACCCCTGTCTGATGGTGGCTGCTCCCTCTTAACCCTTGGTCTGATGTGATCAGACTGAGCACTGTAGCCACTAGACCCTGCAGGGAAATATAGAACATACAGGCTTCAGAATGTGAGGTGTAGTGTACTACACTTTAACAGAAAAGGAAGCAGCAATTTTGCCCAGAATTGATGGCTTTGTCGGTCTTTAGAATTGCCTAACATCTAAGTTTGCCCTGAGTTCATTTATACTTTAAGCATTTCTTATCAGTAGAGCATCTTGTCATTTTGGTCAGATATACCTCATCCATTAAGAATTTGACTGAATGGAAGTTGTTATGCAATTTCCAGGCATATTTTCTGCGTTTAGTAGGAAATATACAGGCAATTGCAGCCTTAAATTTTTTTTAAAAAGTGCAGTTTAACAACAACAATTGGTTGATTGTATGAAGCACAGGACATTGTGTTAAACCTATAACATTCAACTGGCATACATTATCCCTGAAAGGAGACTAAAAGACAATGATTTTTTTTTTCCATTCATGGGTAACTGAATGATAATCTAGCATTATATAACCATTCTTAAGCTCATATGCTCACCCTCTCCTCTTCTTTCTTTGCATGCAGAAGGAATTGGGCCCTTTTCTCACGTGGGGGGGCCGAAACGGGGCAGCGCACGCAGGGGCAGAGCTTACCTGCTTGCATTTTGCTCCGTCCCTGCGGGGAACGCGGTTCCGCCGCTTCACACGCCGCCGAATTTCGGCGGCGTTGGCAGTGCTCTGCGGCACCCAAAATGGCGGCCGGCAGCTTCCGGCGGCGCTCCGCCAATCAGGGCAGCGAGCCAGCTGGAAGCCCGCCCCCGGGCAGATCTGCAGAGACACACTACTGCATCTCTGCAGATTCTCACCGGGAGCTGCCACGGATTAGTGCGGGCGAATTTGATAAAAACCACCTGGGAAGGTGGTTTTTAAAAAACTCGCAGCGCCACCCCTGCGGCTGGGCTAGAGCGGTTGGAGGTGTGGCGCCTCACCGTTTGCAACCGCGCTAGCTCATCTCGCGATGTGAACTACCTCCGTCTCCGGTCGTCGGACCGCGGGCTTTTATCCCCGTGTGAAAATGGCCTATGTTTAAAGATACTGGTCATAAACTGAAGTTATATTTTGGCAAAATATAGACAGCTAAGTTTTATACAAACTATATTAGTTAGCAAACATGGGTGTCAAGAACAAGGAGAACACTCTATGCTTGCAGTCCTGTTGGCTGGCATAACCACACTGGTGTAGGTGGGGACACCAGGGTCAAATGGCCATGGGCACTGTGACAATAGGTCAGGGTAATGTAATTGAAAGCAGTCGTTATCAGGAGAGAAAGTTGCCCTGCTGGATTCTGAGCTGCTCAGAAGCTGGCAGGGCAGCTTTCTGTTGCTTTAGAGACTAGGGAACAAACCAATAGATTTTAACTGTAAGAAAAGTGATTCCATCTAAACATTAGGAAAAACTTCCCAACTGTTCTGACAATGGAATGGACTGCCTCAGTTGTTTGGGGTGGACTCTCCTTCATTTGTAAGAAGTTCTTTAACTGTGCTTTCTTGCATGGCAGGAGGTTGGGCCGGATGGACTTTGGTATCCCTTCCAACTCTATAATTGTTGTCTGACAGGGAGGACTTTGGCTTCCAACCATCTTCCCCTTGTACTGCTGCACATGGCTCCAAAAAATGCCTTCTGCCAATATAACAGAGAACTATATG